>OZ024802.1:36478295-37078295 GCA_964017045.1 Omphiscola glabra | reverse complement strand
TAACTGGAACGCTTTTTATTTCAAATAGTGGGCTATGTAACGTTTGAGGTGGGGGAGAAGGGTGGACGTTTGTGGAGCCATTAGAAAACCAATCATCGATTCTATGTGCCAGCAATGGACGCCGGCTGACATCCGGTCTCATGCCACGTTTGCAACCTTCCTATAAATAAATAAATTAATGTCAGAATTGTTTGTTATCTCTCCCACCCGGGGCCACTAGAAAGGATATACATTAGGTCATGATAAATTGGGCTCATTCGTCAATAGACACAGACTGGTCTGTGGGCTAGTGGACCAGTGGATCAGTGGACCAGAGGAGTAGTGGACAAGTGGACCAGTGGACCAGTCAATCAGTGAACAAGTGGACCAGAGAAGCAGTGGACTAAAGGATCAGTGGACTAATGGACCAGTGGACTATTGGACCAGTGAACTAGTGTACACGTGTACTTGTGGACCAGTAGACCAGTAGACTAGTGAACAAGTGGACCAGTGAACTATTGGACCAGTTGACTAGTCGACTAATGGACCGGTGAACCAGTGGACAAGTGAATCAGTGGATCAGTGGACTAGTGGACCAGTGGACTAATGGAACAGTGGACCAGTGGACTAGTTATCTAATGGACCAGTGGACTAGTGGACTATTGGACCAGTAGACCAGTGAACTAGTGGACCAGTTGACTAGTCGACTAATGGACCAGTGAACCAGTGGACTAGTGGACAAGTGGATCAGTGGACAAGTGGACTAGTGAATAAGTGAACTAGTGGACCAGTTGACTAGTCGACTAATGGACCAGTGAACCAGTGGACTTGTGGACAAGTGGATCAGTGGACAAGTGGATCAGTGGACAAGTGGACTAATGGAACAGTGGAACAGTGGACCAGTGGACTGGTGGATCAGTGGGCTAGGAGACAGGACTTTGTCTCATGATAGGAGACAGGACTTTGCAAATGATTCTTTAAAAGAAATTCGAGCGGCCTACGTTTGTTGGCGCCTTTTTACAGTTTATATTTTTTTGGCATTCATAACAGCTTGTCGTGACGTCAGATTTTACAGTTCATATTTCTTGGCATTCATAACAACTTGTCGTGACGTCAGATTTTACAGTTCATGTTTCTTGGCATTCATAACAACTTGTCATGACGTCAGATTTTACAGTTCATATTTCTTGGCATTCATAACAACTTGTCGTGACGTCAGATTTTACAGTTCATATTTCTTGGCATTCATAACAACTTGTCATGACGTCAGATTTTACAGTTCATATTTCTTGGCATTCATAACAACTTGTCGTGACGTCAGATTTTACAGTTCATATTTCTTGGCATTCATAACAACTTGTCGTGACGTCAGATTTTACAGTTCATATTTCTTGGCATTCATAACAAATTGTCGTGACGTCAGATTTCGCAAACATGTAAAAACACAAACTATTTAATTCTAAAGAATATAATGACAAGGAGAATTTAAGTGAAACAAATCAGGGAGGGACCAATAAATACTATTCAAATACCCTTTGGTAAGCGTTTACACCAAATGTTCAACATTTAAATACCATTATTTTCTACGTAGGTTAAGAGTTCTCTTGTAAATAGCTTCGAAATAAACGCTTCAATAAGAACTAAGTTTTTAATATGGAACTGGCTTTTTATAAATTATGCGGAGTGTAACGCCAAGTTATGGGCAGCATAATGTCAAGTTATGGGAAACATAATATCAAGTCATGGGAAATATAATGTCAAGTTATGGGCAGGATAACGTCAAGGTACGGACAGCATAACGTCAAGGTAAGGGCAGCATAAGACCGAGGTAAGGGCAGCATAAGACCAAGGTAAGGGCAGCATAAGACCAAGGTAGGGGCAGCATAAGACCAAGGAACGGGCAGCATAACGCTAATGTAGGGGCAACATAAGACAAAGGTAAGGGCAGCATAAGACAAAGGTAAGGGCAGCATAACACCAAGGTAAGGGCAGCATAACACCAAGGTAAGGGCAGCATAAGACAAAGGTAAGGGCAGCATAAGTCCGAGGTAAGGGCAGCATAAGACCGAGATAAGGGCAGCATAAGTCCGAGGTAAGGGCAGCATAAGACCGATATAAGGGCAGCATAAGTCCGAGGTAAGGGCAGCATAAGACAAAGGTAAGGGCAGCATAAGTCCAAGGTACAGGCAGCATAAGACCGAGCTAAGGGCAGCATAAGACCGAGGTAAGGGCAGCATAAGACCGAGATAAGGGCAGCATAAGACCGAGGTACGGGCAGCATAAGAACGAGATAAGGGCAGCATAAGACCGAGGTACGGGCAGCATAAGACCGATATACGGGCAGCATAAGACCGAGATACGGGCAGCATAAGACCGAGATACGGACAGCATTAGACCGAGGTAAGGGCATAATATGTCCGAGGTAAGGGCAGCATAAGACAAAGGTAAGGGCAGCATAAGACCGAGATACGGGCAGCATAAGACCGAGATACGGGCAGCATAAGACCGAGGTAAGGGCAGCATAAGACCAGGTAAGGGCAGCATAAGACAAAGGTAAGGACAGCATAAGTCCGAGGTACGGGCAGCATAAGACCGAGATAAGGGCAGCATAATACCGATGTAAGGGCAGCATAAGAAAAGGTAAAGGCAGCATAAGTCCGAGGTACGGGCAGCATAAGACAGAGATAAGGGCAGCATAATACCGAGGTAAGGGCAGCATAAGACCGAGGTAAGGGCAGCATAAGACCAAAGTAGGGGCAACATAAGACCAAGTTAAGGGCAGCATAAGACCAAGGAACGGGCAGCATAATGCCAAGGTAGGGGCAACATAAGACAAAAGTAAGGGCAGCATAAGACAAAGGTAAGGGCAGCATAAGACTAAGGTAAGGGCTGCATAAGACCGAGTTGCGGGCAGCATAAGACCGAGGTAAGGGCAGCATAAGACCAGGTAAGGGCAGCATAAGACAAAGGTAAGGGCAGCATAAAACCGAGCTAAGGGCAGCAGAAGACCGAGGTAAGGGCAGCATAAGTCCGAGGTAAGGGCAGCATAAGACCAAGGAAGGGCAGCTTACGCCAAGGTAGGGGCAACATAAGACAAAGGTAAGGGCAGCATAAGACAAAGGTAAGGGCAGCATAAGACAAAGGTAAGGGCAGTATAAGACCGAGGTATGGGCAGCATAAGACAAAGGTAAGGGCAGTATAAGACAAAGGTAAGGGCAGCATAAGACAAAGGTAAGGGCAGTATAAGACCCAGGTAAGGGCAGCATAAGACAAATGTAAGGGCAGCATAAGTCCGAGGTACGGTCAATTTAACGGACATCACCAGTAGATTTAAATGTCATATTGAACAACTCGGCTTCAAAACAAATCAAAGAAGTTAGTTATCTAACAGCAGTCAACATTTAATAAAGTACTAAGAGGCAAATAGCTTTGTAGCTAGTTAACCCCAGACTGTATTGTCAGTTACCCCCAGACTTTGCCAAAGTCACATCATATGTATTTAGTTCACTCCAGACTTTGCCAAACTCACATCAAATGTATTTAGTTAACCTTAGACTTTGCCAAACTCACATCATATGTATTTAGTATACCCCAGACTTTGCCAAACTCACATCATATGTATTTAGTTAACTCCAGACTTTGCCAAACTCACATCATATGTATTTAGTTAACTCCAGACTTTGCCAAACTCACATCATATGTATTTAGTTAACTCCAGACTTTGCCAAACTCACATTATATGTATTTAGTTAACTCCAGACTTTGCCAAACTCATATCATATGTATTTAGTTAACTCCAGACTTTATCAAACTCACATCATATGTATTTAGTATACCCCAGACTTTGCCAAACTCACATCATATGTGTTTAGTTAACCTTAGACTTTGCCAAACTCACATCATATGTGTTTAGTTAACCTTAGACTTTGCCATACTCACATCATATGTGTTTAGTTAACCTTAGACTTTGCCAAACTCACATCATTTATGTATTTAGTTAACGTCAGACTTTGCCAAAGTCACATCATATGTATTTAGTTAACCTTAGACTTTGCCAAAGTCACATCATATGTGTTTAGTTAACCTTAGACTTTGCCATACTCACATCATATGTGTTTAGTTAACCTTAGACTTTGCCAAACTCACATCATTTATGTATTTAGTTAACGTCAGACTTTGCCAAAGTCACATCATATGTGTTTAGTTAACCTTAGACTTTGCCAAAGTCACATCATATGTGTTTAGTTAACCTTAGACTTTGCCATACTCACATCATATGTGTTTAGTTAACCTTAGACTTTGCCAAACTCACATCATTTATGTATTTAGTTAACGTCAGACTTTGCCAAACTAAAATCGAGTATACATATGAAATGAATGCAATAATCTCTATGTATTCAAAGAAGAAAGGGAACATATTGGCGTATCTAATAGGCGAGGAACAGTGATGTAATGAGGGGAACATATAGTCCTATATCTAATAGGGGAGGAACAGTGATGTAATGATAGGGAACATATAGTCCTATATCTAATAGGCGAGGAACAGTGATGTAATGATAGGGAACATATAGTCCTATATCTAATAGGGGAGGAACAGTGATGTAATTATAGGGAACATATAGTCCTATATCTAATAGGGGAGGAACAGTGATGTAATGATAGGGAACATATAGTCCTATATCTAATAGGGGAGGAACAGTGATGTAATGATAGGGAACATATAGTCCTATATCTAATAGGGGAGGAACAGTGATGTAATGATAGGGAACATATAGTCCTATATCTAATAGGGGAGGAACAGTGATGTAATGATAGGGAACATATAGTCCTATATCTAATAGGGGAGGAACAGTGATGTAATGATAGGGAACATATAGTCCTATCTAATAGGCGAGGAACAGTGATGTAATGATAGGGAACATATAGTCCTATCTAATAGGGGAGGAACAGTGATGTAATGATAGGGAACATATAGTCCTATCTAATAGGCGAGGAACAGTGATGTAATGATAGGGAACATATAGGCCTATCTAATAGGGGAGGAACAGTGATGTAATGATAGGGAACATATAGTCCTATCTAATAGGCGAGGAACAGTGATGTAATGATAGGGAACATATAGGCCTATCTAATAGGGGAGGAACAGTGATGTAATGATAGGGTTAGTTGAGCAAACAGATATAGTATTAGGGAGGGTCGGCAACCTTTGCACCGTGGAATCATAGCACTACTGCACTTAATACTTCTGAACTTTACAATTTGGCACTTTTGAACATTTGCAGATAGGAACGTGGTCCCTTTAGCTAGATCCGCTCCACACTCCTGGAATATCATTTTGCCAACCACTTTTTTATTTCTCTAATCCAGGTTATTTAAAGGCTAATCTTCACCCACACGCAATTCTTGTGTGACCAAAATTTGCCGACCCTATAACAAAGCAAATATTCACAAACTGAGGAGTAAAGTTTAGACCACATAGTACATGAAACAAGATGAACACGTTAAAGATCAACTCGCTAAAGATGAACACGTTAAAGATCAACACGTTAAAGATCAACACGTTAAAGATCAACACGTTAAAGATCAACACGTTAAAGATCAACACGTTAAAGATCAACATGTTAAAGATCTACACCAAATTAGGAGTGGCATACCATTGGATGTCATATTTTCTGGATCAATAGAAAATGGAGAAAACAAACTATAGTTATCTTTGAAAAAAAATAATTGATGATATTGAACGTCGACAAAGTTTCTATTATATAAAGTTATTTTTATATAGATAAAGATACTTATATAAAGATAAAGTCACTGACATAGAAGTTTGTATAATTACTTTTATGCTGGTTGGTTGACATAGAAGTTTGTATAATTGATTTTCTGCTGGTTGGTTGACATAGAAGTTTGTATAATTACTTTTATGCTGGTTGGTTGACATAGAAGTTTGTATAATTACTTTTATGCTGGTTGGTTGACATAGAAGTTTGTATAATTACTTTTATGCTAGATGGTTGACATAGAAGTTAGTATAATTACTTTTATGCTGGTTGGTTGACATAGAAGTTTGTATACTTACTTTTATGCTAGTTGGTTGACATAGAAGTTTGTATAATTACTTTTATGCTGGTTGGTTGACATAGAAGTTTGTATAATTACTTTTACTGAACTTGTCAATTATAAAACACACTGAATTAAAAGATTAAAGTTGTAAAACATGAGGGTCGCATGTCACAGTTGTCACATAGTTTCTGTCACAGTTGTCACATATTTTGTATAACTTAATATTAACTGGCGGACACAAAGAAACCAAGCATCCATCAAAGTAATACATCATAATTTGTTGTAGTAAGATCAGCAGATGGAACAAAAACAGGGGATTTCATAAATAGAAATAAAAATACCTAAAATAAAACAGTTTAAGAGGAGACATGCGAATTGCCTGGGACAATAGACATGCCTTCGACATTAGACATGCCTGCGACAATAGACATGCATGCGACATTAGACATGCCTGCGACAATAGACATGCCTGCGACATTAGACATGCCTACGACAATAGACATGCATGCGACATGCCTGTCATATGCCTGCGACATAAGACATGCCTGCGACAATAGACATGCCGTGACAATAGACATGCCTGCGACATGAGAAATGCATGCGACATGCCTGTCATATGCCTGCGAATGCCTGATACATGCGATATGCCTGCGACATGTTGCATGCCTGATAAATGGGACACGCCTGTGGCAGGCCTGATAAACGGGACATGCCTGCGACATCCATCATCCATCAAAATCACACATATTCCCGTAACACATGGACCAGATTATGCATACTAGTGTCAGTGTTTATGTAACTGCAAGCAGTTAATTAGTAGAACTCGGAAATTGGGGGGTGGGGGGAGAAGGGGTAATTTTTTGTGGTATGGAGAAAAGGTTCACAATTAAAATTTGGTTGTGACTTCGGAATCGATTAAATAACATCTAATTAAAAAAACAACACTTTAATAAATAATGTAACTAGGTTTTAACACAATAGTAAGTTGCATAAATTGAAATAAGATTAAATTTTAAAAATGTATTTATTAAAAAATATTGAAATGGATCGAGTGTCATGACACATTTTATCCATAATGGACGAGTGTCACGACACATTCTATCCATCGGTAGCTTTAAAGATGAAGTTCTCATATATTCTGGAAATAATAGAATGAGGAGTAAAAAATTACTAAAGGTTTAAAACTTTTTTAAAAATTAAAAATGATTAAGAATCGCCCGAAGGCTATGTTCTAATTACGTCGTTTGATCAAGCAGACGACTACCTTCGATTTTCCTCAAGGGATTCACGGTGTGGCTTCAAATGTCTAGATAAATTTTGATTAAAATATGATATGAGCTTTGTGTCACAGAATTAAAAATAAAATCTCATTAATCCTAATAATTAAAATGATAATCCTCCTTGTATGGAATGGAGCTGAATAACGATTGGAGGGGGAGGGGCATGTGGGGGGAGGGGCATGTGGGGGGAGGGGCATGTGGGGGAGGGGCATGTTAGGGGGAGGGGCATGTGGGGGGAGGGGCATGTGAGGGGGAGGGGCATGTGAGGGGGAGGGGCATGTGGGGGGAGGGGCATGTGGGGGGAGTGGCATGTGGGGGGAGGGGCATGTGGGGGGAGGGGCATGTGGGGGGAGGGGCATGTGAGGGGAGGGGCATGTGGGGGGGTCGATTGTGTGTCAGTGAATTAAAGAAACTAGATGTAGGCCTACTGCGTCACTTAATTTTAACTTTAAAAAAACCTTTGGAAAGAATTTCTATCACTGCTTCTAGCTACGTCTATCATGATACTAAATAGTCTAATTATGGACATTAGACAATTACTCTCACTCACGCATGTTAATTCGTGTAGTTACATGCGAATAAAATTATACCACAACCATCTACTATATATAGACACATTTTCAATTTGAATTTATGCAAACCTTTTCTTTTTTACCTTTAGATAAACACATTACCAACAAATTAATATCTAATCTCATTGGCTCTTGATAACCACGTGATTACTGTGTGCCATTCCTTCCTCGTTGTTGGGAAACAACCAGAGTTTCAGAAACATTGACACCTAAATAGTATGTTTAAAAAATGTTTAATGTGTTTATTGTCAAGGTAACAAGATCTGATCTTATCATATTTACAGTTCTCATTGAAAAGGCCAGAGTAACATGTTATAATCTTACCATATGTACAGTTCTCATTGAAAAAGCCACAGTAGGGAATGTCAGGAGGTATATAGTCGTCAGATCCGTTGTACTTTTTCCCATTTCCCCAGAGAATTGGAGCTTTTAAATCCCACGTGATCTGAAAGGCAGAGAAAGAGGAAACATTTAAGTATGTTATTTTGTCTAGCATTAAAGGTGCAACTTGGGGAATAACGTTAAAAGTGAAGCCCAATGTGTTTGTGATAGGAGGGATTATGAACTCAATCTATCATCTAACGCCTTTAATCTATCCTCTTATGCTTGTAATCTATCGTCTAATGCATTTAATATATCGTTTAATGCCTGTAATCTATCGTCTAACGCCTGAAATCTATCGTCTAATGCCTGTAATCTATCGTCTAATGCCTGTAATATATCGTCCAATGCCAGTAATCTATCGTCTAACGCCAGTAATCTATCGTCTAACGCATGTAATCTATCAAAACTGCTTGTACAAACATAATACCACAAAGAAACCTCAACATTACAAACCATAAAAATATATATTTTTTTGAAATCATCTCCATAACTTTGATATTTCATAAAAGCTTAATGGAATATACGGAGTAATGAAACATACTGCTAATGGCCATTAATATACATACACATATCATCCCCTATATTATCATATTCAGAACGAGGAATGCATTTTTTGGAACTTAAATCTAAAATTCTATGTTACGTGACAGTATGTTAAAGAAATTACTTTGCTTCAGTAATCAGATTATGTAAGTCATGTTGACCCCTGTTTCCATAATCAGATTATCTTATATGTTATGACTTCTGTTTCAATAATCAGATTATGTTATATGTGATGATTTCTGTTTCAATAATCAGATTATATTATATGTGATGACTTCTGTTTCAATAATCAGATTATGTGATGACTTCCAAACGGGTAGTACATTAAACAATATATTCGTGACTAGATATCAGAATTATTTTTAGCCTACCTTTTTAGATAATTTACGTATTTCGTCAGACTTCCTAGATTTCTAAAACGCACTTGTATTACTAAAAGGGACATATATTTTATGTAAGTTGCTCAAACAATAGTATGTCAAATAGTATGTCAAATAGTATGTCAAATAGTATGTCAAATAGTATGTCAAATAGTATGTCAAATGGTATGTCAAATAGTATGTCAAATTTAAGTCCTACATGCCAGAAATGGTTTGTTCCGTTTTTTCCAACCAAGCATGCAAGCTGGTGATCGTGCCAATTTTGAAAAGATCGTGTGATGTCGTGTGGTAAGTCGTGTGGTGTGTCGTGTGGTGTGTCGTGTGGTGTGTCGTGTGGTATGTCGTGTGTTATTTCTTGTGTTATGTCGTGTGTTATGTCGTGTGTTATGTCGTGTGGTATGTCGTGTGGCATGTCGTGTGGTATGTCGTGTGGTATGTCGTGTGTTATGTCGTGTGGTATGTCATGTGGTATGTCGTGTGGTATGTCGTGTGTTATGTCGTGTGGTATGTCGTGTGGTATGTCGTGTGGTATGTCGTGTGGCATGTCGTGTGGCATGTCGTGTGGCATGTCGTGTGTTATGTCGTGTGGTATGCCGTGTGGTTTGTCGTGTGTTATGTCGTGTGGTATGTCGTGTGGTTTGTCGTGTGGCATGTCGTGTGGTATGTCGTGTGGCATGTCGTGTGTTATGTCGTGTGGTATATCGTGTGGTTTGTCGTGTGGTATGTCGTGTGGCATGTTGTGTGGCATGTCGTGTGGCATTTCGTATGGTATTTCGTGTGGCATGTCATGAGGCATGTCGTGTGGCATGTCGTGTTGTATGTCGTGTGGTATGTCGTGTGATATGTCGTGTGATATGTCGTGTGGAATGTCGTGAAAACGTGAGAAAACACAAAGAGACCAAAACTTGGTTTACACAAATTGATCCCTTGAAATGAATTTAACATTCAAAGAACTTTACAATGAAGACGATTAGTGTGAAGCGAAGCAGTCACGAAAAACTGTTTGCATCATCGTGGGGCGAAAGTTTTATTACAAAAGTGCTTTATCATATCATGCACATGCCTAAGTCTGCCGCTAAGAGTGCCGCCCGTACATGACTGTGCCGCCCTTACGCGACCGTGTAGTACAGGGGTGGGTAAACTAAGGCCCGCGGGCCACATGCGGCCCGGCAACTGATGTCATGCAGCCCTGGGGGGCATTTAGAAATAAATAAATTACTTCGTTTTTAAGTTATATTGTTAAATTTTACAGAATTTCATGTACTGTTATGATTGCTTTAATATTTTTAAATAACACTTCTTTCCAATTTCCTATTTTTGTAAACAGTCCTTGACCTTCGTAATGTAAAGCTAATATTGCAAAAAATATATATGATCAATTCATTGACCGTGGGCCCTCAAAACATAGAAGAAGAAGATATATGGCCCTCCAATACCTTTTCATTTGTCAATGTGGCCCTACGCACACAAAGTTTGCCCACCCCTGGTGTAGTAGAACGCTTGCTGATCCCTCCTGTTCTAGGGACATTAAATTTGTTTTGTTAAAATTGAAGGTAATTACGAGACGATAGACAACACAATACCGCCATGTACCAACCCTAACCCTAACACTAACCCTAACCCTAACCCTAAGCCTAACCCTAACCCTAACCCTAACCCTAATACCGCCATGTACCAACCTGGGTTAAATGAACTGCAGGCTAATGAGAAGAATGGTGATTTTTTTGTGTGTGGCATTCATTCCAAAATAATAAATGAATGCATGAAATATTAAGTGCAAAATAAAACGTGTGTGTGTGTGTATGTTTGTGTTTGTGTGTGTGTGTGTGTGTGGATGCTTCATGAGTGCTTTAAGATGTTGTATATTCAAAATGTTTCAATGAAGTTTAATATAGAAATGTCGGGAAATGTTTTAAGGGTTGCAGAGGAGTCTGATGACATGTTTAAACTAGTTTTGCTTTTCATTTAAGGCATAGAGAGTATTGTACAATGAAAAAGGCCGTTGTTCAAAGGAAGGAGGTGCACTCTCAATGAAATACTTGACCCATTCTCTGTAAAAAAAAACAGTTTCTGTATGTTGCAAACTATGGCAAAAATGTGGTTCCGTCTCTAACAAAACAATGTTGGAAACTATGACATAAATGTGGTTCCCTCTCTAACAAAACAATGTTGGAAACTATGACAAAAATGTGGTTCCTTCTCTAACAAAACAATGTTGGAAACTATGACATAAATGTGGTTCCTTCTCTAACAAAACAATGTTGGAAACTATGACAAAAATGTGGTTCCCTCTCTAACAAAACAATGTTTGAAACTATGACAAAAATGTGGTTCCCTCTCTAACAAAACAATGTTGGAAACTATGACAAAAATGTGGTTCCCTCTCTAACAAAACAATGTTGCAACTATGAAAAAAATGTGGTTCCGTCTCTAACAAAACAATGTTGGAAACTATGGCAAAAATGTGGTTCCTTCTCTAACAAAACAGTGTTGGAAACTATGACATAAATGTGGTTCCCTCTATAAAAAAACAATTTTGCATTCTTTAGAGAAACTATTTTTACTTAATATTAGCTTTAAAAATCAGAAAAAATTAAGCAGTATAAAAAGTCTTTAACAAATGAAAATGCTTGTCTGTTGATGTATTGTCTTCATTATAATCCTTTGTTATTTGTAAAGTACTCAAGAGAAAACAACATCAAGTACCTTTCCATCCACCGAATATCTGGTAATGACAACTTGTTGAAATATATTGCTTTTGTTCATGTCCCATATAAGAAAGCTGGACTGTCTGTCTGCTTCGTCATTGGTCAGAAACCTACCAGTTTGACCTGGTGTGAAAAAGAGGATGAAGAGCATGAGCGATTAAACGAAACAATTGATGCGACGGGCATGTGGATGTGTGTTGTGTGTGTGCTTGTGTGTGTGGATGTGTATTATGTGTGTGTGTGTGTGGAAGCTGCATGAGTTCGACGGGTGTATGGATGCGTTTGTGTTTGTGTGTGTGTGTGTGGATGTGTATTATGTGTGTGAGGATGCTAAATGAGTTCGACAGGTGTATTGATGTGTGTGTGTGTTATGTGTGTGGATGCTGCATACGTTCGACGGGTGTATGGATGTGTGTGTGTGTATGTGTATTATGTGTGTATGTGTGTGTGTGAATGCTGCATGAGATCGACGGGTGTATGTATGTTTTTGTGTGTGTGTGTGTATTATGTGTGTGTGTGTGTATTATGTGTGCGTGTGTGGATGATGCATGAGTTCGTCAGGTGTATGGATGTTTGTGTGTGTGTGTGTATTATGTGTGTGTGTGTGTGGATGCTGCCTGGGTTCAACGGGTGTATGTATGTGTGTGTTTGTGTGTGTGTGGATGTGTATTATATGTGTGTGTGGATGCTGCATGCGTTCGACGAGTGTATGGATGTGTGTGTGGTTTTGTGGTGTGTATGTGTGTGGATGTGTATTATGTGTGCGTGTGTGGATGATGCATGAGTTCGACAGGTGTATGGATGTGTGTGTGTGTTTGTGGTGTGTGTGTGTGGGGGTGGGTGTGTGTGGATGTGTGTAGATGTGTATTGTGTGTGGGTGCTGCTTGAGTTTGATAGGTGTATGGCTGTGTGTGTGTGGATGTGGGTTGTCTGTGTGTGCGTTAGGACCGCTTTAGTTTGACCCTGAGTTAAAGATCTGATGTATGCACTTAAAAGAAATGCCCCCCCCCCCGTAGCATCCCCATTGATCAATTCAGATTTGATCTTCATAAAACGAAAAGAAATGAACTGAAGATTTGAGTCTAATTCCATTAATCCATTAATCCCCTAATCCATATATAAGACAACATATAATAATGTGACTGAACTTTGTTTAAGGAGATTTTTTAGACTATCCAGAATAAGATAACAATATTAATAAGTGGGTTGGGGGGGGGGGGGATACTTTATTGTGTTAGTATCTATTTTTTCCTAGCCCAACAGAATTTCCAGGTTAATGAACAGATGACCGCTTCAAAGAGGAGTAATTAATAAGATTCATATTCGCAAACCTCCCCATATCAATCTAATTATAATTTTATCATATTTTTTGTGAATCTACACCAATCTTTTTCTTTCTTTCATCATTAGCTCATAAAAATGAAATAACCCTAACCCTAATCCTAACATAAGCTGAAATAATAAAATAATTATATGTTCATTTGATGTTCAGTATGTTCATTTGATGTTCAGTATGTTCATTTGATGTTCAGTATGTTCATTTGATGTTCAGTATGTTCATTTGATGTTCAGTATGTTCATTTGATGTTCAGTATGTTCATTTGATGTTCAGTATGTTCATTTGATGTTCAGTATGTTCATTTGATGTTCAGTATGTTCATTTGATGTTCAGTATGTTCATTTGATGTTCAGTATGTTCATTTGATGTTCAGTATGTTCATTTGATGTTCAGTATGTTCATTTGATGTTCAGTATGTTCATTTGATGTTCAGTATGTTGATGTTCAGTATGTTCATTTGATGTTCAGTATGTTCATTTGATGTTCAGATCCGATGTTCCTGTATGTTTATTTGATGTTCAGTATGTTCATTTGATGTTCAGTATGATCAATTGATGTTCAGATCCGTTGTTCCTGTATGTTCATTTGATGTTCAGTATGTTCATTTGATGTTCAGTATGTTCATTTGATGTTCAGTATGTTCATTTGATGTTCAGTATGTTCAGTATGTTCATTTGATGTTCAGTATGTTCATTTGATGTTCAGTATGTTGATGTTCAGTATGTTCATTTGATGTTCAGTATGTTCATTTGATGTTCAGTATGTTCATTTGATATTCAGTATGTTCATTTGATGTTCATTATGTTCATTTGATGTTCAGATTCGTTGTTCATACCTTGGAAAATCTTGTTTTTACTGGCGTTAAAAATATTGGCGCCCGTGGGTGTCAGGTTTTTGAAAATTGTCTCGTTGACCGCCAGGGCGTACAGGTAAAAGGCGTCGTAGAGAAAACGCGAGTATTTATCAGGCTGTTGGGGTGAAAGTTAATATGTCATATTATATATAACAAAATATACACATTTCATATTATATATAGCAAAATATACACATTTCATATTATATATAGCAAAATATACACATTTAATATTATATATAGCAAAATATACACATTTCATATTATATATAGCGAAATATACACATTTCTAGAATTCATGTCGTTAATCCACAATTAAACGTTTCTTCTCATTTGTATTTTCAATAGATATATTAAGGCAGTGGTTCTCAACTTGCTGTGCTCGCCATCCTAGTAGAAAAGTGTAGCCATTCATGGGGTTTGAGGAAATGATGATAGGAACACAGGATCCATGGACTCAACATTTAGATATTTACCATTTTAGTTGACAGCTCCAAAGTTTTTAATGTCATTCAATAAATTACAAGTCAATTATTTTTCTCAAATTTTAAAATCAGTTGTTACTTTTGTAGGGGGTGCAAAACTTATTCAATTTGAGGGGTAGCAACACTCAGTCAAACATTTCGTAAGTGGGTGCAAGAATTAGTCAAATATTTCGTAAGGGGTGCAAGGCTCAGTCAAACATTTCGTAAGGGGTGCAAGGCCCAGTCAAACATTTCGAAAGGGGTGCACGAATTACAATTCCTAAGTCAGTGGTGTAAGACTTAGTCAAACATCTTGTAAGGGGTGTGAGATGTAGACTGTAGAGCAAATTGGTAAACCGTACATTAAATGTCTTTATAAATCGAAATAGTTTTTATGTAATATAATTAATTCCATGTATTCTTTTAAGTGGAAAGTGTAAAACAAGGGACATTATTAATTTTTAAAGGTATTAAGTCAAGCTATTCTCAGCTATCTTAAAAAATAAATTGGCATGTAAATTAAAGTTTTTTAATGATGAGTGTGTCCCGGTCACTCACTAAACTTGGTAAGATAGACGTCATGTCGAGAGAAGAAGCGAATGAGAGCGCAGCGCGGTGCACAAAGAAAGCGGGGCGGACAAGATCCACTTGACATTTCATTTAATAGATACGAACAAACGATAAATAAGAGCAGTGGCAAAAAAAACAAGAAATACTCACATATTCTGGTTTAGGAAGTTCTGGATTTGGATTAGGATTAGGGTTAGGGTAACGATAAATAAGAGCAGTGGCAAAAAGAACAAGAAATACTCACATCTTCTGGTTTAGGAAGTTCTGGATTCGACCCAAAAATCCGTTCGGCAGCGTTTATGGACGCACTTGTGTTTAAAGACCATTCCGTGACGTAATGATATGTGAACTGTTGAAAAGATTTATTTAAAGAATTAACATTAATAAATCAATATATGAAATGATGTAAAATTACAAATATCTTTCTTGTTGACATTTTTAATTTGACAGTAACTTCATCATCATCATCATCATCATCATCATCAGGTCCCGTAGTCCTTCGACCGTTGGGGCGCCACAGATGACATGTACACTATTCTTCTCCATTCCTCTCGGTCTTCTGCCCTACGCATAGCATCGCCTAGTTGTAATCCAGTCCATTCTTTGATATTATCTTCCCATCTTTTTCTTACCAGCTTCAAATCTATTTGGTAAAACATCCTAACGAGAAAGCGTTTTAAAAATAAATATTGCAATCATATCCTGTGAGGTCAATACAAAAATTAACTCATTTATAAATATACCCTAAGCTGAAACTGAACACCATATGAAATATGAGCTAATTATACATTTGGCTGAAATTGCACACCATATGAAATATGAGCTAATTATACATTGGGCTGAAACTGCACACCATATGAAATATGAGCTAATTATACATTGGGCTGAAACTGCACACCATATGAAATAGGAGCTAAATTATATACCATGGGCTAAAGTTGCACACCATAACGTCACATATGCAACTATGATGCGGTTTCTAGACGATAACATCTGGCCGCTATTATATATTAAGCGATTGTTTTGGAGTTTGATGTTGCCATCCAAGTGAACGTGAGAACCACACAT
The DNA here is from genome assembly GCA_964017045.1 of Omphiscola glabra. Taxonomy (NCBI): domain Eukaryota; kingdom Metazoa; phylum Mollusca; class Gastropoda; family Lymnaeidae; genus Omphiscola; species Omphiscola glabra. The sequence goes on along the minus strand of OZ024802.1, from coordinate 37,062,095 downwards.
CTCGGGAGGGGGGATCTCGATCCTTATATACCATGATATGCTTCACAATACACCATCCTGGCTGTATCAAGTGTTAGGTTTAGAGTTTTTGATTGATTGATTTAAGTACTTGTATAGCGCTAATTTCCAAGCTATGTTAGCATGCTCACGGCGCTCCGATGTCCTAAAATGTCCTTTCAATAAATTACATATATATTGCAAAACGACTGAGTTTGTTTTGAGTGACAAAGTTCAGCTTATAAACAGTCCAAGAAACTTTCAGATCCAAAAATATCCAACTGTCCATAAATATACTTAGAAGAAAACATTTCAAAAATGTGCGAGAGATTTCACTGCTGCCTGTTACGCGCACGTGAACTCTCACCACTGTTATAGCAAATTGGATCGGCGGCACATTAGGTAGAGGAGCCATATATCAAGTGAACTGGGTTTATTGTCAGTAGAAGGAGCTGGTTAGCTTCAATTTATCATCATACGAAAGGAAAAATACGCATGTGAAGTCATACATTCTGATCCCGGCCAAAACGTATTAACTGTATTTTCCAACAAAATGGACTAATTCCTACAATTAATGTTTGTTGAGTTTCAGATTTCTTTCTTTTTGTACTCTTGTTGTAATTATTCCTCCATCTTGTCACAGCCGGAAGTTAGGGCAAACATGCTTCAAAATACATCATCGAGGCTGTATCTAGCATTAGGTTTAGGGTTAAGGTTAGGGCAAACATGCTTCACTATACACCATCCTGGCTGTATTTAGCGTTCCTAACCTGTGTCCGGCACGAAATATATCTATGTCATTAAGCAATCGTGAAACGGACAATGTGTCCGTTATTCAGTTTCAAGGATGTTCGTTAAATACTTCGTAGGGGAAAATGCAATACATGGCGAGGAACGCGTGACCGATTCTCTTTTGTTGAAACACAGACTACTTTCCAGAATGGCGAAAGTTCGTAAAAAGTAACAGCTTAACTAGATGTCGTCTTTTAAATATTCTCTGAATTGTTACACCACTTTTGTCAAACTCGTCCCACTGTTACAAACACTCCCACATGAGACAAATTAATGCTCAACTTTGTTTCTTCCGTCGTGAGAGCCATTTCCGACAACTGCCCAGGACAACTTCCCAGGACAACTTCCCAGGACAACTGCCCAGGACAACTGCTCAGGATAACTGCCCAGGACAACTTCCCAGGACAACTTCAGAGGGCAACTTCCTTTTCACTACAGAGAACACATTGCGGTTGGTGCTATGCACTGTCAATAATCGCACAAATACGTTCAACATGTCAGTAAACACACATATGAGTTCAATATGCGATAGGGTCGTATCGTATAGGTTGGCGCATATTGTACTTATTGGTGAAACGCTTGGTATCAAATACATAAAGTACCCAGTCATGGGTACTTGGCTATGGCTTCTTGGCCATGGGTACTTGGCTATGGCTACTTGGTCATGGGTACTTGGCCATGGGTACTTGACCATGGGTACTTGGCCATGGGTACTTGGCTATGGCTAATTGGCCATGGGTACTTGGCCATGTGTACTTGGCCATGGGTATTGCCATGCTATTTTATCCGCATAGTGACACATTGACATACTTTTATATTGAACATACTTTTATATTGACATACTTTTATATTGACATAATTTTATATTGACATACTTTTATATTGACATACTTTTATATTGACATACTTTTATATTGACATACTTTTATATTGACATACTTTTATATTGACATACTTTTATATTGACATACTTTTATATTGACATACTAACATACTGACATTCTATCGTGACTGGATGAGAATATCATCTTTTGCAGCAGATTAAATCAGTTAAAGCCATGTCAGTTAAAGCCAAGTCAGTTAAAGCTATGTCAGGTAAAGCTATGTCAGTTAAGCTATGTCAGTTAAAGCTATGTCACTTAAAGCTATGTCAGTTAAAGCTATGTCAGGTAAAGCTAACTCAGTTAAAGCTATGTCAGTTAAAGCTATGTCAGGTAAAGCTATGTCAGTTAAAGCTATGTCAGTTAAAGCTGTGTCAGTTAAAGCTGTGTCAGTTAAAGATATGTCAGTTAAAGTTTTGTCAGTTAAAGCTATGTCAGGTAAAGCTATGTCAGTTAAAACTATGTCAGTTAAAGCTATGTCAGTTAAAGATATGTCAGTTAAAGCTATGTCAGTTGAAGCTATGTCAGTTACAGCTATGTCAGTTGAAGCTATGTCAGTTACAGCTATGTCAGTTAAAGATATGTCAGTTAAAGCTATGTCAGTTAAAGCCATTTCAGTTAAAGCTATGTCAGTTAAAGCTATGTCAGTTAAAGCTATGTCAGGTAAAGCTATGTCAGTTAAATCTATGTCATTTAAAGCTATGTCAGTTAAAGCTATGTCAGTTAAAGATATGTCAGTTAAAGCTATGTCAGTTAAAGCCATGTCAGTTAAAGCTATGTCAGTTAAAGCTATGTCAGTTAAAGCTATGTCAGTTAAAGCTATGTCAGTTAAATCTATGTCATTTAAAGCTATGTCAGTTAAAGCTATGTCAGTTAAAGCTATGTCAGTTACAGCTATGTCAGTTAAAGATATGTCAGTTAAAGCTATGTCAGGTAAAGCTATGTCAGTTAAAGCTATGTCAGTTAAAGCTATGTCAGTTAAAGATATGTCAGTTAAAGCTATGTCAGTTGAAGCTATGTCAGTTACAGCTATGTCAGTTAAAGATATGTCAGTTAAAGCCATGTCAGTTAAAGCCATGTCAGTTAAAGCTATGTCAGTTAAAGCTATGTCAGTTAAAGCTATGTCAGTTAAAGCTATGTCAGTTAAATCTATGTCATTTAAAGCTATGTCAGTTAAAGCTATGTCAGTTAAAGCTATGTCAGTTACAGCTATGTCAGTTAAAGATATGTCAGTTAAAGCTATGTCAGTTAAAGCTATGTCAGTTAAAGCTATGTCAGTTAAAGCTATGTCAGTTAAAGATATGTCAGTTAAAGCTATGTCAGTTGAAGCTATGTCAGTTAAAGCTATGTCAGTTAAAGCTATGTCAGTTAAAGCTATGTCAGTTAAAGATATGTCAGTTAAAGCTATGTCAGTTGAAGCTATGTCAGTTAAAGCTATGTCATTTAAAGATATGTCAGTTAAAGCCATGTCAGTTAAAGCTATGTCAGTTAAAGCTATGTCAGTTAAAGCTATGTCAGTTAAAGATATGTCAGTTAAATCTATGTCATTTAAAGCTATGTCAGTTAAAGCTATGTCAGTTAAAGCTATGTCAGTTAAAGCTATGTCAGGTAAAGCTATGTCAGTTAAAGATATGTCAGTGAAGCTATGTCAGTTAAAGCTATGTCAGTTAAAGATATGTCATTTAAAGCTATGCCAGTTAAAGCTATGTCATGCAGTGCATGCGGACGTGAGTCAATAAATAAATGATTGTGATTTGATATTAAAACCTCACAAGTGCATAGTGATGAGCTCTGGGTGTGAATAAAACATGAATATCTGCATTAGAACAAGAAATCATTAATAATATGACAACTACAAATTAACAGCAAAGGGAAATTAGCAACAAAGGGAAATAATGAAGAGTGTTGGGTAAATAGATTAAAGCGTTTTTGAAATATTTCTCCATACATTAAAGAAGATGAGAGTCATCTCAAAGATGAGGGTCATTTCAAAGATTAGGGTCATTTCAAAGCTGAGGGTCATTTCATAGCTGAGGGTCATTTCAAAGATGAGGGTCATTTCAAAGCTGAGAATCATCTAAAAGATGAGGGTCATCTCAAAGATGAGGGTGATCTCAAAGATGATGGTCATTTCAAAGATGAGGGTCATTTCAAAGATGAGGGTCATTTCAAAGATGAGGGTCATCTCAAAGATGATGGTCATCTCAAATATGAGGGTCATTTCAAAGATGAGGGTCATTTCAAAGATGAGAGTCATTTCAAAGATGAGGGTCATTTCAAAGATGAGTCATTTCAAAGAGGAGGGTCATTTCAAAGATAAGGGTCATTTCATAGCTGAGGGTCATTTCAAAGATGAGGGTCATTTCAAAGCTGAGAATCATCTCAAAGATGATGGTCATTTCAAAGATAAGAGTCATTTCAAAGATGAGGGTCATTTCAAAGATGATGGTCATTTCAAAGCTGAGAATCATCTAAAAGATGAGGGTCATCTCAAAGATGAGGGTCATCTCAAAGATGAGGGTCATCTCAAAGATGATGGTCATCTCAAAGATGATGGTCATTTCAAAGCTGAGGGTCATTTCAAAGATGAGGGTCATTTCAAAGATGAGAATCATCTCAAAGATGAGGTTCATTTCAAAGATAAGAATCATTTCAAAGATGAGGGTCATTTAAAAGATGAGGGTCATTTCAAAGCTGAGAATCATCTAAAAGATGAGGGTCATCTCAAAGATGAGGGTCATCTCAAAGATGAGGGTGATCTCAAAGATGATGGTCATTTCAAAGATGAGGGTCATTTTAAAGATGAGGGTCATTTCAAAGATGAGAGTCATCTCAAAGATGAGGGTCATCTCAAAGATGATGGTCATCTCAAATATGAGGGTCATTTCAAAGATGAGAGTCATTTCAAAGATGAGAGTCATTTCAAAGATGAGGGTCATTTCAAAGATGAGAGTCATTTCAAAGATCGGTCATTTCAAAGATGAGTCATTTCAAAGATGAGAGTCATTTCAAAGATGAGTCATTTCAAAGATGAGAGTCATTTTAAAGATGAGGGTCATTTCAAAATCAAATAAAGATTAAAAACAAAGAATAAATTTTCCAAACATCTTATCCTATTATCATTTACAATAAATTAATTCCAAGAATTCCAAGCCAATGTATTACATTTATATGTATCGAATATATAAAATAAAACAAGATGAAAGCCATCTTATCTAAAGTATCAACTTATGTCATTAATTAATATAAAGGAAAAGAAATATTTAATATCACGTCTGCTATTTCAATGGACGGATTCTAAAAGTAAGTTATCGTCCATAATCAATTCATAGCTGATTGAATGATTTGAGTAATGTAAATGTTATTCTCCTGCATGCCAGTTATTTTCACATGATCTTTTCTTTATACATTACAATAAGTAACATTTGTACATGCTGGGTGGGACACTTAGAAAGAATGTCCAATGACAGAAGAGTTAAGATGTTGCACCACAGAAACCCCAGGGGCAAAGGGCTCAAAGGCAGACCTAGGCTTAGATGTGTGGGAAAAGATCCAAAGCAGCTGGGAATCCAAACATGGAAAAGAAAAGTATTAGTTAGGTCTGAGTGGACGAAGGTAGGGATGCAGGCCAAAGCCATACATGAGCTGTAGCGTCACAGGGATGGATGGATGGATGGATGGATGATCTAAGTGGAAGGAAGTTATGAGTCAGGCCAAAGCCCTAATGAGCTGTAGCGCCACAGGGATGGATGGATGATTGCAACACAATTTCCTGTACTGGGTATAACAGACGGGTTGTAACAAATCGGGTGTAACAATTTCCTGTACTGGGTATAACAGACGGGTTGTAACAGATCGGGTGTAACAATTTCCTGTACTGGGTATAACAGAGGGGTTGTAACAGACGGGTTGTAACAGACGGGTTGTAACAGATCGGGTGTAACAATTTCCTGTACTGGGTATAACAGACGGGTTGTAACAGATCGGGTGTAACAATTTACTGTACTGGGTATGACAGACGGGTTGTAACATACGGGTAGTAACAGATCGGGTGTAACAATAGATCGGGTGTAACAATTTACAGTAGTGGGTATAACAAATAGGGTGTAACGGATAAAAAATAATTAAAATTAAAACAGTGCACTTTAAAAAATAATTTTGTCAGACAAGAGTCTTACTATTCTAGGTATTTGTCTGTTGTCCGAAAGGCTTGCTGTGTCCCGGGGGGGGGGGAATTCGAATTGTGGGGGGTGGGGAATAAATAGCAGTATTAAAGTGCACGACAATATCACTTTGAAGAATAACACTAAAGGCCCCATGATTTCAGGTCGGAGCTGATGCGGAACTTAAAACAAACCCGAAAACAAATGTTGGCCTTGACATTACAAAATATATTTTATTTAAACTTCACAAAACACATAATCGCCAGTGTATTTAACTTATTAATATGGTATTTAAATAACTTCTTTAGCTCGTTTGCAAGATGGCCTTTGTGTGAAATGAAATGTTAGCGGAATAGCAGCGGCGAAACGTCGGAAGCGAAATGGCATCGGTCGATCGTCATGGATCCTGCATGGCTTATATATGTCATGAATCCCTGCATGGCTTATATATGTCATGGATCCCTGCATGGCTTATATATGTCATGGATCCCTGCATGGCTTATATATGTCATGGATCCCTGCATGGCTTATATATTCATGAACCGGAACTAAACAAAAAACCCTGGAAACTAGACGTATGTCTTGTTCTATGTTTATTTATATTGCATATAATCTCACACCAATAACAGCGTGACCCCCCTCCAAGTTGACGTATATAACGAACATTATGGTATATCTACAGCTCATCTTACATACAGACTTTGTTGTTTAAACTACTGGTCAACATATATGAGGAACTTGGTGGAATAGTCTGTCAACTAATTTAAAAAAGGTATTTGTAGAATACCCTCCTGGTCTACTTACATAAAGAAGATTGTGATATCCTCTCCTGGCCTTCTCATCGTCCTCATCATTATTTTTCCAAAATGAGGTGCTCTGTAGCCTCTCCAGAAACTCCTTGTCCGCAACCGTGTGCTCCGTGTACAGGAACTGGTAATCGCCGTTTGTCATTCCCAGCTCGTCTGCCACAATAAGATATCTGCGAACCTCTCCTCTAGGCACCACTAAAATAATGACTGAAAGAAAGCAGTCCGGGTTAGCGTTAGGGTTAGCCGATATCACATAAAGACATTGTCAATTAATTAAGGTCTCAGTGTAAAGGTGCGATATCCCTGCCCATTTGTTACAGGGATTCTCACCTATAAAAGTACATTATCTTTGTCGATTTGTTACAGGGATGCTCAGCTTTCTGTGACCTCAAGCTATTTTTTTTCCACGATAAAGCAAGCAAACAAGTCTCATTTTACGGATGTGCGTTGAGAGTTCCAGTTTCTTGTCGGCTGGCCATATATAGTAACCAGCACATCTTTTTTATTTTTCATTGCGCATGCGTTGTCATCAGCTGATTGGTTAGTAACATAGCAACCGCCAGAAAATGGATTTGTAAAATACACGATTAATTAAGCTGACTTCCTTAAACATTTTAATTGTTGGTTGAATTCGACAATAGCCATGTTTTGTAGTTCGAAGATTAAATTAGGTGAAAAAATGTCAAATTTTATTTTATTGGATAGGAAATGATTAGAGGAAATATGTCCTGTTTAAAAAAAGGATTATATATTTAAAAACATGTACTTTTTAATGTCCCTTAATTGTGATTTTTTGTGTGTAAAATTAGAATTTAAAAAAACAACTGAATTTATGTAGTGGCAGGTTGTTGACCATTGGACTAAAAAATAAATTAAACATTGTTAAATATGAACAAAAGTTCTGCGTCAGATGTCATAGTTGTGCCTGCTTCTCAACATGGATTCACCACTAAGATATGTGGCTTCAAGGAATCTTTAGTGTCAACGTACCTTAACACGTTCAACTATTTCCTCAGTGTGAACGTACCTTAACATGTTCAATTGTATCCTCAATGTGAATGTACCTTATTGCATTCAACTATTTCCACTGTGACAACAGTGAATGTGAATATACTTACTTCTGGTTTCAGTTTTTAAAATGCTGAACATCCGTTCAATCTGCGTCCTGTTGACGCCCTCTCGTATGCCATTATACTCCCTCGCCAGGTAAAACTCATCGTTGAGTTCAAGAGTCTGCTTGTAGAAGTTGGCCATGCCTTCGGTCAGTTCGCCCATAGTGGAGATCATGCTGAGACGGAACCATCGCATCTTGGCACAGAAGAAGATCAGGAGATCACCTACAGGGGGTCAAATGGACGGATGATCGGTTAGATAAATGACCAGATGGATGGGTCATCAGGTGGACATTAGCCGACTCAGTCACAAGAACGACAGAGAACGGTCTGATGAACGGATAGATGAACAGATTGAAATACTTGTGAACTTTCACGGTACATTGGTAAAGAGATCCCACATACAAATTATGTGAAACAACATTGGGAAAGACATCCCACGTGACACATTAAGTGAATCCACATTGAGAAAGACATCCCAAGTGACACATTAAGTGAATCCACATTGAGAAAGACATCCCACAAACACATTATGTGAATCAACATTGAGAAAGACATCCCACATACACATTATGTTAATCTACATTCAGAAAGACATCCCACGTATACATTATGTGAATCCACATATAATGTTAAGTATATTTATTTCGTCATAAAACATGTCCCACGCTCTATTTATCGTTTAAAAATTGTTCGTTTGATTTTGTTCTAAGTCACAAATTTAGGCCCCTTTTATAATCGAACCCCTTAAAAGGGGCGGCAGGGCCCAAGTGACGCCTCTGGCAACTGGTCGTGTCTTTATACCTTTGACTTCAGACAAAATGATTTTTAAGAAAGACTGTTGATTCATTCTTTTAGTGTAACACATCCTGGCTCATAGTGTAACACATCCTGGCTCATAGTGTAACACATCCTGGCTCATAGTGTAACACATCCTGGCTCATAGTGTAACACATCCTGGCTCATAGTGTAACACATCCTGGCTCATAGTGTAACACATCCTGGCTCATAGTGTAACACATCCTGGCTCATAGTGTAACACATCCTGGCTCATTTTTGAGTTTCTCTAATGAAAGTATGTTTACCTAATGATGACAGAGGCGCTATGGCCCGCATCAGAGTCGTCTTCACCGACTTATCCACCAACATATTGGACACCCAGCTGTAGATGGGGATGTCAAAAAACGAGGCCATGTCTGCTACTGGGATCATTGCTGAAAGTAGAAACAAATTACATACGTCATAATTCCTGAAATATGTCATTATAATTGAGTCACAACCAAAGACCAAAATGTAAGGGCCAAAATCAAAAGGCCAAAATGAAAGGGCCAAAATGAAAGGGTCAAAATGAAAGGACCAAAATGAAATGTCAAAAAGGTTAGAAAGACAGCATTTAGCTGTATGAATGAAATAATTTGGATGAGGCAAAAAATAACGATAGATCTCACAGCCCAAGACCTCGATTAGGGATAATCTCGTAAGCAGACCATGTGAGCATCTGTTTCAGACGTCACCTCACATCAGGTGCCGTGCATTTAAACCGCTTAGACGCCATTAGACACCTGGGAGCATTTAGACTAAGCTAGACCCTACTTTAATGCAACTGCTTCGATAGTAGTTTTAATAAAGATAACTTATCGAAGCTCAACGGTAAATTTTACTGATCTAAATCGTCGCGTTATCCATTTAAAATGAATATATTATTTTCCTTTCTCGGCAGTAGTTTCCAATATTCCTATTCTAACTTGTTTCCATTTAATTCATATCACCAACATTCGAAAAAAAGATTGATCCTAAATGGAAGACTATTAAGTAAGGTTGTGCTTACTTGAACTGTTGCTATATTGGCATCATACCAGCTGGATTAAAAATTATGTCTTGCTTATTAAACAAATTTTTATTGACAAGAACTGCATACAAAAAACAGCGACAAATATTTGTGAAACTAAATAGTCGGTACGCAGTGTGTGTGGCAGATTATGGGACACATCACCGGTCATGTTTAATATGTGTTCTAACATAAACATACAAGATCAACTAGAGTGTTTCCCACCGATGAAATAAACATGATCATCGAGGGGACCAAAGTGAACTTAAAACACTCTAAATTGGGAAGAATTGATTCTTGTTGGTAAGAACAGTTACACTTAATTAAGCAATGCTATAATATAACAGAAATGTTTGTCTAATATAATAGAAATGTTTGTCTAATATAACAGAAATGTGTGTCTTATATAACAGAAATGTGTGTCTTATATAACTAGGAAATAATGCGACAGGAAAACAAAACAAATGTGATTAGACTTGTAGGACGCTGATCAAATACAACACAACATAAACAAAAATAAAAATAAATTATCAAGTTAAAAACTGTCGAGTTGATTAAAGTTTTATTAACGAACATAAGGTGGAACATTATTGATTATTTTATGTTATACACAATATATTGGAATGTTTTATCCTGTATACGAAGATTTAATAATGCCACCCCAACTTTACATGTCTACAAGACTTACCTTTAGTGCGAGGTGACCCAAACTTGACATGTCTACAAGACTTACATTTAATGCGAGGTGACCCCAACTTCAGATGTCTCACAAGACTTACCTTTAGTGCGAGGTGACCCCAACCTTACATGTCTACAAGACTTGCCTTTAGTGCGAGGTGACCCCAACTTTACATGTCTACAAGACTTACCTTTAGTGCGAGGTGACCCCAACTTTACATGTATACAAGACTTACCTTTAGTACATGCTGACCCCAACTTGACATGTCTACAAGACTTACATTTAATGCGAGGTGACCCCAACTTCAGATGTCTCACAAGACTTACCTTTAGTGCGAGGTGACCCCAACCTTACCTGTCTACAAGACTTACCTTTAGTGCGAGGTGACCCCAACTTGACATGTCTACAAGACTTACCTTTAATGCGAGGTGACCCCAACTTTACATGTCTACAAGACTTACCTTTAGTACAAGGTGGTCCGAATATGACATCAGGCTTACATCTCAACATGACAGCCACAAAATTTCCGCTGGCGTATTTTGGATGACAGGCAGAGTCGGCCCACGTTATGCTGTGGACATGGGGACATACGCTTGAAAATGAGAGATCTACATATCAATAAGGAAACAATCTATATTTGTAAAGTCGATCGCGCCCATGACACCTTTTTTGAGAATTTAATTTTTGTACTTTGTAACATAAACAGGGTGACACTGCAACAGTGGCGTAGCTAGGGTGTGTGGAGGGGGGGGTGCGGACTACACAAGGCTCTAAGCTGCCTCCAACAATTAAAACCTGTATTTGTAAAATAAATTTAGAAGAAATAAAAATCATTTGTTTTTCTCAATATCCCACAGTTCGTTTGTTGCACGCAAGATCCCACAGTTCGTTTGTTGCACGCAAGATCCCACAGTTCGTTTGTTGCACACAAGATCCAACAGTTCGTTTGTTGCACGCAAGATCCCACAGTTCGTTTGTTGCACGCAAGATCCCACAGTTCGTTTGTTGCACGCAAGATCCCACAGTTCGTTTGTTGCACGCAAGATCCCACAGTTCGTTTGTTGCACCCAAGATCCCACAGTTCATTTGTTGCACGCAAGATCCCACAGTTCATTTGTTGCACGCAAGATCAAACAGTTCATTTGTTGCACGCAAGATCCCACAGTTCGTTTGTTGCACTCACGATCCCACAGTTCGTTTGTTGCACGCAAGATCCCACAGTTCATTTGTTTTTCTCAATATCCCACAGTTCGTTTGTTGCACGCAAGATCCCACAGTTCGTTTGTTGCACGCAAGATCCCACAGTTCATTTGTTGCACGCAAGATCCAACAGTTCATTTGTTGCACGCAAGATCCCACAGTTCGTTTGTTGCACGCAAGATCCCACAGTTCGTTTGTTGCACGCAAGATCCCACAGTTCGTTTGTTGCACGCAAGATCCCACAGTTCGTTTGTTGCATAATCCTGGCATTATCACGACTCTTATCTCCTCTTACCTCCCTGGATCACTTATTAAAGCAAATTTGATTTAATTAAAGGCTTAGATATTATTGAACAAGAAAAAATAGAAGTTGTTGGCATATTGTTTCAGTTTGCAAGCATGTGTGATGCCTAATTTAATGTTTGAGTAAACAACTGTGTGTCATGCTTGAATTTAATATGTTTGAGTTAACAAATGTGTGTCATGCTTTAATTTAATATGTTTGAGTTAACAAATGTGTGTGATTTTTACATTTAATATGTATAAACATTATGTTTTATTTAACGGCTGTGTTTGATGTTTGAAGTTAACATGTTTAAACATCATATGTTAAAACATCATATGTTAAATTATCACATGTTAAAACATCATAAATTAAAACATATGTTAAAAAATCACACGTTAAAACATCTTATGTTAAAACATCATATGTTAAAACATCATATGTTAAAACATCACATGTTAAAACATCACATGTTAAAACATCACATGTTAAAACATCACATGTTAAAACATCATGTTAAAACATCACATGTTAAAACATCACATGTTAAAACATCATATGTTAAAACATCATATGTTAAACCATCATATGTTAAACCATCATATGTTAAAACAGCATATGTTAAAACATTATATGTTAAAACATCATATGTTAAAACATCATATGTTAAATTATCACATGTTAAAACATCATAAATTAAAACATATGTTAAAAAATCACACGTTAAAACATCTTATGTTAAAACATCATATGTTAAAACATCATATGTTAAAACATCACATGTTAAAACATCACATGTTAAAACATCACATGTTAAAACATCACATGTTAAAACATCATGTTAAAACATCACATGTTAAAACATCACATGTTAAAACATCATATGTTAAAACATCATATGTTAAACCATCATATGTTAAACCATCATATGTTAAAACAGCATATGTTAAAACATTATATGTTAAAACATCATATGTTAAAACATCATATGTTAAATTATCACATGTTAAAACATCATATATTAAAACATATGTTAAAAAATCACACGTTAAAACATCTTATGTTAAAACATCATATGTTAAAACATCATATGTTAAAACATCACATGTTAAAACATCACATGTTAAAACATCACATGTTAAAACATCATGTTAAAACATCACATGTTAAAACATCACATGTTAAAACATCACATGTTAAAACATCATATGTTAAAACATCATATGTTAAACCATCATATGTTAAAACAGCATATGTTAAAACATTATATGTTAAAACATCATATGTTAAAACATCATATGTTAAAACATCACATGTTAAAACATCACACGTTAAAACATCATACGTTAAAACATCATACGTTAAAACATCATATGTTAAAACATCACATGTTAAAACATCACATGTTAAAACATCACATGTTAAAACATCACATGTTAAAACATCATATGTTAAAACATCATATGTTAAAACATCATATGTTAAAACATCACATGTTAAAACATCACATGTTAAAACATAATATGTTAAAACCTCATATGTTAAAACATCATATGTTAAAACATCACATGTTAAAACATCATATGTTAAAGCATAATATGTTAAAACATCATATGTTAAAACATCTTATGTTAAAACATCATATGTTAAAACATCATATGTTAAAACATCATATGTTAAAACATCATAGGTTAAAACATCATATGTTAAAACATCACATGTTAAAACATCACACGTTAAAACATCATATGTTAAAACATCATATGTTAAAACATCACATGTTAAAACATCACATGTTAAAACATCACATGTTAAAACATCATATGTTAAAACATCATATGTTAAAACATCATATGTTAAAACATCACATGTTAAAACATCACATGTTAAAACATAATATGTTAAAACCTCATATGTTAAAACATCATATGTTAAAACATCACATGTTAAAACATCATATGTTAAAGCATAATATGTTAAAACATCATATGTTAAAACATCTTATGTTAAAACATCACATGTTAAAACATCATATGTTAAAACATCACATGTTAAAACATCACACGTTAAAACATCACATGTTAAAACATATGCTAAAACATCATATGTTAAAACATCACATGTTAAAACATAATATGTTAAAACATCACATGTTAAAACATCACACGTTAAAACATCACATTTTAAAACATCACATGTTAAAACATCATATGTTAAAACATCATATGTTAAAACATCACATGTTAAAACATCACACGTTAAAACATCATATGTTAAAACATCATATGTTAAAACATCATATGTTAAAACATCACATGTTAAAACATCACATGTTAAAACATAATATGTTAAAACCTCATATGTTAAAACATCATATGTTAAAACATCACATGTTAAAACATCATATGTTAAAGCATAATATGTTAAAACATCATATGTTAAAACATCTTATGTTAAAACATCACATGTTAAAACATCATATGTTAAAACATCACATGTTAAAACATCACACGTTAAAACATCACATGTTAAAACATCATATGCTAAAACATCATATGTTAAAACATCACATGTTAAAACATAATATGTTAAAACATCACATGTTAAAACATCACACGTTAAAACATCACATTTTAAAACATCACATGTTAAAACATCATATGTTAAAACATCATATGTTAAAACATCACATGTTAAAACATCACACGTTAAAACATCATATGTTAAAACATCACATGTTAAAACATCGTATGTTAAAACATATTGTTTGGTTTCTACCATACTTACTTGACGCCATAATGGTGTAGGAGACCCGAGTTGGTCACATTCTCAATGGCCAGAGCAAAAGGTCCCATACTTGAGGCCAGGGTAAATCCTTCTTGTTTTGCTCTAAAATGTATGAAAATCCCTTTTTTTAAAACGCAAAGTTGGTAGAGTGATCCAGTGGCGTAGCTAGTGCTGCGGGGGTGCGGACCGCACCGGATGACACCAACCCTAGCTACGCCACTGGAGTGATCATATTCCCATTTCTTTGAAAATGATCATGTCTGATTTCAAAGGAGCTGAACATTAGTCAGAGACTGCACGCTCCTAACTTAAGGACCAAAAACTGCAAGCTCCTATTTTAAGGACCAGAGATTGCACGCCTTAACTTAAGGACCAAAGACTAAACGCTCCTAACTTAAGGACCAAAGACTAAACGCTCCTAACTTAAGGACCAAAAGACTGCACACTCTTAATTTAAGGGCCAAAGACTGCACTCTCCTAACTTAAGGACCAAAGACTGCAAGCTCCTAATTTAAGAAACATAGATTGCACGCCTTAACTTAAGGACCAAAGACTGCACGCTCCAAACTTAAGGACCAAAGACTGCACATTCCTAACTTAAGGAACAAAGACTGAACGCTCCTAACTTAAGGACCAAAGACAGCAAGCTCCTAACTTAAGGACCAAAGACTGCACATTCCTAACTTAAGGAACAAAGACTGAACGCTCCTAACTTAAGGACCAAAGACAGCAAGCTCCTAATTTAAGGACCAAAGACTGCACGCTCCTAACTTAAGGAACAAAGGCTGCACGCTCCTAACTTAAGGACCAAAGACTGCACGCTCCTAACTTAAGGACCAAAGACTGCAAGCTCCTAACTTAAGGATCAAAGACGGCACGCTCCTAACTTAAGTACCAAAGACTGCACGCTCCTAACTTAAGGATTACAATCAGGCCTCCAACTTCAGCAAATGACGTCATTTGTATAAAAAATAATAATTTAAGATAAAGTAAAGTTGATACAAATATTAATGTTATGATCCGATAAAACTTTACAATTAAATGAAAGATCTCAAACCGACCACTCAGCCACTGATCTCCATTGCGACATGGTTCGGATCCCATCTGCAGCCAATAGCTGATTAAACAAAACAAAAAGAATCTGATTGTTGCACGTCCTTAGCAAACTAATTTAATATTATTGATTGTGATTGGTAGATATGTAGGCATGGAAGATTTAAATTGATAGAACTGTGGACATGGGGGTTATAGATTGGTAGATCTTTGGTCGTGGAGGTTATAGATTGGTAGATATATGGACATGTAGTTTATAGATTGGTAGATCTATGGACATGGAAGTTATAGATTGGTAGATCTATGGTCGTGGAGGTTATAGATTGGTAGATCTATGGACATGGAGGTTATAGATTGATATATCTATGGACATGGAGGTTATAGATTTAGGAGTATTGATGATTTACAGCACCATGGTGACACAGGACCAGTAGTGCAGCACCATGGGGACACAGGACCAGTAGTGCAGCACCATGGGGACACAGGACCAGTAGTGCAGCACCATGGTGACACAGGACCAGTAGTGCAGCACCATGGGGACGCAGGACCAGTAGTGCAGCTCCCATGGTGACACAGGACCAGTAGTGCAGCACCATGGGGATGCAAACCCAGTATCATAGCTTCTTGGGGACACGGCACCACGGGACACAAACCTAGTAAATCAGCACCATGGGGACACAGCACCATAGGGACACAAACCCAGTAGAACAGCACCATAGTGATTCACAGTTTTTATTGACAAAAGTGGATTTATGGAACATGATTTTTACTTTCTATTTCCAACTAAAGAACCCACCATAGTAAGTGTTTAATTAACTCCGATGATAGGGATAGTCAAATAATTGACCAGTTAACTCCAATTTATACCTTAAAGTACGTGTTTTATGAAGACATCTTAATTAAAATAACGGATAAAATTAAAACCACATTTTTATATAGCTGCAAATATTTTGCCAAAAAAAAACAACCACATATTTTTTATATAACTGTCAATATCTAGCCAAAATAGAAGCATGCTTGTAGCGTTATTTTTAATCTGGTCGGTAGACTGGGTGAATTATTCCTCTGGAAATCTGCGTACGCATTAGTTCTGGACAATAAACTTGGTTCCGAAGTTTGGAATGTGCAAGGCAATATGTCGATAAAATGACAATCGTGATATAGTGTAACATTGGCAAGACAACAAATCAATGCAGCAATAATTAGTTGGGACTCGGGCTAAAACAGCGGTCCTTAAGTTTATAGCTCAGGCTACAACAGCGGTCCTTAAGTTTATAGCTCAGGCTACAACAGGAGTGCTTAAATTTTATATCTGAGGCTACAACAGAGGTCCTAAAGTTTATAGCATGAGGACCACTGATGAGGAGAGCGGGGAAAGTGTGGCATAAAGATCACATGTGAGGAGAGCAAAAGTATGACATGAGAAGCACAGCTGAGGAGAGCAAAAGTATGACATGAGAAGCACAGCTGAGGAGAGCAAAAGTGTGACATGAGAAGCACAGCTGAAGAGAGCAAAAGTGTGAAATGAGATGGACAGCTGAAGAGAGCAAAAGTATGACATGAGAAGCACAGCTGAAGAGAGCAGGAAAAATGTGGTATAAGAACCACATGTGAGAAGTGGAGACGAAGTGTGATCTAAGGACAACTTGAGAATATGGTAATTTTAAACAATTGCCTACTCTTTAAACTACACAACTGCCAGCTCTATGGTTAATCCAATTCCTACTTACATTTGTGTGCCCACTGTAAACCTTACACTTCTATCTACTCAGCTTACTCCATGTATTACACAACCCTTACTCCATGTATTACACAATCCCTACTCAATGTATTACAGAACCCTTACTCCGTGTATTATACAACCCCTACTCCGTGTATTACACAACCCATACTCCATGTATTACAAAACCCCTACTCCATGTATTACACAACCCCTACTCCGTGTATTACACAACCCCTACTCCATGTATTACACAATCCCTACTCCGTGTATTACACAATCCTTACTCCGTGTATTACACAACCCCTACTCCGTGTATTACACAACCCCTACTCCATGTATTACACAACCCCTACTCCGTGTATTACACAACCCCTACTCCATGTATTACACAACCCCTACTCTGTGTATTACACAACCCCTACTCCATGTATTACACAATCCCTACTCCGTGTATTACACGACCCCTACTCCATGTATTACACAATCCCTACTCCATGTATTACACAATCCTTACTCCATGTATTACACAACCCCTACTCCATGTATTACACCAACCTTTACTCCGTGTATTACACTAGCCCTTACTCCATGAATTAACCACTGGCTGGAAACTTAACAGTCTGTTTATAACTATTTCCCTAATTTCACACATGACTGAACAATTTCATCGACATATTATGCTTGAAAATGTTGGCAGCACTTGAGATGTTCTGGTTATAAAAATGAATATCTCCCACAGGGACTGCATGGAATTGTAAAATGCATCGTCTACGACCATCGGGTTTCTGGTAATTTCATAAAAGCAACATTTATAGTTGTCATCAATTACAAGAATCTGTTAGAGATAGAAGTTGTATTCCTAATGGGAAGTTGTATTCCTGATGGGAGTCCAGGGATGTGAATGGGAAGTGTTATTCCTAATGGGAAGTTGTATTCCTAATGGGAAGTTGTATTCCTGATGGGAAGTTGTATCCCTGATGGGAAGTTTTATTCCTAACGGGAAGTTGTATTCCTGATGGGAAGTTGTATCCCTGATGGGAAGTTGTATTCCTGATGGTTAAGTTGTATTCCTATTAGGAAGGTGTGTTCCTGATGGAAATCTGTATCCGTGATGGGAAGTTGTATTCCTAATTGGAATTTGTATTCCTAATGGGAAGTTGTATTCATAATGGGAATTGTATTCATAATGCGAAGTTCTATTATTAATGCGAAGTTGTATCCATAATGGGAAGTTGTAGTCCTAATGGGAAGTTGTATTCCTAATGGGAGTCCAGAGGTGGGAATGGGAAGTTAAACTTAGAAATAATATTTGTTTTAAAAATAAAGCAGGACTTTAAATAAAGCTTCGAAACACTCATGAAAATAACTCCACTATATAACATCGTGCAACAACTCAACTATATTACATCTTGCAATACATCCACTATATTACGTCTTGTAATAATACCACTATATTACGTCTTGTAATAACACAACTATATTACGTCTTGTAATGACACCACTATATTACGTCTTGCAATAACTCCACTATAGTACATCTTGCGAGAACTCCATTATGTTACATCTTGCAAGAACTCCATTATAGTACATCTTGCAAGAACTCCATTATAGTACATCTTGCAAGAACTCCATTATAGTACATCTTGCGAGAACTCCATTATAGTACATCTTGCAAGAACTCCATTATATTACATTTGCATTTGAAAATTTTAAAACATAATCAGACTTTGGCATAACACAAAATAAAAAAAATAAATTATATCAAAGTTTGTGTGTCAAAGATTTGAATTAAAATGTATATTATTTGTTTTCTGGCCAGACGAGTTTACTTTTTAAAAATAAGATACACTCTTTAAACCGCACAGTCGCTTACTCTAACACTAACCCTAACACTCACCCTAACCCTAACTCTAACACTAACCTTAACAAACCTTAACACTAACCATAACACTAATCATAACACTAACCCTAACACTAACTCTAACCCTAACACTCACCCTAACTCTAACACTAACCCTAACAAACCTTAACACTAACCATAACACTAACACTAACCCTAACTCTAACCCTAACACTCACCCTAACTCTAACACTAACCCTAACAAATCTTAACACTAAACCTAACACTAACCCAAACACTAACCCTAACACTAACCCTAACCAGGTAATTTCTAGATTGTAATAACTCATGTTATCTTCTTCTTCTATATTTTGAGGGCCCACGATCAATGAATTGATCATTCTGGCTCATATGTTTCAGAGGGGTTCGTGATGTTACTGTGCATGGGTTTGCAAGGGATACTTCACTGGTTGCAAGGGCTACTCAGCAATGGTGTTATGAACTGGGGGTTGGAAGGCTGGAGGCAAAACACGCAAATGTGTCAAGTGTAGTCGCCTCAAATGTTGCTTTTGGAAGCTTGAATGATAAAAATCTACATTTCTTTCACTAAGCAGAAAAGATTATCTTTTAAACTTCTTAATAATTAAGGTATTTCCAATAACAGCATCCTCAATTCTGATTAAAATATTAGGACGTACGTGTTATGACCTTACTATATGTTTATCTGCTGCTAGAAAGTAAGGGGGCTCCCTTGCATCATTTACATTTTGAGTACGTCATGTTTTTTTAAAGGTAACATCTTGAAAAGAAATTATTTCTCACGACATCCAGATGCACAGCTGTTTTTTGGGGGAAAAAGGTATATGAGTAGCCCAACCAGGACATTTAGGGGAGGGTGTGAGGGGGTATGCGAATGGAGATTGGCACTTAAAGCTTTTCTCAATGAAGATTTCCGAAGAAAATGACACGGTCGAGTTTACAAGATAAATAAAAACATTCATCAGGTGTAATTTCCTGTACCAGTTAGTGAGTTCCGATCAACCTCTCCCGTTAACATGGCAAAATGCATGTACATAGGATTGACTCATTTAAAGAATGTAACTAAGCAAGAGTCTGTCCCGATCTAGCTTAGAAAAAGTCTGTCCTGATCTAGCTTAGAAAAAGTCTGTCCTGATCTAGTTTAGAAAGAGTCTGTCCCGATCTAGCTTAAAAAGGGTCTGTCCTGATATAGCTTAAAAAAGAGTCTGTCCTGATCTAGCTTAAAAAGAGTCTGTCCCGATCTAGTTTAGAAAGAGTCTGTCCCGATCTAGCTTAAAAAGAGTCTGTCCTGATCTAGCTTATAAAGAGTCTGTCCTGATCTAGCTTAGAAAAAGTCTGTCCTGATCTAGTTTAGAAAGAGTCTGTCCCGATCTAGCTTAAAAAGAGTCTGTCCTGATATAGCTTAAAAAAGAGTCTGTCCTGATCTAGCTTAAAAAGAGTCTGTCCTGATCTAGTTTAGAAAGAGTCTGTCCCGATCTAGCTTAAAAAGAGTCTGTCCTGATCTAGCTTACAAAGAGTCTGTCCTGATCTAGCTTAGAAAGAGTCTGTCCTGATCTAGCTTAGAAAGAGTCTGTCCTGATCTAGCTTAGAAAGAGTCTGTCCTGATCTAGCTTAAAAATAGTATGTCCTGATCTAGCTTAGAAGAAGTCTGTCCTAATCTAGTTTAGAAAGAAACAAACAATGTGTAAAATAAAATACCACTTAATCTAATTAGTTAATCAAATCATACTGGTTAGGGTTAGGGTTAGGCCTATCTACACGGGACATAAGCGGTGATGAAGTGTGACAAAGACAAAAGACTCTGCGTGTCAAGGGTATGAGATCACTGTTGTTAAATTTGGTACGTAAAAGATGCTAGTTAGAGAGTATATGTGTAGCTGTATTTATTGTGTGAGATTATTGTGACGTATTTAGGTAAGGGGAAATGACGTGTTAGTTTGGTGGTTGTTATTATGATGGATAGATGGCCGTTGTACTTTATGGTGTTGCTTAGTGTGTTTCGCTGGAACGACTTCGTTATTATATATATCCACGATAGTTAAGTAATTTTTAGAGAATAAACATTATCGTACAACTAACCGGTTGGTGTTGGTGTATCGGTATTGGTTGCCATTGTTTTCACTGGCCCGTGAGATGAGGTAGGGGACATAGTCTAATAAAGCGGACATCTATAGTAATGGCTAGACGAACACAAGGATATTAGTATCCAACGTCTCGTCAGTGTGCACGGTTGATGTTCATGTATATTTACAATGCCTTTTCTCAACTCAGACAGAAGCCTGTTAGTGGACACTGTTGATTCATTCAATTATAAATATTTTTTTTGTCGGTCAACTAAATCTGAACTTACATGGGAGCGAGCCACAAGAATAGAAGGTCAACTAAATATGAACTTACATGGGAGCCAGCCACAAGATTTGAAGGTCAGCTAAATCTGAACTTACATGGGAGCCAGCCACAAGACCTGAAGGTCAACCGCGAAACTCTCCCTGGTCAGGTAGATCAATGACATGGCGTAAAGTGCTTTTAGAAAGTTCCGTCTAAGTCCCATCTTATGTACAACAGAGCAGATCTTAAGGGCAGATTTCCAGGGCAGATCCAGGGCTGATTTTTAGGCCAAACGTCTTTAGCTGAGGAATGAATATAAAAATAGAGTCAACTATTTCAATCTTTGTTGACAGTTCTTATCTGAAGTATCTGGTAAACATAGACATGATCAACATAGACATGGTCAATAGAGACTTGGTTGTCATAGACATGGTCAACATAGACATTGTCATCATACACATGGTCATCATAGACATGGTGGTCTTAGACCTGGTCGTCATAGACATGGTCGTCACAGACATGGTCATCATAGACATGGTCATCAAAGACACGGTCATCACAGACATGGTCATCATAGACATGGTCATCATAGACATGGTCATCATAGACATGGTCATCACAGACATGGTCATCACAGACCTAGTCATAATATACATGGTCATCACAGGCATAGTCATAATAGACATGATCATCACGGACGTGGTAATCACACAAAGACAGTCATAAACTAAGTTAGTCGTACACAAAGTTATTCATAAACAAAGGTAGTCATACACAATGGTAGTCATACCCAAAGTCAGTCATACACTAAGGTAGTCATACACAATCTTAGTGATACACAAAGATAGTCTTACATAAAGGTAGTCATAAACAAAGGTAGTCATACACTAAGTTAGTCATATACAAAGGTAGTCATATACTAAGACGATAAATAGATAAGCCAATCATATAAGAATAGCCGGGCACTGTAAAGTCGAGAGACCTAACTATTATTATATAAACGTGTTCACATTGGTCTTACCTCGAGAGACCTAACTATTATTATATAAACGTGTTCACATTGGTCTTACCTCGAGAGACCTAACTATTATTATATAGACGTGTTCACATCGGTCTTACCTCGAGAGACCTAACTATTATTATATAGACGTGTTCACATCGGTCTTACCTCGAGAGACCTAACTATTATTATATAAACGTGTTCACATTGGTCTTACCTCGAGAGACCTAACTATTATTATATAGACGTGTTCCCGTCGGTCTTACCTCGAGAGACCTAACTATTATTATATAGACGTGTTCACATCGGTCTTACCTCGAGAGACCTAACTATTATTATATAGACGTGTTCACATCGGTCTTACCTCGAGAGACCTAACTATTATTATATAGACGTGTTCACATCGGTCTTACCTCGAGAGACCTAACTATTATTATATAGACGTGTTCACATTGGTCTTACCTCGAGAGACCTTACTATTATTATATAGACGTGTTCACATCGGTCTTACCTCGAGAGACCTAACTATTATTATATAGACGTGTTCACATCGGTCTTACCTCGAGAGACCTAACTATTATTATATAGACGTGTTCACATTGGTCTTACCTCGAGAGACCTAACTATTATTATATAGACGTGTTCACATCGGTCTTACCTCGAGAGACCTAACTATTATTATATAGACGTGTTCACATCGGTCTTACCTAGAGAGACCTAACTATTATTATATAGACGTGTTCACATTGGTCTTACCTCGAGAGACCTAACTATTATTATATAGACGTGTTCACATCGGTATTACCTCGAGAGACCTAACTATTATTATATAGACGTGTTCACATCGGTCTTACCTCGAGAGACCTAACTATTATTATACAGACGTGTTCACATCGGTCTTACCTCGAGAGACCTAACTATTATTATATAGACGTGTTCACATCGGTCTTACCTCGAGAGACCTAACTATTATTATATAGACGTGTTCACATTGGTCTTACCTCGAGAGACCTAACTATTATTATATAGACGTGTTCACATCGGTCTTACATCGAGAGACCTAACTATTATTATATAGACGTGTTCACATCGGTCTTACCTCGAGAGACCTTACTATTATAATATAGACGTGTTCACATCGGTCTTACCTCGAGAGACCTAGCTATTATTATATAGACGTGTTCACATTGGTCTTACCTCGAGAGACCTAACTATTATTATATAGACGTGTTCACATTGGTCTTACCTCGAGAGACCTAACTATTATTATATAGACGTGTTCACATCGGTCTTACCTCGAGAGACCTAACTATTATTATATAGACGTGTTCACATCGGTTTTACCTCGAGATACCTAACTATTATTATATAGACGTGTTCACATCGGTCTTACCTCGAGAGACCTAACTATTATTATATAGACGTGTTCACATCGGTCTTACCTCGAGAGACCTATTTATTATTATATAGACGTGTTCACATCGGTCTTACCTCGAGAGACCTAACTATTATTATATAGACGTGTTCACATCGGTCTTACCTCGAGAGACCTAACTATTATTATATAGACGTGTTCACATTGGTCTTACCTCG
Source organism: Omphiscola glabra (assembly GCA_964017045.1). Classification (NCBI taxonomy): domain Eukaryota; kingdom Metazoa; phylum Mollusca; class Gastropoda; family Lymnaeidae; genus Omphiscola; species Omphiscola glabra. The sequence goes on along the minus strand of OZ024802.1, from coordinate 37,037,988 downwards.
AGAGACCTAACTATTATTATATAGACGTGTTCACATCGGTCTTACCTCGAGAGACCTAACTATTATTATATAGACGTTTTCACATCGGTCTTACCTCGAGAGACCTAACTATTATTATATAGATGTGTTCACATCGGTCTTACCTCGAGAGACCTAACTATTATTATATAGACGTGTTCACATCGGTCTTACCTCGAGAGACCTAACTATTATTATATAGACGTGTTCACATCGGTCTTACCTCGAGAGACCTAACTATTATTATATAGACGTGTTCACATTGGTCTTACCTCGAGAGACCTAACTATTATTATATAGACGTGTTCACATCGGTCTTACCTCGAGAGACCTAACTATTATTATATAGACGTTTTCACATCGGTCTTACCTCGAGAGACCTAACTATTATTATATAGACGTTTTCACATTGGTCTTACCTCGAGAGACCTAACTATTATTATATAGACGTGTTCACATCGGTCTTACCTCGAGAGACCTAACTATTATTATATAGACGTGTTCACATTGGTCTTACCTCGAGAGACCTTACTATTATTATATAGACGTGTTCACATCTGTCTTACCTCGAGAGACCTAACTATTATTATATAGACGTGTTCACATCGGTCTTACCTCGAGAGACCTAACTATTATTATATAGACGTGTTTACATTGGTCTTACCTCGAGAGACCTAACTATTATTATGTAACTATCGCCGCTACAAGACTTACTTTAAAATATCTATTTTTATAGACAATGTACTTTATTCCGAATAAAACAAATACCTTGTGTTAAACCTTACAACCACTATTCTATAATTCATGTGTTACCACAACACAATTTAAACCTTGAAACACTTTCCTAGTCCAAAACCTGACCACATGAATCCTGGTGTTCACTTCAGTTCATTCTGACAGTTCTATTTTCACTTCATCTGAACTCCGCAATCTCAACTAACTATTTATAGTAATTCATTATTTTTTCCTCTTCACCCTATCATTTACAGGGATGACCCACATCAACTCACAACTTTATAACACAAGTGGTACAGTGACTCTCAAACCTTGACAAAAACTGGTAAACACCACAAAAAGGTGACTGAGATTCCCGATCTATCCCCATGTTAATTTTATAACGACCTTATTTTAGAATGATATTAGACTAGTGCTAGACCAATCCTAGACCAATCCTAGACCAATGCTAGAGCAATCCTAGACAAATCCTAGATCATTGCTAGACCAATGCTACACCAATCTTACACAATTGCTAGACCAATGCTAGACCAATCCTACACCATTGCTAGACCAATGCTAGACCAATCCTACACCATTGCTAGACCAATGCTAGACCAAGGATAGATCAATGCTAGACCAATCCTAGATCAACCCTAGACCAATGTTATTTTCCACATACGTTTGCGTCCAACGTCCAACAACTGGTTACAGCAACCAATAACAAAATTAATTTCAGATTGTTGTTTTGAACTTAAACGCGTAAGCCATGGCCTTTTCATTGTTTGGTTCTAATCAAAGCCATTTCAACTCAAACAAGACACAAAACTCGGTGGCCAATTTATCAAACGTGTGTCAGTAATAAATCTCTCTAGACATTTACTGAGCTTTTCAGACTTTCTCTTCGTATTTGGATTTTCTATTAGCAGTTACAAATATAAAATTGTTTATGACATTTTTATGTGGTGATGAATTTACATTCTTTAACACCAGAAAATTAAATGTATCATTTACCTTCTGAATAATATGGTTTCATTGTATTTTTCAGCCATGTTGATTATAATCCAATACTTATCCTTTTCACAATCCCATATTTATCATTTATCCTACCCAATAATTATCACTTGTACAACCCAATATGTACAATTTGTACAACCCAATATTTATCAGTTGTACATCAAGAAAGCTATCCAAGGACGCGCAGAATGTTTTTGACATATTAAATAAAGTTTCTTTTTATGGTGTTAGGGTTAGCGTCACAATAAAAATAACATCACCATTAAAATAACGTCACAATTAAAATGACGTCACTATCAAAATAACGTCAATATAGTCAATTTATGCGCATTAATTTTTTATTTAAAAAAAAACAATTATAAGATATTGATGTCACCATCTTATAAGGATGTCACCCTCTTATAATGATGTCACCATCATATAACGATGTCATCATCTTATAATAATGTCACCATCTTATAATGGTGTCAGCATCTTGTGACTTTAACATCTAATAATGACGTCACAACTTAAAATGATGTTACCATCTTATAATGATGTTACCACCTTGTTTATTTTAGTCCGAAGCAACAATGGATATTTCATGTCTGATTTCCGTGACTAACTGTCTATTTTGAGAATCAGGTGATTTTACACTATCATCAATATACAGTTGGAAGACACGACATGATAACTTGTACCAATAAATACAACATAGTGTAAAATAAACATGTCAAAGTCTATTTAAAATGAAAACATAGTTTTTGTGTGAAACGAATTACAGAAGGCGTCAAAATAAAATTGGACACAGCAAAATGGCCGACTTCTAAAAAGTACTTGAAATACTTTTTACGTTTTAATGGATTAAGTCGATAATTGCGCGTGTTTCTGAGTTCATGTGCACTCAATCACCTGAGTTCATGTGCACTCAATCACCTGGGATCACGAGCACCCAATCACCTAAATTCATGTGCACTCAATCACCCGAGTTCATAGGTACTCAATGACTTGAGTTTATGTGCACCCAACCTCCTGAGTTCATTTGCACTCAGTCACCTGAGTTAATGTGCACTCAATCACTTAAGAATCATGTGCACTCAATCACTAGTAAATCTTTTGTTTTCTGGATTAGATATTTAAAACCAAAATTCGGTCAAAGACATAATAATGGCAGTGGTTCTCAAACTTTCGAAGATGGAATTTTATCTTAGAGAAAGTCTCCAATTTCGTCTTGATACTGCTGACATCAATATTATGTTTGTTTATATCTACCAACGCTTCGTTTGTTTATATCTACCAACGCTTCGTTTGTTTATATCTACCAACGCTTCGTTTGTTTATATCTACCAACGCTTCGTTTGTTTATATCTACCAACGCTTCGTTTGTTTATATCTACCAACGCTTCGTTTGTTTATATCTACCAACGCTTCGTTTGTTTATATCTACCAACGCTTCGTTTGTTTATATATACTAACGCTTCGTTTGTTTATATCTACCAACGCTTCGTTTGTTTATATCTACCAACGCTTCGTTTGTTTATATCTACCAAAGCTTCGTTTGTTTATATCTACCAACGCTTTGTTTGTTTATATCTACCAACGCTTCGTTTGTTTATATCTACCAACGCTTCGTTTGTTTATATCTACCAACGCCTTGTTTGTTTATATCTACCAACGCTTCGTTTGTTTATATCTACCAACGCTTCGATTGTTTATATCTATCAACGCTTCGTTTGTTTATATCTACGAACGCTTCGATTGTTTATATCTATCAACGCTTCGTTTGTTTATATCTACCAACGCTTCGATTGTTTATATCTACCAACGCTTCGATTGTTTATATCTATCAACGCTTCGTTTGTTTTCTTTTTGCAGCATTTTTTTGTTTGAGCCCAGCGAGAATATATACTTCTCCAGTGTTTATACGTCATGGAAAAGATGTCTCAGACACGCGTACGTCATGGAAGAGATGTCTCAGACACGCCTACGTCATGGAAGAGATATCTCAGACACGCCTACGTCATGGAAGACTTATCTCAGACATGCCTACGTCATGGAAGAGATATCTCAGACACGCCTACGTCATGGAAGAGATATCTCAGACACGCCTACGTCATGGAAGAGATATCTCAGACACGCGTACGTCATGGAAGAGATGTCTCAGACACGCCTACGTCATGGAAGAGATATCTCAGACACGCCTATGTCATGGAAGAGATATTTCGAGGTTAATTTTAATTGAATCTTTGGAATTGATTCGTAATTAATAAGCCCCTAAACTGCTAAGTTTTCCGTACAAATCCTTTACAAAATGTAACATCAAGCAGTGGGGTGGGGCTGAACATTTGAAAAAACATGCATTTAAGTAAAAGTAAAACTCTTTAAAAGAATCCCTATTAGTGCTCTCGCTCCCAAAGGCTCACAACCGCATATTATTTTCACGCCCCTGAACTATATTAATATTCTAATGTTCCACCCGATTTTATACCGCAGATTTATTACACCAACTATTACTGTAAAACAAAAGAAAATATTACGCACCAAACGTACTTGGGATATTTTAAAGAATCTCGTTTAGCGCACTTATAAGGAAGTATCATGTCATGCTTGGTCCAGGCTACAGTAAATTATTAACTTTAAATCTGAAGGCATCCTATAACATGACTCATTGGAAATCTTGTATACCCTGATAAGATCATTCACTTCACCTTGATAAGATCGTTCAATTCACCCTGATGAGATCATTCACTTCACCTTGATCAGATCGTTCAATTCACCCTGATCAAAACGTGCACAAATTGAATTTGTTTTGCAAACACTGTAATTGCATACAATTACATGACCTTGTATAATATAAGACATGCAAGGCTTACTCTGTTAGAGCTGTATAGAGACATGCAAGGCTTACCCTGTTAGAGCTGTATAGAAAACATGCGCGGCTTACCCTGTTAGTGCTGTATAGAAGACATACACGGCTTACCCTGTTAGAGCTGTATAGAAGACATGCAAGGCTTACTCTGTTACAGCTGTATAGAAGACATGCAAGGTTTACCCTGTTAGAAGACATGCATGGCTTACCCTGTTAGAGCTGTATAGAGACATGCACGCCTTACCCTGTTAGAGCTGTTCTAGTTAAAAGAAACGAAGAACGGGCATAAAATCCGAGTGCGGAAAAGTTGTCCTCTCTTAAGGCAGTTGAGGCATGTCAGTGTTTAACCTACAAGATATTTCTGCTAACAGCTACACTAACGAGGTTGCCACCCATAAAACAGAACTGAATGTTTCATCTACATCTAAGTTCAATAATAGTTTTATTTTATCGGGACATATCGAACGACCGCACTCAACTAGATTCAAGAAATTTAAAAATCCAGATTCCTTTAAGTGTATTCTCAATAAGATGTTAGGGTTAGGATGCTCTAAGTGTATTATTATTATTTTTAAGGTGGTTTAATATTGAGCAGTACCCCAGCCTAGGGCAAGGCTCACTGCAGTACACTAGCCTAGGGCTAGGCTCACTGCAGTACCCCAGCTAGGGCTAGGCTCACTGCAGTTCCCCAGCCTAGGGCTAGGCTCACTGCAGTACCCCAGCCTAGGGCTAGGCTTACTGCAGTACTCCAGCCTAGGGCTAGGCTTACTGCAGTACCCCAGCCTAGGGCTAGGCTTACTGCAGTACCCCATCCTAGGACTAGGCTCACCACGCGTAACATAAAAATTAGCAATTACAGAAACGTATACATTTAAAAACAACCATTGGTGAAAAGCTTGACCTCACCCATTCAAGTACTATCTACCCCTGTCTAGCCATGGACAGCACCCATTCAAGTACTATCTACCCCTGTCTAGCCACGGACAGCACCCATTCAAGTACTATCCACCCCTGTCTAGCCATGGACAGCACCCAGCAGAATCAAGCGCTGTTTATCAATTAGAGGGGATGAGAATGAGTCGGTATAGTACAGTTTGAAGAGATGGGTTGAGGGCAATTTTGAAAGCTATGATGGTCGCCATATTGCGGATGTGTAATGGGAGAGAATTCCAATACTTTGGGTCAAATAAAGAGAAAGATCGTTCACCATATGTTTTAGTGCGCGCTCTGTGAACAAAGAATATTCGTGTCTGCGGAAGAACGAAGTTTTCGAAGGGGGATAATAGACAGTAAGAAGTTCAGTTAGATAGGAAGGGCAGGAATCAGAGAAAATGTTGTGACAGAGAACATACAATAAGATATTAGGGTTATGGTGTTCTAAATGTAGTCACAATAAGATATGTGTCTAATATGTCTTATATAAGAGCCGCATTAAACTTTGTGGTGGTCCACTGGTTCGTAGGCTCACGTGACACTCAGGGAGATATCCCAATGATAATCGTATGAGACCTACTTAGTTTTAAAAAAAATAATAATAATAAGAAGACGAGTTGTTATTGTTAGAAAATGGAACAAAACATCAGTCAGTGCAGAGGCGGCCCTTCCTTTGTCAGAACATAAATGGTTTTTTATTACAGCGATTTATTTTTTTATTTGGTTTGACCCACAACAAAACAATCCAACCAAACCTCCAACCTTGACCTTGGTCTACGCAATGGGCCATGATGTTACCGCCCTTGACCTTGGTCTACTCGTTAGGCCATCCTATTATCAACCTTGACCTTGGTCTACTCAATGGGTCACAGAATTTAATTCGAGACTTCATTATCAATGTTAGTAATAAACTAATAGCTGAATGGCTGTGACTGTATGGCTGTGATGTTTAATTCCCAGCATAGCTGAGACAAACCAAAGCAAAATCCATTACTTGTATATGTTTCACTATATTAAATTTGATATATGGAGAATTGAAAAAGCCGTGACGAGGAGGGAGGTTCTCCCCCCCCCCCCCAACCTAACTAAGAATGGAAGCAACTGATTCCGCACCAACTGGTTGCTACACTCAATCGATAATTTCAGACATCATTCAGAAGCTGGTACAATACAAGACATCATGCCATATCAGGTACAGTATATACCATTAAGTCAGTATCATTGTTAATACATGATACCATGAGACCATCATGGTACAATACCTTGCTATCATCTAAGTATCATGATACAATATATACCATCATGCTATAACTGGTGCAGTACATACCCTCATGACAGTAACATAATACAATAAACTGCCATCATGACAGTAACATAGTACAACCAACTGTCATGACAATATCATAGCATTATAAACTGTCATCATGACAGTATCATGGTCAAATCCCCCGGTTTAATTCTGAAGTGTACATTACTCTGCAAAGATGACAGTTTCAGTTGTACAAGACTGTGCCATGTTCACCCTCTCCTAGCAGTGTTTCCTTGTTCCAGTCATTACTGGACGTGTGTACAATGAATATTGGAGTAGATCACGCGTGCCCTCTACAACAGCCGACACAAATCAATAGCTGCTACACCTTCTCTATTGGATACATTCCCTCAAGAATTTTGCCTTCGATAGACATTTTTTAAATGGCTATTTTCACTTAGGTGAAAGAGTGCTTATGGGACGAATACGTGTGACAGATCATTAGGAATGTTTTGTTGTTGTGTGACGCATGATATGAAAGTCACATTGAGTCAGTTTAGAGGTATTCTAAACGATTTACGTAGACTTTCTTTGGCAAGGTCAGTTTAAACATCAAATAAGGTTATAGCTTATTGTTTCTTGATGTATTGGTGAGTTAAACTCAAATACTGTTTCAAAGCAATGAAAAGAAGATGGAGATGGATAGGTCAAATCATGAAAAAATGTATGGCAAGTTTAAAATGATAAATAGTGATATCAAGAGGAGGAGGACCCACGAAGATCTGGATTAGAGATGTCGACAAAGATGTAACAAAGATCTGGGTAAGAGATTTCGACAAAGATGTAACAAAGATCTGGATAAGAGATGTTGATAAAGATGTAACAAAGAGCTGGATAAGAGATGTCGACAAAGATGTAACAAAGATCAGGGTAAGAGAAATCTACAAAAATGTAACAAAGATCTGGGTAAGAGATGTCGACAAAGATATAACAAATATACCATGACATTCTAGATCTGTCTTAATTAATACAACTGATTATCTCATTAAAATGATCAACAGAAATCCGAAAACTCTAGCTCCACGCTTCTAAAATATGTGAAATATGCAATATCACATCCCTGGTCCAGGCCCGCCCCTATGAGCCCACTCATCCTAATAAATGGCCCATCATAAATTACCATTTTCTCATAAACATGTACAGTACGTATCATTCCAAACCTTCATCTCTTCCATCAGCTACCATCCATACCGTCATCCCTTCCATCAGCTACCATCCATACCTTCATCCCTTCCATCTGCTACCATCCATACCTTCATCCCTTCCATCAGCTACCATCCATGCCTTCATCCTTTCCATCAGCTACCATTCATACCTTCATACCTTCCATCTGCTACCATCCATACCATCATCCCTTCCATTAGCTACCATCCATACCTTCCATCAGCTACCATCCAAAACTTCATCCTTTTCATCAGCTACCATCCATACCTTCATACCTTCCATCAGCTACCATCCCTACCTTCATCCCTTCCATCAACTCCTACTTAACAAACCTTTAAATCTCAAACACAACTTTAAAAAAAACAAATGAAAAATTGTCTGATTTTATAGCTAAACAATATTGTTTATAAAGTATGTCTTTGTATAAATTATGTCTTCATATAAATTATGACGTTATATAAATTATGTCTTCATATAAATTATGACGTTATATAAATTATGTCTTCATATAATTATGTCTCCATATAAATTATGTCTCCATATAAATTGTCTTCATATAAATAAGTCTTCATATAAATAAGTCTTCATATACATTATGTCTTCATATACATTATGTCTTCATATAAATTATGTCTTCATATAAATTATGTCTTCATATAAATTATGTCTTCATATAAATTATGTCTTCATATAAATTATGTCTTCATATAAATTATGTCTTCATATAAATTATGTCTTCATATAAATTATGTCTTCATATAAATTATGTCTCCATATAAATTATGTCTTCATATAAATTATGTCTTCATATGTCCTCCTAAAAAGGAACATTGATTTAAATGCGCGTATCATGGTCGACTGCATAAATGACGCCCCAGTAATATATTAATTAAGCCCTAGTAATACATAAATGACGCCCCAGTAATACATAAATGACGCCCCAGTAATACATAAATGACGCCCCAGTAATACATAAATTACGCCCCAGTAATACATAAATGACGCCCCAGTAATACATTAATGACGCCCCAGTAATACATAAAGGACGCCCTAGTAATACATAAATGACGCCCTAGTAATACATAAATGACGCCCCAGTAATACATAAATTACGCCCCAGTAATACATAAATGACGCCCCAGTAATACATAAATAACGCCTTATTAATACATAAATGACGCCCCAGTAATACATAAATGACGCCCTAGTAATACATAATTGAGGCCCTAGTAATATATAAATGACGCCCCCGTATTACATAAATGACAAAATTACACATCACCAATCACTGATTATGACCTTGACACGATCGTTGATGTTAGGATTAGGGTTAGGATTAGGGTTAGGGTTAGGATTAGGGTTAGGATTAGGGTTAGGATTGAGGTTAAGGTTGATGATCCCAACAGAAGGAGTGTTTAATGGGATGATAGGATTAAATGAGTGACAAGATTAAAATATATGTCTTATGATGATGGTTGATACATTATGAAAAAATGGTTGAGCTCTTGAATAGTTTAACATTTTTAAAACCCTTTTCAACAAATGTGGTTAGGACAAAGTGTCACAGAAACCCTCAACTACGCCTCAACTGCCCCTCAACTGCCCCTCAACTGCCCTCAACTACGCGTCAATTACCCATAACGTCTCAATCAACATCTGTTATCATTTTTGGATAATTTTAAAAAGAATGCTTGATTTTGACAATCCGCTTAAAAATGAAGCAATATTTGGCAAGTCCATTGACCTACACTCAGCGCGTGATGATCCCACGCGTGTAGTTCTTGAGACAGGGAGAGAATCTTTTCAGCTCTTTGACTTGCACTCCGTGCGTGATGATCCCAGGCGTGTAGTTCATGAGACAAGGAGAGAATGTGTTCATCTCATTGACATACACTCCGTGCATGATGATCCCAGGCGTGTAGTTCATGAGACAAGGAGAGAATGTGTTCCGCTCATTGACCTGCACTCAGTGCGTGATGATCCGAGGCGTGTAGTTCATGAGACAGGGAGAGAATGTTTTCCGCTGTGCGCAGAGACAGACTCCCAACTGATTACTGGGCTAGCTGTACTGACCACCAAAGGGGGGCAGTTAATTCAGACGTGCCATTACAGATTGCCGCCCATGGGGGTGTACTTTAGTGGGACGGGTGCACGGAATAGAGGGTAAGAGAGATGTCAGTGGGGATAGTTTGTGAAAAGTGGGGCATTTTGTTGGGACAGTCTGCAGTATACGGACATTTGGGAGAGAGGTTGGATTATAGATGAAGTCTGAAAGGCGATGTCTCTATATCATGTATCACTACTAAATCATAGACAGTAATAGATATATCATAGACAGTAATAGATATATCATAGACAGTAATAGATATATCATAGACAGTAATAGATATATCATAGACAGTAATATATATATCATAGACAATAATAGATATATCATAGACAATAATAGATATATCATAGACAATAATGGACATAGGTAGAGGCATGGGTGTCACATCACGCCGCCCAAGGTGTCTAGCTCCCATGTATCACTTCACACAGCCCACAGTGTCTACCTCCCATGTATCACATCACGCCGCCCACAGTGTCTACCTCCCATGTATCACATCACGCCGCCCACAGTGTCTACCTCCCATGTATCACTTCACACAGCCCACAGTGTCTACCTCCCATGTATCACTTCACACAGCCCAGAGGTGTCTACCTCCCATGTATCACTTCACACAGCCCACAGTGTCTATCTCCCATGTATCACTTCACACAACCCACAGTGTCTACCTCCCATGTATCATTTCACACAGCCCACAGTGTCTACCTCCCATGTATCACATCACACAACCCACAGTGTCTACCTCCCATGTATCACTTCACACAGCCCACAGTGTCTACCTCCCATGTATCACATCACGCCGCCCACAGTGTCTACCTCCCATGTATCACTTCACACAGCCCACAGTGTCTACCTCCCATGTATCACTTCACACAGCCCACAGTGTCTACCTCCCATGTATCACTTCACACAGCCCACAGTGTCTACCTCCCATGTATCACTTCACACAGCCCACAGTGTCCACCTCCCATGTATCACTTCACACAGCCCACAGTGTTTACCTCACAGTATCGCTTCACACAGCCCACAGTGTCTACGTCCCATGTATCACTTCACACAACCCACAGTGTCTACCTCCCATGTATCACTTCACACAGCCCACAGTGTCTACCTCCCATGTATCACTTCACACAGCCCACAGTGTCCACCTCCCATGTATCACTTCACACAGCCCATAGTGTCTACCTCCCATGTATCACTTCACACAGCCCACAGCACAGAGTGCTTGGAGTGCACACACAGCTCACTAGTGAGACCATTGGTGAAAGCTGCCATGCATGCAGGCAAAGTACTTCTGATACATTGGTTGTTTACGTTCACTGTCGTCCTGACGTTAGGTCACCATGACCCACATGTTGGTGTCCATTTCTAATGTATTTATTTCATCCTGTCTTGTTGTTCAACATATTGATGTTATTATTAGAAATATTTAAGAACAAAATCTTGATATTATTAGACGTATTTAAGAGCAACATCTTGATGTTATTATTAAACATATTTAAGAACAACATCTTGATGTTATTATTAGAAGTATTTAAGAACATGATTTTGATGTTATTATTTAAAGCGTCTAAGAATATTATATTTTCAATTAAATTGTTTTGTACTATGGTTTTGTCATGGTCACAATCTCAGAGAAATGTCATACTTTGAGGTAAGCTTTCCGCAATCATTTTTGAGTTTTTTCACCGATTAAAATATTTACGAATATACATTTATTAACTTTAAAGATCAATCTAAAATCCCAAACTGACATCATAATATAAAGATGTATAAAAAATTATAATATTGTACATGAATACAGCTCATCACTGACGCCAACACATCATCACTGACTCCAACACATCACCACTGACGCCAACACATCACCACTGACATCAATAGCTCATCACTGACGCCAACACATCACCACTGACTCCAACACATCACCACTGACGCCAACACAACACCACTGACGCCAACACATCACAACTGACGCCAACACATCACCACTGACGCCAACACATCACCACTGACGCCAACTCATCACCACTGACTCCAACAACTCACCACTGACGCCAACACATCACCACTGACGCCAACACATCACCACTGACGCCAACACATCGCCACTGACGCCAACAACTCACCACTGACGCCAACACATCACCACTGACGCCAACACATCACCACTGACTCCAACACATCACCACTGACTCCAACACATCACCACTGACTCCAACAACTCACCACTGACGCCAACACATCACCACTGACGCCAACACATCACCACTGACGCCAACACATCACCACTGACGCCAACACATCACCACTGACTCCAACACATCACCACTGACGCCAACACATCACCACTGACGCCAACTCATCACCACTGACTCCAACAACTCACCACTGACGCCAACACATCACCACTGACGCCAACACATCACCACTGACGCCAACACATCGCCACTGACGCCAACAACTCACCACTGACTCCAACACATCACCACTGACTCCAACACATCACCACTGACTCCAACAACTCACCACTGACGCCAACACATCACCACTGACGCCAACACATCACCACTGACGCCAACACATCACCACTGACTCCAACACATCACCACTGACTCCAACACATCACCACTGACTCCAACACATCACCACTGACTCCAACAACTCACCACTGACGCCAACACATCACCACTGACGCCAACACATCACCACTGACGCCAACACATCACCACTGACGCCAACACATCACCACTGACTCCAACACATCACCACTGACGCCAACACATCACCACTGACGCAAACACATCACCACTGACGCCAACACATCACCACTGACGCCAAAACCTCACCACTGACGCCAACACATCACAACTGACGCCAACACATCACCATTGACGCCAACACATCACCAATGACGCCAACACATCACCACTGACGCCAACAACTCACCACTGACGCCAACACATCACCACTGACGCCAACACATCACCACTGATGCCAACACATCGCCACTGACGCCAACACATCACCACTGACTCCAACACATCACCACTGACGCCAACACCTCACCACTGACGCCAACACATCACCACTGACGCCAACACATCACCATTGACGCCAACACATCACCACTGACGCCAACACATCACCATTGACGCCAACAACTCACCACTGACGCCAACACATCACCACTGATGCCAACACATCACCACTGACGCCAACACATCACCACTGACGCCAACACATCACCACTGACGCCAACACATCACCACTGACTCCAACACATCACCACTGACGCCAACACATCACCACTGACGCCAACACATCACCACTGATGCCAACACATCACCACTGACGCCAACACCTCACCACTGACGTAAACACATCACCACTGACGCCAACTGCTCACCACTGACGCCAACACATCACCACTGACGCCAACACATCACCACTGACGCCAACACATCACCACTGACGCCAACACATCACCACTGACGCCAACACATCACCACTGACGCCAACACATCACCACTGACGCCAGAAGCCCACCACGATGCCAGCTTTATCGCAGATATGGATCAAGTGTACGAGTGAGCGAGGTTAGTGTTGGAACTATTACTAAAGGTGACAGTGATATATAGTTCGTGTGTGTGGGTGTGTGTGGGTCAGTTGAGGCGGAGGGCGAGAAGTAATTGGTACATTCACCCATACATCAGTCCCGAACCACTACGAGGGTCGAAGGTATTGGAAATGTGATGAGAAGAAATAAGCTAATTATATACAGAGTACATTTATAAGGGATATAATTAATAACACAATTATAAGGGACTAAATTCACAAAGTTATGTATCATATACAAAATATTAGTGCTTGACTGGGGAAATAAACAAATGTTTGTACCCACCTAACTCTAACTCTATCTTGTTTCCACCTAACATAAGCCTAAACAAATGTTTGTACCCACCTAACCCTAACACTGAGCAAAATTTTGTTCCCACCTAATCCTGACTTGTACCCACGTAATCCTTAATTAAACCTAACCCTAATCAAAATCTAACACTAATCTAATCTAACCCTAATCCTAATCTAACCCCTAATCCTAATCTAGCCCTAACACTAATCCTAATCTAACCCTAATCCTAATCTAAACCTAACCCTAATCCTAATCTAACCCTAACGCTAACTTTAACCCTAATCCTAACCCTAAGCCTAAGCCTAACCCACGTTAAAGGTTATTTTGTAGGATTTTTATAAAAAAAACTTCATATGGCTTTACGGTTCAACATCTTGTAAAGATTATTTCCACCAATTGCCATATTTATGTAGTAGCAACGAAAATAATTTTATGGTTGGTGGTCATCACAACATGAGGAGCTGCATTAAAGGGTCGCGGCATTAGGAAGTTTGAGAATCACTGGTATAGACCATAAAATCTATACAGTTCAAGAACGGATAACTTTCCTTTCTCATTACAGACGAATATTATTTCCCCTTAATAAAAGGAGATAAAATTAGGTATGTGTCAATCCCAAAAATAAACCAATAGTTCATTGGAAGCCTTTCATTTGGAGATGTGTACAAGGCTGACTAACACACTTTTATAAAGGCGATGTGTCCAATGCTGACTGACACACTTTTATAAAGGCGATGTGTCCAATGCTGACTGACACACTTTTATAAAGGCGATGTGTCCAATGCTGACTGACACACTTTTATAAAGGCGATGTGTCCAATGCTGACTGACACACTTTTATAAAGGAGATGTGTACCAGGCTGACTGACACACTTTTATGGAGGAGATATGTACAAGGCTAACACTTTTATGGAGGAGATGTGTACAAGGCTGACTGACACACTTATGGAGGACATGTGTACAAGGCTGACTGACACACTTTTATGGAGGACATGTGTACAAGGCTGACTGACACACTTTTATGGAGGACATGTGTACAAGGCTGACTGACACACTTTTATGGAGGACATGTGTACAAGGCTGACTGATACACTTTTATGGAGGACATGTGTACAAGGCTGACTGACACAATTTTATGGAGGACATGTGTACAAGGCTGACTGACACACTTTTATGCAACAAAAAGACATTAAAGAGGTGGGGCATTTGTGGCTATAACTATAAATTAATTAATTTGTTAAAAATGTCTACAAAAATAGTGGAGTTTTTTCCAGTTACTTGTTCTGAAAGAAACGTAGACATTCTGCCGAAACCCTCAACCTCTACCCTCATTAAAATACGCATCCGAACGCAGAATAACTTAAATCAACAACCCCTCCCCCTGGACGTAATACATGGATGCCCCCTGAGATCACGGGTGGTCATTGTGCCCTCCCCCTGGATGCCCCCTGAGGTCACGAGTGCTCATTGTGCCCCCCCCCCTGGATGCCCCCTGAGGTCACGAGTGCTCATTGGTGTTCATATTTCATGCAATGCGGAAGTGATGGAATATCAGCTCAAGGTAAGGAACTTGATCTCATTGTAGAGAAGCTTTGCATGCTGGTAACGGCCGCCATATGTTTGTATGATACAATGTATGAGGCTGACACCGAGACAACATATGTTTGTATGATACAATGTATGAGGCCGACACAGAGTCAACATATGTTTGTATGATACAATGTATGAGGCTGACACCGAGACAACATATGTTTGTATGATACAATGTATGAGGCCGACACAGAGTCAACATATGTTTGTATGATACAATGTATGAGGCTGACAACGAGTCAACACAGTGAGGGTAGTCACTGCAGATTTGTGGTGCTGTTCAAAAACCATTTCCGGGGTATTTATGTAGTTTTACAGCGATCACAGTTTAGATTTGCCAAAAAAATCTTTGTTAGAGATTAAAATATTGTCCACTGTTGTTTGTTCATGAGTCGACCTCGGTCTTTATCATGGCGAGAAATGGGAACACTGAAACTGCAGGGATTCGATCTAGGGTGAAGTGAGTTGTAGTTGATACCTTGTATTATAGCAGACAGACCTTGTATTATAGCAGACAGACCATGTTTTATAGCAGACAGACCTTGTATAATAGCAGACATAGCTTGTATTATAGCAGACAGACCTTGTATTATAGCAGACAAACCTTGTATTATAGCAGACAGACCTTGTATTATAGCAGACAGACCTTGTATTATAGGAGACAGACCCTGTATTATAGGAGACATATATGTAACAAAAAGGAATTCAATGAGCTTGTGTTGCATACCAAATTGTATTGCTTCATAAATAATGAAATCTTTTACTTCAATTCCTTTGTCCCATTTGTTTGACTTATGTTGCTAACAATCATGAATCTGATGACAATGACATTTAGAAAGACATGAATCTGATGACAATGACATTTAGAAAGACATGACTCTGATGACAATGACATTTAGAAAATCATGAATCTGATGACAATGACATTTAGAAAGACATGAATCTGATGACAATGACATTTAGAAAATCATGAATCTGATGACAATGACATTTAGAAAGACATGAATCTGATGACAATGACATTTAGGAAATCATGAATCTGATGACAATGACATTTAGAAAGATATGACTATGATGGCAATAACATTTAGAAAGACATGAATATGATGATAATGACATTTAGAAAGACATGAATGTTTTAGACCAAAATGTGCATCAATTTGTCAGCTAAAGAAAGACATCAATTTGTCAGCTAAACAGATGGACCAATAGCCAGGAAATAAATGCGTCAATAGCCAGGAAATAAATGCGTCAATAGCCAGGAAATAAATGCGTCAATAGCCAGGAAATAAATGCGTCAATAGCCAGGAAATAAATGCGCCAATAGCCAGGAAATAAATGCGTCAATAGCCAGGAAATAAATGCGTCAATAGCCAGGAAATAAATGCGTCAATAGCCAGGAAATAAAGATATCAATTGCCAGCTAAATTAAAAAAAAACTTTAAAAATCTTAAAAAAGACTTTTGGAATAATTGAACGCAATTTTCTGGTGGCTATTTATCAAGGTCTGAATAAACTTGAATAATGTTTTTAGTTGCAAATTACACTTCCGCTTTAGTGGGTTTGTTGAACTGTATTTCACGAGTGGTATACTTAACATGACCACATGAAGCAGATATGTATATTTCTTTTTTTTTTAATCACGTATATATAAAAGCAGATATTTTAGATTTAGCTCTATAACTGTGAATTAAAGCTGTTGGAATATGAAGGCTGTTGAGATAAAGGAAATAATTTATCACGCTAAGCCTTTAAACACGGCCTTTAATAGAAGAATTGAAATCCCTGACAGTATTGGTTGGCTTACCACTGGCCGAGGCAGCTCAATAGTGCATTGAGTTCTTTTCCTATTTTCTTCTTATCGTCAAATGTAATTGATTACTTTATGCATAGATTGTTCCTCAATCTATCTACCAATGATACGACAAACAGGAGACACGAGAGGCAAATAAAATTGCAAATAAATGTGATGCAAACTATAAAAAAATCATATCATTTTAACACAGCGGCTATTATCCTTAATAAAAGATAGGCAAGAAATGCACGTTCCAAATAGTCTGCTAATTCATAATTACGAGTAAAACACAGAATCCAGCCCTAACCCTAGCACTAACCCAAACCCTAACCTAATTCATCAGTGCTACTTGAACACAGAATCCAACCCTAACCCTAGCACTAACCCAAACCCTAACCTAATTCATCAGTACTTCTTGAACACAGAATCCAGCCCTAACCCTAGCACTAACTGTAACCTAATTCATAATTTCTACTTGAATACAGAATCCAGCCCTAACCCTAGCACTAACCCTAACCCTAACCTAATTCATCAGTGCTACTTGAACACAGAATCCAACCCTAACCCTAACCCAAAAACAGTGGCGCCCGGGAGAGAGTCTGAAAATAGGGCCCCTTAATATGTATAGAGAAAAGTACCACACGGGGCGCAGGAAATTAAAAAGACGATTTCGGCACCCCCTTCACTCACACTCAGACTTCGGCGCCCCCTTCATCCACACTCCAGCTTCGGCGCCCCTTCATCCACATTCCAACTTCAGCGCCTCCTTCACCCACATTTTGATGCTACGCCCTGCTAGAGTTTTTCGGCATTTTAAAATTGTAATTTTAATTTATTATTTGTTTTGTTCAACTACGGAACAACTCCAGATATTGTAATACAACATAGTTGGACACTGTAATACAACATAGTTGGACATTGTAATACAACATATTTGGACATTGTAATATAACATATTTGGACACTGTAATACAACATATTTGGACACTGTAATACAACATATTTGGACATTCTAATACAACATAGTTGGACATTGTAATACAACATATTTGGACATTGTAATACAACATATTTGGACACTGTAATACAACATATTTGGACATTGTAATACAACATAGCTGGACATTCTAATACAACATAGTTGGACATTGTAATACAACATAGTTGGACATTGTAATACAACATTGTTGGACATTGTAATAAAACATAGTTGGACATTGTAATACAACAGAGTTGGACATTGTACTACAACATAGTTGGACATTGTAATACAACACAGTTGGACACTGTAATACAACATAGTTGGACATTGTAATACAACAGAGTTGGACACTGCAATACAACATAGTTGGACATTGTAATACAACATAGTTGGACATTGTAATACAGCATAGTTGGACATTGTAATACAACATAGTTGGACATTGTAATACAACAGAGTTGGACACTGTAATACAACAGAGTTGGACACTGCAATACAACATAGTTGGACATTTTAATACACCGCCCCTCAAAATACCATTTTTGAGCTCAGATGGTGACGTCTAAACTTGGTAATTGAAGAAATCAAGTCAAAGTCAGATTTTACAAATATATCAAGAGCGACAATATCAACTTTTTAGATTAGCAAATTATGAACAGGGGTCAGGAGTAGAGAATGTTCAGCTCGATGTATACCCCATCATGATGACGGCTTTATTACCATGTTAGACATCTGATGTTTTGTCTGGAGTAAGATGTCTAGTGTATGATGTCTGGTGTAAGATGTCTAGTGTGAGATGTCTGGTGTGTGATGTCTGGTGTAAGATATCTGGTGTATAAGGTAGGGTGTGAAATGTCTGGTGTGAGATGTCTGGTTTAAGATGTCTGGTGCGAAATGTCTGCTGTATGTTGTTCTACACATAACTTCACTGGGAAATCTCAGTAGGGAGTTTTTTTCAAAAAAGTGTTTTAAACATTGGACTCCTTGTATGCTGTGTTAAACATTGGACTTCTTGTGTGCTATTTTAAACATTGGACTCCTTGTATGCTGTGTTAAACATTGGACTCTTTGTATGTTAACTGTGTTAAACATTGGACTCCTTGTATGTTAACTGTGTTAAACATTGGACTCCTTGTATGTTAACTGTGTTAAACATTGGACTCCTTGTATGTTAACTGTGTTAAGCATTGGACCCCTTGTATGTTAACTGTGTTAAACATTGGACCCCTTGTATGTTAACTGTGTTAAACATTGGACTTCTTGTGTGCTATGTTAAACATTGGACTTCTTGTGTGCTGTGTTAAACATTGGACTTCTTGTGTGTTGTGTTAAATATTGGACGCCTTGTATGTTAACTGTGTTAAACATTGGACCCCTTGTATGCTGTGTTAAACATTGGACTCCTTGTGTGCTGCGTTAAACATTGGACGCCTTGTATGTTAACTGTGTTAAACATTGGACGCCTTGTATGTTAACTGTGTTAAACATTGGACCCCTTGTATGTTAACTGTGTTAAACATTGGACGCCTTGTATGTTAACTGTGTTAAACATTGGACGCCTTGTATGTTAACTGTGTTAAACATTGGACTCCTTGTATGTTAACTGTGTTAAACATTGGACGCCTTGTATGCTGTGTTAAACATTGGACTCCTTGTATGTTAACTGTGTTAAACATTGGACGCCTTGTATGCTGTGTTAAACATTGGACGCCTTGTATGTTAACTGTGTTAAACATTGGACGCCTTGTATGTTAACTGTGTTAAACATTGGACTCCTTGTGTGCTGCGTTAAACATTGGACGCCTTGTATGTTAACTGTGTTAAACATTGGACGCCTTGTATGTTAACTGTGTTAAACATTGGACGCCTTGTATGTTAACTGTGTTAAACATTGGACGCCTTGTATGTTAACTGTGTTAAACATTGGACGCCTTGTATGTTAACTGTGTTAAACATTGGACCCCTTGTGTGCTGTATTAAACATTTGACTCTATATTTACTAATCTCTTTGACTAAACAAATGGATCATTTCTCAACTAAAAAGCAAAACCTTACTATTCAATTTCCCCGGATGTGTTTCTGCTTTCATTCGAATGTCCAACAGACAACATGTTACAAATGTTTCATATAGAAAAGCAAAAATAAATCAAAAATCTATGATAACTATTAGCATATGTTAAACCGTTCATTTGTATCAGAAGATTGCTTGAATACTTTTTTTTATTCTAATCTAACAGATAAACATGTTGTGCTGTGCCACGCTCAACAGCACTTCACTGGCTGTACATGTATGAAGCACTGTAACTACACTAATATGAAGCATTGTAACCATACTAGTATGAAGCACTGTAAACATACTTGTATGAAACACTGTAAACATACTTGTATGAAGCATTGTAATAATACTTGTATGTAATAACTACTGGCCTTCCATAAATTAGATTCATTTCAATAGTTATTTCAAATAATTTATTCAGCGTAACTCGCCCCCTAATTAATACAACATGCACATGCACAAACACACACACACACACGCATGCACGCTCATACAATTTCAGGAAAAT
The DNA here is from genome assembly GCA_964017045.1 of Omphiscola glabra. Taxonomy (NCBI): domain Eukaryota; kingdom Metazoa; phylum Mollusca; class Gastropoda; family Lymnaeidae; genus Omphiscola; species Omphiscola glabra. The sequence goes on along the minus strand of OZ024802.1, from coordinate 37,017,031 downwards.
CGTTTCCAAATCACAAAAATGACCAGTTACAAGTTTATACGTAATATCATGTGCGGTCACTTGCCTTTATTTAAATTCTCCGAAATTCAAACTTTTCCAAGAAAGGAATTGCAGGGGAACGAAAACTGTCGCCACTGCGGATTTTCCCGAAGACAACCCGAATTCCAGCTGTATAGGAAGACAACCCGAATTCCAGCTGTATAGGAAGACAACATTCTCTTCACGGTGAGACAACGTCGCTTTCTTCATGGGAAGCGATCAACATTCCTTTCATGTTAAGACCGCATAGCTTAAAGAAGTAAGACTCCACCTTTAAAAACACAACCAAAAAATCGGCTATCATTGAAGTTGGTCCAGAGACTAACTGACCAACGCGAGACCAGGCAGTCACAACATAGACCACGCGCACCAGGCAGACACAACATAGACCACGCGCGTACAGGAGGGGACAGCACTGCAGACAAAGCACGGTAGCAAGATTTCCCATCCGTGCAGGCGAACGAGAGATTTACGAGACTTGGATGGGGTGGGGGGGGGGGGGGGAAGGAGGTTGAATCAAATAATGACCAAAGGGCAACTTCGAGGTCAGGTTGCACTGAGGTCTACTTGTTAGGTCATGTTAGGTTAAGTTAGGTCTTGTTAGGAGGTCTTTTCGTCCGTTTCTTAAGTTAGCAAATGAAGAAGTTATGGAGACTTATCACTTACTATCAAGATGCATGAAGTTTACTTTTTTGTCACATGACCCCAACCCAACCAGCCTTCTGTGACATGACCCCCAATCCAACCTACCTTTTGTCACATGACCCCGACCCAACCCGCCTTCTGTGACATGACCCCCCAATCCAACCCCCCTTTTGTCACATGACCCCGACCCAACACGCCTTTTGTCGCAATACGGAAACAATAGCCTATGAAATTTTGACAAGGTCATCTGCCAAGGTCATCTGACTATGTATATCAATGCATCACACTTGGATTTCCCATGTCGTGTTATCCTCTCTCATCTCCCCATCAATGGTGCCAACGTTTGTTAAATATCTATACTCCCTTGTCTATTCTACCCTATCTATTCATGGTGAATCTACCCCTGAGCATTGTACCTGGACAAAACATAGGAAAACAATAATAACAAAAAGAGACCGCGTGATAGGTTACGTCACAGTGTCCAATAGCAATTATGTTTGCTTGTCGCTCGTCAGTCTCATTCTGATCTCCCCTGTGGCGCGAGCAGCTTCGGTTGTCTGGATGAGAAATTGATATGAGACCATGCGTTAACGGGCTGGGTAATTCAAGGAGGTGGGTGATACAATGATAAGTGTGATAAGCGATATGATTACAATTCAATCGATTTAATTTGAAGTTTTATTCACACAAATTGTTTGTGTAGCTTTAATCTACTTGAACGTTTTATCGCTGTCCATCTCTCTTATAATCAATTGTTCCGTCATTGCGTACTTTAAAAACTTTAAAACCATTTTTCGATCATCAATATTGCCATACACAATCATCAGACCGTTACAGATGCAATAAGTTGTGATACCAAATTTAACAGTTATAGTATTGAATTTTGTTTCCTTCTCGGAATCCAAGTTTCTGTTTGATTTGCAAGCAAGATATGTACGCTTTTGTCGCTACTCATTCTGATATGGCTACTTCATTTATATCTATAGACGTAACAGAATGAAGTACAAGGCTAATAAAGAAAACACAAATAAAAATGGGACAAGCAATATCGTAATTGAAAATTACAAATTTAAAAATGAAACGAAATAATATAAATGACTAAATCCCATGTCCTTTTTGTTGCAACATTCACCAGGGGCAGATAACAGAACGAGTTTTCAAAGGGAATTAATTCGCCATGCAATTTACAATGGACAAACTCTTACTAATCCGTCGAGGGCAAAGAAATAGTGGGGCTTTGATGGAATGAACAATGGAAATGACAGTTCAGATGACAGAGTGAAACAAAACAAAAATTATACTATAAACATCCAATGAATAGGCCTAAGACTATAAACATCCAATGAATAGGCGTAAGACTATAAACATCCAATGAATAGACCTAAGACTATAAACATCCAATGAATAGACCTAAGACTATAAACAGCCAATGAATAGACCTAAGACTATAAACAGCCAATGAATAGACCTAAGACTATAAACAGCCAATGAATAGGCGTAAGGAACATTGCAAACACAGCATTGCTCTTTTCTTTTCAACTGGCAATAACAAATTCAACTACCTGATAAAACAGACATATCTACCTGCAAATAACATAGACCACTAACTGTCAAAAACACACACAACTACCTGCCAATAGCACACACAAATACCTGTCAATAACACACACAACTACATTCTAATATCACAAAACTACCAGCAATTAGCATAATATGTACCTGCAAATAACATAGACAACTACCTGTCAATAACACGTACACCTCCCTTCTAATAACACACATAGCTACTTGTCAATAGCACGCATAAATAACGTCCTTACCTTTTCTATGTTTCATTTCATTCTAATGCACGTACTATTCTGTCAAATAGGTTCCTATCTTTGCGGACATTACTAACAGGACATAAGAGATGGATCCATTGACCTCATTAACAGGACATATGAGATGGATACAATACGCTATCAAGACATGGGATATGGATCCATTGACCTGATTAACAGGGCATAGGAGATGGATCCATTGACCTCGTTAACAGGACTTAGGAGATGGATACATGGCGCTATCAGGACATGGGATATGGATCCATTGACATGATTAACAGGGCTTAGAAGATGGATACATGGCACTATCAGGACATGGCATATGGATCCATTGACCTGATTAACAAGGCATAGAAGATGGATACATGGATCTCACTAACAGGTCATCAAGTCTACGGAATAAAAGTAATACCAATATATATTTCTCTTGAGGCAAATGATTTATGGATATAGGCATATAGATTTTGTTAGAACCATTTTAGTCGTGACGTAAAACACACTCCCGTTATGTTGTCTTTACATCCCACCCTGGCCCCGTTATGTTGTTTTTACATTGCACCCTGCCTGCCCCCCGTTATGTTGTCTTTACATTCTTTCTGGCCCCGTTATGTTGTTTTTACATTGCACCCTGCCTGCCCCCCGTTATAATGTCTTTATATTCCATCCTGCCTGCCCCCGTTATGTTGTCTTTATATTCCATCCTGCCTGCCCCCGTTATGTTGTCTTTATATTCCATCCTGCCTGCCCCCGTTATGTTGTCTTTATATTCCATCCTGCCTGCCCCCGTTATGTTGTCTTTATATTCCATCCTGCCTGCCCCCGTTATGTTGTCTTTATATTCCATCCTGCCTGCCCCCGTTATGTTGTATTTACATCCCATCCTGACTGTTTATATTCCATCCTGGCTGTAACGATTGTGTATTCACCCTTTGGAAAACAAACAAAAATTCATTAGGCTTTCTCAATTATTGAAACCATCTTAAAGAGGTTGTTTATGGAGTGAGGTCATCTTAAAGAGGTTGTTTATGGAGTGAGGTCATCTTAAAGAGGTTGTTTATGGAGTGAGGTCATCTTAAAGAGGTTGTTTATGGAGTGAGGTCATCTTAAAGAGGTTGTTTATGGAGTGAGGTCATCTTAAAGAGGTTGTTTATGGAGTGAGGTCATCTTAAAGAGGTTGTTTATGGAGTGAGATAATCTTAAAGAGGTTGTTTATGGAGTGAGATCATCTTAAAGAGGTTGTTTATGGAGTGAGGTCATCTTAAAGAGGTTGTTTATGGAGTGAGGTCATCTTAAAGAGGTTGTTTATGGAGTGAGGTCATCTTAAAGAGGTTGTTTATGGAGTGAGGTCATCTTAAAGAGGTTGTTTATGGAGTGAGGTCATCTTAAAGAGGTTGTTTATGGAGTGAGGTCATCTTAAAGAGGTTGTTTATGGAGTGAGGTCATCTTAAAGAGGTTGTTTATGGAGTGAGGTCATCTTAAAGAGGTTGTTTATGGAGTGAGGTCATCTTAAAGAGGTTGTTTGTGGAGTGAGGTCATCTTAAAGAGGTTGTTTATGGAGTGAGGTCATCTTAAAGAGGTTGTTTATGGAGTGAGGTCATCTTAAAGAGGTTGTTTATGGAGTGAGGTCATCTTAAAGAGGATGTATTCGGAGTGAAGTCATCTTTACGAGGATGTATTTGGAGTGAAGTCATCTTTACGAGATGTATTCGGAGTGAATTCATCTTTACGAGATGCAGACCTGTTTACCCTCAAACTCTTCAAATCGTACAATATCATCACAAAATCCTTCAATACATTATCTTAATAATAAAAAATAATCATATAGTATATATATACATGAAGGTCACAAGCTACACTGGTTACAGCGTGTATGAATACAAGTGAGTTCGTAACAATGGCACGCGTGTTACAAGTGAGTTCGTAGCACTGACACGCTTGTTACAAGTGAGTTCGTAACAATGGCACGCGTGTTACAAGTGAGTTCGTAACAATGGCACACGTGTTACAAGTGAGTTCGTAACAATGGCACGCGTGTTAAATTTCATTTGATTGCAGATCAGATATCCTTTAAATGATATGGAATAAGGTAAATGAAATGGATACGTCACACGCCCGTGCACTTCAGCGCATGCGTCACATGCCCGTGCATTTCGGCATGCGTAATACATATATGCACTTTGGAAATTAAAGAGTTAATAACCAGCTGTTAATCCAACGATTAATGGATGCCATGAGCACTTCTGGATCAAATTAATGGATGACATGAGCACTTCTGGATCAAATTAATGGATGACATGAGCACTTCTGGATCAAATTAATGGATGCCATGAGCACTTATGGATCAAATTAATGGATGCCATGAGCAAATATTGATTAAATTAATGGAAGATATGAGCACTAATGGATCAAATTAATGGATGCCATGAGCACTTCTGGATCAAATTAATGGATGTCATGAGTACTTCTGGATCAAATAAATGAGTGATATGAGCACTTCTGAATCAAATTAATGGATCCCATGAGCACTTCTGGATCAAATTAATGTATGCCATGAGCACTTCTGGATCAAATTATTGAATGACATAAGCACTTCTGGATCAAAATAATTGATATATTAGCACTTCTGGATAAAATTAATGAATGGCATGAGCACTTATGGATCAAAATAAAGGATACCATTAGCACTTCTGGATCTAAATGTCCTATAATCTTATCATTCTTTCATTAGTTTCTATAGCTTTCATGCCATAATTATTAGTATAGGCTTTTCGGGGAGTTGGGGGTTCATTAAGTCTTTAGAAAGAGTGCGGTTTTTGGGTTAGAGTTAGGGTTAGAGTTAGGGTTAAGGTTAGGGTTAAGGTTAGAGTTAAGGTTAGTGTTAGAGTTAGGGTTAGGGTTATAGTTAGGTTTAGGGTTAGGGTTAGGTTCAGAGTTAGGGTTAGGGTTAAGGTTAGGGTTCGAGTTAGGGTTAAGGTTAGATTTAAGGTTAGGGTTAGGGGTATTTAGGTAAGAGTTATATCAATTTTATTTTTTGATACCGAAAAATATCTTAAACCGAATTACCGGACATAACAATTTATGTGATTTTTAAAAATGAAGCATACAAATAATTAATATAGTATGCTATAGGTAACCATTACATTCTGACAATACAAGCTCTTCCCTAACTTGTGTTTGTTATGTGTGCAAGGTTAATTGCTGACAGACACTTATAATTTCTATCGGATTACTTGATCTACAAGTTAAGTCTTCATTATGAGTGCGAACGAAACTCAACTCAAGGTCGAGGAATGTTGTCTCTACGTGTCTGATTCACGTTGTCTACGTGTCTGATACACGTTGTCTACGTGTCTGACTCAAGTTGTCTCGACGTGTCTGATTAACATTGTCTCAGCGTGTCTGATTCACGTTGTCTCGACGTGTCTCCTTCACGTTGTCTACGTGTCTGATTCACGTTGTCTCTACGTGTTTGAGTCACGTTGTCTCTACTGACTTGTTCGAATACGTTCAAAACTATAGCCTCCCTCCCCAGCCTCCCTCCCAAGCCTTCCTTCCCAGCCTCCCTCCCCAGCCTTCATCACCAGCCTCCCTCCCCAGCCTCCCTCTTCATACCTCCAAGGACACTTCTCAGGTAAACATCGTTTTCTCCCAACTGAATACATAAAACAGCTCTCTGGTTGTGACAAAGTGTCAAGAAAGTAAGATATTGACAGGAGAAAAGTATAGCATTTGCAAGCCTGTTACGTCGGCTGTCAGTTCTTTCACGTCGGCTGTCAGTTTTGTCATGTCGGCTGTCAGTTCTTTCACGTCGGCTGTCAGTTTTGTCACGTCGGCTGTCAGTTGTTAGTGGTGCAGTCGGGCAAGGTGCTCTTAGTGGTGCAGTCGGGCAAGGTATAATCAATCGTATTAACGGGTGTTGTGCATCGCTATGGAATTGTAATTGTTGCCCTCTTAGGATTATTTGAGTTACTGTGAAACCAAATTGAAATCATCACTTGGATTAAAGTGTTTTCTGCACGTGGAATAAGACTGGTGTTAGGGTTACGACCTGTGAGAGTAACCCAATCTTACAAATACTTCAACCATTAAGATATACTTAATGGTTCAACTACTGCGGTTTGACAGTGCTGCAATGGTAGACTAATAAGACAAAAACACATCGAGGCAATACGGTAATGGGTTAATTAAAAAATAGCATTCCATTTTCAAGACGTTAGGGCTCAGCCTACGTCAGTTACAGAAATGCTGTATCGGATATAAACTGTTGACCGATTTATTCCCCATAACGTTCGTGCGGTTGACACTGTCACTTACCAACACATGACATCTACTCCGGACATCTGCACCTACAGCACGAGTGTCGTGAGGTTTCTGGAAAGTTGTAGCACAACACTCTGGCAATAAAATCTATTACCATGTCAATAGAGTGTATTGTATTTTTATGGGGTACACTATAAGAATAGTTTACGACATAACTGAATATTGTATGATGGAGAACGTTTTATAGAGAGGTTTATTATTTCTATTATTATTATTTTTTATGTTTGCCATTTAGAAAATAGATTTTAAAAATGCATCTTTTATTGAAAATTGGAGTGAGTTATAATCAAAATGTTTTCTTTGTATGTTAGGAACCTTATGTCTCATAGGGAATAAATATATTAATGGTTTCAATTCATTGAGCACTTCAATACATTGACATAATTTCAGAGACTTAACATGCAAGCAGCGTCAACTCTGTGACATAAGCATCAAAGGGGGACAACTCCTGTAAAAGTTAGATAAAATTAACCTTTATTTGTACCATGTAGCAGAACCGACTTGTCATAGATCGGCTTAAACATTGGCGTAGATCGGCTTAAACATTGTCATAGATCAGCTTAAACATTGGCATAGATCGGCTCAAACATTGTCATAGATTGGCTTAAACATTGTCATAGACTGGCTTAAACATTGTCATAGACTGGCTTAAACATTGTCATATAGACTGGCTTAAACATTGTCATAGACTGGCTTAAACATTGGCTTACATTAGTTGCGTCTTGTGCTTACATAGACTGGCAAGCTGACATAGACTGGCATTAGATTTCATGAATTGATTGGGATTAGTCAAGGAGATTACAAAATTAAATGTCAAATTTCTTTTAGTTCTGCAATGATGTTTATGACATCACATGCACATATACCGGCAGTACCAGCAGTACAGGCACTACCAGCAGTCAGTCCTTAGAAAGCAAGACACAAATTACATGTACATTAACTGCTGTCACTCATTGCATTTCAATAACTGTCTGTCATCCTCGAACTGTCTGTCATCGAATGTCATCTTCAGTTTCTAACCCTTTCATCCTTAAAATTGTATCTTGTGTTTGTATTACATTTCCTGTCATTCTGTCATCTTGTGTTTGTATTACATTTCCTTTCATTCTGTCATCTTGTGTTTGTATTACATTTCCTGTCATTCTGTCATCTTGTGTTTGTATTGTATTTCCTGTCATTCTGTCATCTTGTGTTTGTATTAGATTTCATATCATTCTGTCATCTTGTGTTTACATTGGATGTCCTGTCATCTTGTGTTAGTGTTACATTTCCTGTCATTATGTCATCTTGTGTTTGTAATAGATTTCCTGTCATTCTGTCAAATTGTGTTTGTAACTTTTCCACTTTGTAACATCCAGTAATCCATCATGATCCATCGATTCACTAATTTCTTTCAAACTTTCCCAAAAATAAGAAAAAACTAAAGTTTCTGCATTCTTCGAATTAAATTATACTTCTGCTTCACTAGCTCGTAATTACCTGTCAATTAATTTCAACACTCATCTTTTATTGTCAAGTAGTGGTAAGTAGTAGTAAGTAGTAGTAAGTAGTACTAAGTAGTAATAAGTAGTAGTAAGTAGTTGTAAGTAGTACTAAGTAGTACTAAGTAGTATTAAGTAGTAGTGAGTAGTAGTAAGTAGTAGTAAGTAGTACTAAGTAGTAGTAAGTAGTAGTAAGTAGTAGTAAGTAGTTGTAAGTAGTACTAAGTAGTACTAGGTAGTAGTAAGTAGTAGTAAGTAGTATTAAGTAGTAGTAAGTAGTAGTGAGTAGTAGTAAGTAGTAGTAAGTAGTAGTAAGTAGTTGTAAGTAGTAGTAAGTAGTAGAAAGTAGTAGTAAGTAGTTGTAAGTAGTAGTAAGTAGTAGAAAGTAGTAGTAAGTAGTAGTAAGTAGTACTAAGTAGTACTAAGTAGTATTAAGTAGTAGTAGCAGTAAGTAGTAGTAAGTAGTTGTAAGTAGTAGTAAGTAGTAGTAAGTAGTAGTAAGTAGTTGTAAGTAGTACTAAGTAGTACTAAGTAGTATTAAGTAGTAGTAAGTAGTAGTAAGTAGTACTAAGTAGTAGTAAGTAGTAGTAAGTAGTAGTAAGTAGTAGTGAGTAGTAGTAAGTAGTAGTAAGTAGTTGTAAGTAGTACTAAGTAGTACTAAGTAGTATTAAGTAGTAGTAAGTAGTAGTAAGTAGTATTAAGTAGTAGTAAGTAGTAGTAAGTAGTAGTAAGTAGTAGTGAGTAGTAGTAAGTAATATTAAGTAGTAGTAAGTAGTAGTAAGTAGTTGTAAGTAGTACTAAGTAGTACTAAGTAGTATTAAGTAGTAGTAAGTAGTAGTAAGTAGTAGTAAGTAGTACTAAGTAGTAGTAAGTAGTAGTAAGTAGTATTAAGTAGTAGTAAGTAGTAGTAAGTAGTAGTGAGTAGTAGTAAGTAGTAGTAAGTAGTAGTAAGTAGTAGTAAGTAGTAGTAAGTAGTAGTGAGTAGTAGTAAGTAGTATTAAGTAGTAGTAAGTAATATTAAGTAGTAGTAAGTAGTAGTAAGTAGTTGTAAGTAGTACTAAGTAGTACTAAGTAGTATTAAGTAGTAGTAAGTAGTAGTAAGTAGTACTAAGTAGTAGTAAGTAGTAGTAAGTAGTATTAAGTAGTAGTAAGTAGTAGTAAGTAGTAGTGAGTAGTAGTAAGTAGTAGTAAGTAGTAGTAAGTAGTAGTAAGTAGTAGTAAGTAGTAGTAAGTAGTAGTAAGTAGTAGTAAGTAGTTGTAAGTAGTACTAAGTAGTACTAAGTAGTAGTAAGTAGTAGTAAGTAGTAGTAAGTAGTAGTAAGTAGTAGTAAGTAGTATTAAGTAGTAGTAAGTAGTAGTAAGTAGTAGTAAGTAGTAGTAAGTAGTAGTAAGTAGTAGTAAGTAGTAGTAAGTAGTTGTAAGTAGTACTAAGTAGTACTAAGTAGTAGTAAGTAGTAGTAAGTAGTTGTAAGTAGTACTAAGTAGTACTAAGTAGTATTAAGTAGTAGTAAGTAGTAGTAAGTAGTACTAAGTAGTAGTAAGTAGTAGTAAGTAGTATTAAGTAGTAGTAAGTAGTAGTAAGTAGTAGTAAGTAGTAGTGAGTAGTAGTAAGTAGTATTAAGTAGTAGTAAGTAATATTAAGTAGTAGTAAGTAGTAGTAAGTAGTTGTAAGTAGTACTAAGTAGTACTAAGTAGTATTAAGTAGTAGTAAGTAGTAGTAAGTAGTACTAAGTAGTAGTAAGTAGTAGTAAGTAGTATTAAGTAGTAGTAAGTAGTAGTAAGTAGTAGTGAGTAGTAGTGAGTAGTAGTAAGTAGTAGTAAGTAGTAGTAAGTAGTAGTAAGTAGTAGTAAGTAGTATTAAGTAGTAGTAAGTAGTAGTAAGTAGTAGTAAGTAGTTGTAAGTAGTACTAAGTAGTACTAAGTAGTAGTAAGTAGTAGTAAGTAGTAGTAAGTAGTAGTAAGTAGTAGTAAGTAGTATTAAGTAGTAGTAAGTAGTAGTAAGTAGTAGTGAGTAGTAGTAAGTAGTAGTAAGTAGTAGTAAGTAGTAGTAAGTAGTAGTAAGTAGTAGTAAGTAGTAGTAAGTAGTAGTAAGTAGTAGTAAGTAGTTGTAAGTAGTACTAAGTAGTACTAAGTAGTAGTAAGTAGTAGTAAGTAGTAGTAAGTAGTAGTAAGTAGTAGTAAGTAGTAGTAAGTAGTTGTAAGTAGTACTAAGTAGTACTAAGTAGTAGTAAGTAGTAGTAAGTAGTAGTAAGTAGTATTAAGTAGTAGTAAGTAGTAGTAAGTAGTATTAAGTAGTAGTAAGTAGTAGTAAGTAGTAGTGAGTAGTAGTAAGTAGTAGTGAGTAGTAGTAAGTAGTAGTAAGTAGTAGTAAGTAGTAGTAAGTAGTAGTAAGTAGTAGTAAGTAGTAGTAAGTAGTTGTAAGTAGTACTAAGTAGTATTAAGTAGTATTAAGTAGTAGTAAGTAGTAGTAAGTAGTAGTAAGTAGTACTAAGTAGTAGTAAGTAGTAGTAAGTAGTAGTAAGTAGTAGTAAGTAGTAGTAAGTAGTTGTAAGTAGTACTAAGTAGTACTAAGTAGTATTAAGTAGTAGTAAGTAGTAGTAAGTAGTAGTAAGTAGTAGTAAGTAGTTGTAAGTAGTTGTAAGTAGTACTAAGTAGTAGTAAGCAGTAGTAGGTAGTAGTAAGTAGTTGTAAGTAGTTGTAAGTAGTAGTAAAAAGTTGTAAGTAGTAGTAAGTAGTAGTAAGTAGTAGTAAGTAGTAGTAAGTAGTAGTAAGTAGTAGTAAGTAGTAGTAAGTAGTAGTAAGTAGTAGTAAGTAGTAGTAAGTAGTAGTAAGTAGTTGTAAGTAGTAGTAAGTAGTAGTAAGTAGTTGTAAGTAGTAGTAAGTAGTAGTAAGTAGTTGTAAGTAGTACTAAGTAGTACTAAGTAGCATTAAGTAGTAGTAAGTAGTAGTAAGTAGTACTAAGTAGTAGTAAGTAGTAGTAAGTAGTAGTAAGTAGTAGTAAGTAGTAGTAAGTAGTAGTAAGTAGTTGTAAGTAGTACTAAGTAGTACTAAGTAGTATTAAGTAGTAGTAATTCGTAGTAAGTAGTACTAAGTAGTACTAAGTAGTAGTAAGTAGTAGTAAGTAGTAGTAAGTAGTATTAAGTAGTAGTAAGTAGTAGTAAGTAGTATTAAGTAGTAGTAAGTAGTTGTAAGTAGTAGTAAGTAGTACTAAGTAGTAGTAAGTAGTACTAATTAGTAATAAGTAGTACTAAGTAGTAGTAAGTAGTAGTAAGTAGTTGTAAGTAGTACTAAGTAGTAGTAAGTAGTACTAAGTAGTAGTAAGTAGTACTAAGTAGTAATAAGTAGTTGTAAGTAGTACTATGTAGTAGTAAGTAGTAGTAAGTTGTTGTAAGTAGTACTAAGTAGTAGTAAGTAGTAGTAAGTAGTAGTAAGTAGTACTAAGTAGTACTAAGTAGTATTAAGTAGTAGTAAAAAGTAGTAAGTAGTACTAAGTAGTAGTAAGTATTAGTAAGTAGTAATAAGTAGTAGTAAGTAGTTGTAAGTAGTACTAAGTAGTACTAAGTAGTATTAAGTAGTAGTAAGTAGTAGTAAGTAGTACTAAGTAGTAGTAAGTAGTAGTAAGTAGTAGTAGTAAGTAGTTGTAAGTAGTACTAAGTAGTATTAAGTAGTAGTAAGTAGTAGTAAGTAGTACTAAGTAGTACTAAGTAGTAGTAAGTAGTAGTAAGTAGTATTAAGTAGTAGTAAGTAGTAGTGAGTAGTAGTAAGTAGTAGTAAGTAGTAGTAAGTAGTTGTAAGTAGTAGTAAGTAGTAGTAAGTAGTAGTAAGTAGTAGTAAGTAGTAGTAAGTAGTAGTAAGTAGTAGTAAGTAGTAGTAAGTAGTAGTAAGTAGTATTAAGTAGTAGTAAGTAGTTGTAAGTAGTTGTAAGTAGTACTAAGTAGTAGTAAGTAGTAGTAGGTAGTAGTAAGTAGTTGTAAGTAGTAGTAGGTAGTAGTAAGTAGTTGTAAGTAGTTGTAAGTAGTAGTAAAAAGTTGTAAGTAGTAGTAAGTAGTAGTAAGTAGTAGTAAGTAGTAGTAAGTAGTAGTAAGTAGTAGTAAGTAGTAGTAAGTAGTAGTAAGTAGTAGTAAGTAGTAGTAAGTAGTAGTAAGTAGTTGTAAGTAGTAGTAAGTAGTAGTAAGTAGTTGTAAGTAGTAGTAATTAGTTGTAAGTAGTACTAAGTAGTACTAAGTAGTATTAAGTAGTAGTAAGTAGTAGTAAGTAGTACTAAGTAGTACTAAGTAGTAGTAAGTAGTAGTAAGTAGTAGTAAGTAGTATTAAGTAGTAGTAAGTAGTAGTAAGTAGTACTAAGTAGTAGTAAGTAGTTGTAAGTAGTAGTAAGTAGTACTAAGTAGTAGTAAGTAGTACTAATTAGTAATAAGTAGTACTAAGTAGTAGTAAGTAGTAGTAAGTAGTTGTAAGTAGTACTAAGTAGTAGTAAGTAGTACTAAGTAGTAGTAAGTAGTACTAAGTAGTAATAATTAGTTGTAAGTAGTACTATGTAGTAGTAAGTAGTAGTAAGTTGTTGTAAGTAGTACTAAGTAGTAGTAAGTAGTAGTAAGTAGTAGTAAGTAGTACTAAGTAGTACTAAGTAGTATTAAGTAGTAGTAAAAAGTAGTAAGTAGTACTAAGTAGTAGTAAGTATTAGTAAGTAGTAATAAGTAGTATTAAGTAGTAGTAAGTAGTAGTAAGTAGTACTAAGTAGTAGTAAGTAGTAGTAAGTAGTTGTAAGTAGTACTAAGTAGTACTAAGTAGTATTAAGTAGTAGTAAGTAGTAGTAAGTAGTACTAAGTAGTAGTAAGTAGTAGTAAGTAGTATTAAGTAGTAGTAAGTAGTAGTAAGTAGTAGTGAGTAGTAGTAAGTAGTAGTAAGTAGTAGTAAGTAGTAGTAAGTAGTAGTAAGTAGTAGTAAGTAGTAGTAAGTAGTAGTAAGTAGTAGTAAGTAGTAGTAAGTAGTTGTAAGTAGTACTAAGTAGTACTAAGTAGTAGTAAGTAGTAGTAAGTAGTAGTAAGTAGTAGTAAGTAGTAGTAAGTAGTATTAAGTAGTAGTAAGTAGTAGTAAGTAGTAGTGAGTAGTAGTAAGTAGTAGTAAGTAGTAGTAAGTAGTAGTAAGTAGTAGTAAGTAGTAGTAAGTAGTAGTAAGTAGTAGTAAGTAGTAGTAAGTAGTTGTAAGTAGTACTAAGTAGTACTAAGTAGTAGTAAGTAGTAGTAAGTAGTAGTAAGTAGTAGTAAGTAGTAGTAAGTAGTAGTAAGTAGTAGTAAGTAGTTGTAAGTAGTACTAAGTAGTACTAAGTAGTAGTAAGTAGTAGTAAGTAGTAGTAAGTAGTATTAAGTAGTAGTAAGTAGTAGTAAGTAGTATTAAGTAGTAGTAAGTAGTAGTAAGTAGTAGTGAGTAGTAGTAAGTAGTAGTGAGTAGTAGTAAGTAGTAGTAAGTAGTAGTAAGTAGTAGTAAGTAGTAGTAAGTAGTAGTAAGTAGTAGTAAGTAGTTGTAAGTAGTACTAAGTAGTATTAAGTAGTATTAAGTAGTAGTAAGTAGTAGTAAGTAGTACTAAGTAGTAGTAAGTAGTAGTAAGTAGTAGTAAGTAGTAGTAAGTAGTAGTAAGTAGTTGTAAGTAGTACTAAGTAGTACTAAGTAGTATTAAGTAGTAGTAAGTAGTAGTAAGTAGTAGTAAGTAGTAGTAAGTAGTTGTAAGTAGTTGTAAGTAGTACTAAGTAGTAGTAAGCAGTAGTAGGTAGTAGTAAGTAGTAGTAAGTAGTAGTAAGTAGTAGTAAGTAGTAGTAAGTAGTAGTAAGTAGTAGTAAGTAGTAGTAAGTAGTAGTAAGTAGTAGTAAGTAGTTGTAAGTAGTAGTAAGTAGTAGTAAGTAGTTGTAAGTAGTAGTAAGTAGTAGTAAGTAGTTGTAAGTAGTACTAAGTAGTACTAAGTAGCATTAAGTAGTAGTAAGTAGTAGTAAGTAGTACTAAGTAGTAGTAAGTAGTAGTAAGTAGTAGTAAGTAGTAGTAAGTAGTTGTAAGTAGTACTAAGTAGTACTAAGTAGTATTAAGTAGTAGTAAGTAGTAGTAAGTAGTACTAAGTAGTACTAAGTAGTAGTAAGTAGTAGTAAGTAGTATTAAGTAGTAGTAAGTAGTAGTAAGTAGTATTAAGTAGTAGTAAGTAGTTGTAAGTAGTAGTAAGTAGTACTAAGTAGTAGTAAGTAGTACTAATTAGTAATAAGTAGTACTAAGTAGTAGTAAGTAGTAGTAAGTAGTTGTAAGTAGTTGTAAGTAGTACTAAGTAGTAGTAAGTAGTACTAAGTAGTAGTAAGTAGTACTAAGTAGTAATAAGTAGTTGTAAGTAGTACTATGTAGTAGTAAGTAGTAGTAAGTTGTTGTAAGTAGTACTAAGTAGTAGTAAGTAGTAGTAAGTAGTACTAAGTAGTACTAAGTAGTATTAAGTAGTAGTAAAAAGTAGTAAGTAGTACTAAGTAGTAGTAAGTATTAGTAAGTAGTAATAAGTAGTAGTAAGTAGTTGTAAGTAGTACTAAGTAGTACTAAGTAGTATTAAGTAGTAGTAAGTAGTAGTAAGTAGTACTAAGTAGTAGTAAGTAGTAGTAAGTAGTAGTAGTAAGTAGTTGTAAGTAGTACTAAGTAGTATTAAGTAGTAGTAAGTAGTAGTAAGTAGTACTAAGTAGTACTAAGTAGTAGTAAGTAGTAGTAAGTAGTATTAAGTAGTAGTAAGTAGTAGTGAGTAGTAGTAAGTAGTAGTAAGTAGTAGTAAGTAGTTGTAAGTAGTAGTAAGTAGTAGTAAGTAGTAGTAAGTAGTAGTAAGTAGTATTAAGTAGTAGTAAGTAGTAGTAAGTAGTAGTAAGTAGTAGTAAGTAGTAGTAAGTAGTATTAAGTAGTAGTAAGTAGTTGTAAGTAGTTGTAAGTAGTACTAAGTAGTAGTAAGTAGTAGTAGGTAGTAGTAAGTAGTTGTAAGTAGTAGTAGGTAGTAGTAAGTAGTTGTAAGTAGTTGTAAGTAGTAGTAAAAAGTTGTAAGTAGTAGTAAGTAGTAGTAAGTAGTAGTAAGTAGTAGTAAGTAGTAGTAAGTAGTAGTAAGTAGTAGTAAGTAGTAGTAAGTAGTAGTAAGATGTAGTAAGTAGTAGTAAGTAGTTGTAAGTAGTAGTAAGTAGTAGTAAGTAGTTGTAAGTAGTAGTAATTAGTTGTAAGTAGTACTAAGTAGTACTAAGTAGTATTAAGTAGTAGTAAGTAGTAGTAAGTAGTACTAAGTAGTACTAAGTAGTAGTAAGTAGTAGTAAGTAGTAGTAAGTAGTATTAAGTAGTAGTAAGTAGTAGTAAGTAGTATTAAGTAGTAGTAAGTAGTTGTAAGTAGTAGTAAGTAGTACTAAGTAGTAGTAAGTAGTACTAATTAGTAATAAGTAGTACTAAGTAGTAGTAAGTAGTAGTAAGTAGTTGTAAGTAGTACTAAGTAGTAGTAAGTAGTACTAAGTAGTAGTAAGTAGTACTAAGTAGTAATAAGTAGTTGTAAGTAGTACTATGTAGTAGTAAGTAGTAGTAAGTTGTTGTAAGTAGTACTAAGTAGTAGTAAGTAGTAGTAAGTAGTAGTAAGTAGTACTAAGTAGTACTAAGTAGTATTAAGTAGTAGTAAAAAGTAGTAAGTAGTACTAAGTAGTAGTAAGTATTAGTAAGTAGTAATAAGTAGTATTAAGTAGTAGTAAGTAGTAGTAAGTAGTACTAAGTAGTAGTAAGTAGTAGTAAGTAGTAGTAAGTAGTAGTAACTAGTTGTAAGTAGTACTAAGTAGTACTAAGTAGTATTAAGTAGTAGTAAGTAGTAGTAAGTAGTACTAAGTAGTAGTAAGTAGTAGTAAGTAGTTGTGAGTAGTAGTAAGTAGTAGTAAGTAGTAGTAAGTAGTTGTAAGTAGTATTAAGTAGTAGTAAGTAGTAGTGAGTAGTAGTAAGTAGTAGTAAGTAGTAGTAAGTAGTTGTAAGTAGTAGTAAGTAGTAGTAAGTAGTAGTAAGTAGTTGTGAGTAGTAGTAAGTAGTAGTAAGTAGTAGTAAGTAGTTGTAAGTAGTATTAAGTAGTAGTAAGTAGTAGTGAGTAGTAGTAAGTAGTAGTAAGTAGTAGTAAGTAGTAGTAAGTAGTAGCAAGTAGTAGTAAGTAGTAGTAAGTAGTAGTAAGTAGTTGTAAGTAGTAGTAAGTAGTAGTAAGTAGTAGTAAGTAGTATTAAGTAGTAGTAAGTAGTAGTAAGTAGTACTAAGTAGTAGTAAGTAGTAGTAAGTAGTTGTGAGTAGTAGTAAGTAGTAGTAAGTAGTAGTAAGTAGTTGTAAGTAGTATTAAGTAGTAGTAAGTAGTAGTGAGTAGTAGTAAGTAGTAGTAAGTAGTAGTAAGTAGTAGTAAGTAGTAGCAAGTAGTAGTAAGTAGTAGTAAGTAGTAGTAAGTAGTAGTAAGTAGTTGTAAGTAGTAGTAAGTAGTAGTAAGTAGTAGTAAGTAGTATTAAGTAGTAGTAAGTAGTTGTAAGTAGTACTATGTAGTAGTAAGTAGTAGTAAGTAGTATTAATTAGTAGTAAGTAGTATTAAGTAGTAGTAAGTAGTAGTAAGTAGTAGCAAGTAGTAGTAAGTAGTAGTAAGTAGTAGCAAGTAGTAGTAAGTAGTAGTAAGTAGTAGTAAGTAGTTGTAAGTAGTACTATGTAGTAGTAAGTAGTAGTAAGTAGTTGTAAGTAGTTCTAAGTAGTAGTAAGTAGTAGTAAGTAGTAGTAAGTAGTATTAAGTAGTAGTAAGTAGTTGTAAGTAGTATTAAGTAGTAGTAGTAACGCTATTCAAATGTTTTATTCATCGGCGTTTCTAAAAGTATTTTGGCAGAATTGAGTGAGTGAGAGTGAGTTTGTACAGTGGTGGAATTGAATTTTGAAGGAATGTTTAATTAAAAAAATATAATAGAAATTGATTTGTTTTATTAAAAAGAGGAATAAAATGTGTTTATTTATTTTAATACATGGCGGTGCCATTTCGTGAACTTGACCTCAACTAAAGTTACTTGACAAAACATGCCCCCAAAAAACGCACTTATTAACAATCCCAATTAGTGCCCCCCTCCTCCAACCATGGCTTGCAGCAGCACATTTTTTTCATGCCACTGAACATTATTAATAGTCTAGCGACACCGCCGATTTATTACGTCAACATTTAAAAAAAACAAAGAAAGAAAATCTTACACAACAACCTGCTATATTTCAAAAAACAAAATTTCATTCAGCTTTCTTATAAGTATTTCGTTTAAATTTGTGTTAATTCTTTTTCCATTTTCTTTGTTATATCGTGTTTGCACTAAGTGGTGTGAATTGATAGATCTTCTGGAAAAAAATAAATTCCCATAACATTGTAGTGTGGCGTAATTGTCAGTACATTGTAGTGTGCCGTGATGGTCAGTACATTGTAGTGTGCCGTGATTGTCATTACATTGCAGTCTGCCGTGATGGTCAGTACATTGTAGTGTGCCGTGATTGTCATTACATTGCAGTCTGCCGTGATGGTCAGTACATTGTAGTGTTCCGTGATTGTCATTACATTGCAGTCTGCCGTGATTGTCAGTACATTGTAGTGTGCCGTGATTGTCATTACATTGCAGTCTGCCGTGATGGTCAGTACATTGTAGTGTGCCGTGATTGTCATTACATTGCAGTCTGCCGTGATGGTCAGTACATTGTAGTGTGCTGTGATGGTCAGTACATTGTAGTGTGCCGTGATGGTCAGTACATTGTAGTGTGCCGTGATGGTCAGTACATTGTAGTGTGCCGTGATGGTCAGTACATTGTAGTGTGCCGTGATTGTCATTACATTGCAGTCTGCCGTGATGGTCAGTACATTGTAGTGTGCTGTGATGGTCAGTACATTGTAGTGTGCCGTGATGGTCAGTACATTGTAGTGTTCCGTGATGGTCAGTACATTGTAGTGTGCCGTGATGGTCAGTACATTGTAGTGTGCCGTGATGGTCAGTACATTGTAGTGTGCCGTGATGGTCAGTACATTGTAGTGTGCCGTGATGGTCAGTACATTGTAATGTGCCGTGATGGTCAGTACATTGTAGTGTGCCGTGATGGTCAGTACATTGTAATGTGGCGAAATTGCCAATAGATTATAGTGTGGTGCGGTTGAGCTCTGTTGGCAAAGATGGGAGCAGGGCTGTTGGCATAGATGGGAGCAGGGCTGTTGGCATAGATGGGAGCAGGGCTGTTGGCAAAGATGAGAGCAGGGCTGTTGACATAGATGGGAGCACTGCTGTTGACATAGATGGGAGCAGGGCTGTTGGCATAGATGGGAGCAGGGCTGTTGGCAAAGATGGGAACAGGGCTGTTGGCATAGATGGGAGCAGGGCTGTTGGCATAGATGGGAGCAGGGCTGTTGGCATAGATGGGAGCAGGGCTGTTGGCATAGATGGGAGCAGGGCTGTTGACATAGATGGGAGCAGGGCTGTTGACATAGATGGGAGCAGGGCTGTTGACATAGATGGGAGCAGGGCTGTTGGCATAGATGGGAGCAGGGCTGTTGACATAGATGGGAGCAGGGCTGTTGACATAGATGGGAGCAGGGCTGTTGGAAAAGATGGGAGCAGGGCTGTTGGCATAGATGGGAGCAGGGCTGTTGGCAAAGATGGGAGCAGGGCTGTTGGCATAGATGGGAGCAGGGCTGTTGGCAAAGATGGGAGCAGGGCTGTTGGCATAGATGGGAGCAGGGCTGTTGGCATAGATGGGAGCAGGGCTGTTGGCATAGATGGGAGCAGGGCTGTTGGCATATATGGGAGCAGGGCTGTGGCAAAGATGGGAGCAGGGCTGTTGGCAAAGATGGGAGCAGGGCTGTTGGCAAAGATGGGAGCAGGGCTGTTGGCATAGATGGGAGCACTGCTGTTGACATAGATGGGAGCAGGGCTGTTGGCAAAGATGGGAGTAGGGCTGTTGGCAAAGATGAGAGCAGGGCTGTTGGCAAAGATGGGAGCAGGGCTGTTGGCATAGATGGGAGCAGGGCTGTTGGCATAGATGGGAGCAGGGCTGTTGGCATAGATGGGAGCAGGGCTGTTGGCAAAGATGGGAGCAGGGCTGTTGGCATAGATGGGAGCAGGGCTGTTGGCAAAGATGAGAGCAGGGCTGTTGGCAAAGATGGGAGCAGGGCTGGACAAATTGCAATAATGTTAAAATCACAAACCGGATGTGGCATTAATCTTTAAAAACGATGAAGTGAATATACTAGTAAATGTATTTACCTTCTTTTAAGGTCACCCAGTGTTAACTAAATCCATGTGCGCTGTTCAAGGTCATCACGTTTGTAATGTATCCATGTGTCCTGTACAGTAGTTATTCAATAATCCGATAGGTCTTTCTTGGTGTCAGTCTTTACGTCAATCCATTTTTATCCAGGGTCTTGATGTCAATCCATTTATTATCCAGGGTCTTGATGTCAAGCCATGTATTATCCAGGGTCTTGGTGTCAATCCATGTATTTCCAGAGTCAGAAGAACAAATCAACATAAACTGGAACAATCATCTTAATTTTTGTTATATAAAAGAAAGAAAAAAACTATGCGTAAAATTCAAAGAAAAACCATTCGCTATGTGGTACCAGTCAGTAGCATACTGTTTAGAGCAAAAATTGGTACGCATTGATTAGTAATATACCATTGTTGAACTCAACATGTTTTACGCTACAGTCCTAAAACCAGCCGTTCCTACTTATTGCTTTAAATGTGTGCGCTAAAGTTGCAGACCTGGCCTCAGTCGATCAGAATAGTTATGTCCCACAACATGCGCTAAACAAAATTACGTCTAATCGACTTAGAAGTCCCACTACGAGTAAGGCCCACACAGGCGACGACAAGGAAACGCTGGAGACGGGTGATTTGTGAAAGAACAACACACTACTCTCAGATTTGACGTGAACTCCCCGGTCATCAGTGGCGCAGCTCAGGGGGTGCGAGTCAACAGTGACGAGTATGTTGTGTGTTCAGCGCATGGATGTGCCGTACAGATGTGCCGTACAGATGTGCCGTATTCAAATCAACTTCACTGCCAGTCACCTAGGGGTTGAGATGAACTCTGTCATGGTGGAAGTAGGAATATGACAGCTAACTCATTCAGTTCACATTTCATAATGATTCACGCTGAATATCAGAGATTTTCAGTTATAGAGTAAAGAGACAAGGCCGACAAGAGCTATAATAAGTGCAATAAAGGCAATAAGAGCAATAAATGCAATAACAGCATTACTATTATAACTTTCGGATCAGGGTGCATTCTCAATTAATTTAAATAAGTTATGTTAGGGAGGAGAGATGTCCCGCTATTTATAACTTTAGTTAGTTTAAGAAATGACATCCTAAAATGGTTTTACTAAAGGTGGTTTTAGATAGGATTTATATTTATGTGTTTCGTGAGCATAACACAGGAAACAAAAGCCACACTTTATTTGCATGCCACAAGCGTCCTCTTAATAGTTAGGTCCTTGACCTTGTCCCTAATGTAGCACGCAAACTAAAATAATATTCCTACTGGAATCACAGGGAAACCATTACGGAGATATCACCAAGTTTTTGTGTTTACCACATAAAGAAATAATGAGGTCGAGTTTAACACAATAATCAAACGTTGTTAAAAGATAAGAGTGTCTACATCACTTATATATTGTTATTCAAACGTTGTTAAAAGATAAGTCTACATCACTTAGGGTTATTCAAACGTTGTTAAAAGATAAGAGTGTCTACATCACTTGGTGTTATTCAAACGTTGTTAAAAGATAAGTCTACATCACTTAGTGTTATTCAAACGTTGTTAAAAGATAAGAGTGTCTACATCACTTAGTGTTATTCAAACGTTGTTAAAAGATAAGAGTGTCTACATCACTTAGTGTTATTCAAACGTTGTTAAAAGATAAGAGTGTCTACATCACTTAGTGTTATTCAAACGTTGTTAAAGATAAGAGTGTCTACATCACTTAGTGTTATTTAAACGTTGTTAAAAGATAAGAGTGTCTACATCACTTGGTGTTATTCAAACGTTGTTAAAAGATAAGAGTGTCTACATCACTTGGTGTTATTCAAACGTTGTTAAAAGATAAGAGTGTCTACATCACTTAGTGTTATTCAAACTTTGTTAAAAGATAAGAGTGTCTACATCACTTAGTGTTATTTAAACGTTGTTAAAAGATAAGAGTGTCTACATCACTTGGTGTTATTCAAACGTTGTTAAAAGATAAGAGTGTCTACATCACTTGGTGTTATTCAAACGTTGTTAAAAGATAAGAGTGTCTACATCACTTAGTGTTATTCAAACGTTGTTAAAAGATAAGAGTGTCTACATCACTTAGTGTTATTCAAACGTTGGTAGATGATTTATGAACAAACATAAAATTCCGCATGTTCAATGGCTGTGTGTGGGGGGGGGGAGGGGGGGGGGGGGTTAGAGAGAACGTGTTTTTAGAATGACGATGGACATCAGTGACGTCATATGTCTTAAGGATTTTCTCCTAATAGATTTTCACGTTTAGCCATGCATAATTTTCCCGCTTAGCCATGCATAATTTTCCTGCTCAGCCATGCATAATTTTCCCTACCCATCTTTGAAATCTACCCTTAGATTCCGTCTCTCAAATGTTTCAGCACATTTTTAAAATGTTTAGTTAGTGCGCCGATGACAACTTACCTGGTTTTAATATTCACGTGTATAAATAGAGAGAGCATCTTATGTCCTAGAGGTATCTACTATGCTGATGCCGTACTTATGTATGTTAGACATAATTATCTTGTGACAGGCGAAAAAGAAATATAATCATTATGTTTCAGCCGTAAAGACAAGAACCGAAGAACACGTTATATGTACAGTCTAACCTACATTGTGTCAGGGGCGTCATTTCAGGTTTTTTTCGGGTTGGGGGGGGGCAAAATAAAACTTGGTTAGACTTGTTAAGTTGTTAATTACTCGAGGCGCCACAGTACATAACAATTTAAATAAAACCTGCAATTTCGGGGGTGGGGGAGCAAATGCCCCACCCTGCCCTAACGAAATGACGTCCTTGCGATGTGTATGTACAGTGTAAGCGTACAGTGTGTGAATATGTACAGAGTAAGCCTATGGTGTGTGAGTATGTACAGTGTACCGTATGAGTGAGACTCCATCTCTTACATATATATATATTGCTTTTGGTTCGCCCCGTTTCCTTTTCACACCCGCACCCTCTCCACTCAACAAGTTTCATTTTAATAGTTTCGATTATAGTAATCAATAAAGGGCCATGTGTATTGTTTAGGACTGTCTGTAGGACTGTCTCTAGGACTAACTGTAGGACCATCTGTAGGACTGTCTGTAGGACGGTCTGTAGGACCGTCTGTAGGACCGTCTGTAGGACCGTCTGTAGGACCGTCTGTAGGACTGTCTGTAGGACCGTCTGTAGGACCGTCTGTAGGACCGTCTGTAGGACCGTCTGTAGGACCGTCTGTAGGACTGTCTGTAGGACCGTCTGTAGGACTGTCTGTAAGAATGTCTGTAGGACCGTCCGAGGACTGTCTGTAGGACCGTCTGTAGGACTGTCTGTAGGACTGTCTGTAGGACTGTCTGTAGGACTGTCTGCAGGACTGTTTGTAGGACTGTCTGTAGGACTATTGTTTAAAGGCTGGTATATATTATAGAAAATGTGCAGTTAAGTTTTTTTTTTCCAAGCACTTGGACCCACCGGGTATCTTCTTAAAATACACGGACCAGGTGTAAAAAGCCTGCATCCCGATTAAAGCCCTAGTAGGAAATCTTAAGTTACTTCCGATTCTGTCCTTAAGTTACGTCCCATTCTTTCCTTCATGTTTCACTAGTGCGTGGCCAGCACTCTAGTTTACTTGCAGATTTGCGTGCAGTCATCCGTTGGCGATGCTTCACTCCTGCTCGTCTGGGAAGGTAGGCAACGCACGTTGCAGGCAAGAGTTCTCTGTTCTTGACACCTTGTGTAAAGTTGTTGGAACCTCCCACCCCTCCGAAGCCTCCTCCTCCCACCCCTCCGTTCCCTCCTATTGTAAAGAAAGCGTGTTTATGAAGTCGCAGAAACATCTGGTTGGAATTAATTCATGATTAATTCTTGAAGATAATTTTTTTCATCTGCAGGAGTATAGGCTGAAATATGGGACAGTCCCACACCTGGGGCGAGGGGGGTGGTTGCAAATAAACAAAAAAAAACAGTGATCATAGGGGACTAAGAAGGATGAAATCAAATAATTCTTAAACTGTGTTAATGTAATCTTTAGGTTGTCTTGTGATAATACAACTTTCCGCATGGATGCATTTCATTGTTTGCGATGAAAGAATTGAAACTGAAATAAATAATGGTTGACTTTGGTTAAATAATGGTTGACTTTGGTTAAATAATGAATGACTTTGGTTCAATGACGAATGACCGGTTAAATTATGGATTACTTTTTTTAATGAACCAAAGACACAATGGTTTAAAATAACGATACTTTTAAAGACTACTTCAAGTTTTACCAGATTGGTACGGGAGATAACTCTACTAATTTCTACATTTATGAAGTGAACTCCCTTTGTAAAAGTAATGATAAACAAGATAAGTAAATATCAGAATTTAGTGATAGCTCAGCTCTGTCACCATTTGTATTTCAGAATCCCTGCTTCAGGTGTGCATTGTAGAATGCCGAGAATAAACTGACCGTCATTCTGATCTCACCACGCCTTAGATAGCTACACATAGATGTTTGGAATGACTAGGTTTTACATCAGACAATATTTGGATTAGACTTTACATCAGACAATATTTGGATTAGGTTTTACATCAGACAATATTTGGATTAGACTTTACATTAGACAATATTTGGATTAGGTTTTACATCAGACAATATTTGGATTAGGTTTTACATCAGACAATATTTGGATTAGGTTTTACATCAGACAATATTTGGATTAGGTTTTACATCAGACAATATTTGGATTAGGTTTTACATCAGACACTATTTGGATTAGGTTTTACATCAGACAATATTTGGATTAAGCTTTACATCAGGCAATGGATTAGGTTTTACATCAGACAATATTTGGATTAGGCTTTACATCAGGCAATGGATTAGGTTTTACATCAGACAATATTTGGATTTGACTTTACATGAGACAATATTTGGATTAGACTTTACATCAGACAATATTTGGATTAAGCTTTACAGCAGGCAATATTTGGATTAGGTTTTACATCAGGCAATATTTGGATTAGGTTTTACATCAGGCAATATTTGGATTAGGTTTTACATCAGGCAATATTTGGATTAGAATTTACATCAGACAATATTTGGATTAGACTTTACATCAGACAATATTTGGATTAGGCTTTACATCAGACAATATTTGGATTAGGTTTTACATCAGACAATATTTGGACAATGTTCTAAAATTTAACACCTTGGCTTTGAGATAATGTTCTAAAATCTTCTCGCCCAAACGTTTTATTTACAGACGTGTTGCGTCTGTTTAAATCAAGTGTTTGCGAACTGCCCAAATTTTACAGCAGGCCATAATAGCTGCAAGTAATCAATACAACGAAATTAGGCCAATTATGCTGTGAAACTCAGACCACTGACCCCCGTGGTGATGACATCATTTCCTAATTATCAACATTTACCCCACTCTCAGGTTACTCTCTGTTCCCCGCTTCATTTCAATTCAACATTGACCCCATATCGAGCTGGACTACATCTACCTTCAAAGATCTGCTTTAAACTGCATTGTTTTATTTAAAGAGCTTCATTTGTTGTTATTAGGCGTAAAAAAATTGTCTTTATTTTCCTTGCAAATAAAATTAGCAAAATAATTGACCCCATAAAAGGTTTGAAATTGCATATATGTAGATCTTTATGTTTATAAGTTGGTTTTTAATTGTACATCTCTTTTAGTCCCACCGCGCATGCTTATAAATAAACTTACTTTTTTTTCTCAGAAGATATAAATCTCTACTGTTAAAAACACATCTGTTAGAAAATATTGCAATTTATTCAACTAATTGTTGTATGTTACATATATATGTTCCTTTATTTATTGAAATTGATCGCTTAGGATATCACAGTCAGCTGTGGACCTAGTCCAAATTAAAATCGCCATTCTAGACCTCCTTCTCTATCTCCCTTCTACATTTCCCTTCTAGTCATGCTAGATCTTCCTTCTAGATCTCCCTTCTAGCCGTGCTAGATCTCCCTTCTAGATCTCCTTTCTAGCCGTGCTAGATCTCCCTTCTAGATCTCCCTTCTCGATCCCCCTTCTAGACGCCCTTCTAGTTCTCCTTTCTAGAGCTAGATCTCCCTACTGTTCTCCCTTCTAGATCTCCCTACTATTTCTTCATTAAGGATCTCCCTGCTATATCTCCTTTCTAAATATCCCTTCTAGAGTTCCCTTCTATATAATATCTCTTCTAGATCGACACTGGAATTCTTTTAAACAATGATATCCCCCCACCCCCTACAAAAATACACATTGATATTCTCACCCTGTTACCCCCCCCCCCCCCAACCCCGTTTCTATCGACTTGTGGACACTTTGAAAGGAAGCCAAGTAAATTCCGACCAATTAAGCTGGGCTTTCTCTCAGATAATTACCGGACACAATCTTTCTTATAAAGCCGATGCTAAATGCACCCCCTCCCCTTCAAAACACGGACACTCACAAAGAAGGTTTGTTTCTACATCCTGCCACATCAGTGCTACTTGCTAGGACAAACGGTGCTGTTTAGAAACAAGACACACTTCCTGTCTGATGTATCTTGCACGACATGGGGCAGTAACTCACATTAATAGTATCTTAGTTGTACACTTCAGGTGGGGATCAAGTCAAACTGTCTTTTGTAAGCTGAGGTGGAAATCTTAACAATGTATCATAGTTATGTTAAATAGTACACTGAACTATGTCTCATAGTTATGTTAAAGTGTCCACTGAAATATGTCTCAAAGTTATTTTAAAGTGTACACTGATTTATGTCTCATAGTTATTAAAGTGTACACTGAACTATGTCCCATAGTTATGTTAAAGTATACACTGAACTATGTCTCAAAGTTGTGTTAAAGTGTACACTGAACTATGTCATAGCTCTGGATGCAAACTTCATATCCGATCAATATGTTTATAAAATCTTAACTACATTCAATGTAGATGATATCAATACCAATGTCCCTTTCATTTCTTCTAGTCTCTGTATTGTACACAAATTTATGGTGTATTGCAAGGTTTGATTTTTTTTAACTGAGCGCTCTGTGCACAATGTGTGGGGTGCACAAGGACATGAACGTTAGTCGCCAGACAAGATAACTAGCTACACATTTGATAAACTGTTTATTTATTTACACAGCTAATACATTCAACTTTTAATACCGAAAAAATACTCTATGATTTATATACTCTTTTAAAAACAGTATTACAAAATATACGTTTTAATCATATAAGTTTTGTGAATCGTATTCAACTAACAACAATTCTATGATATTTTTTATTTTTGCGAAAAATTAGAATTTAGAAAGAAAAAAATAAGTAAAATCACAGTTTATCGAACACAATTAAATGCAGAGTTACGAATATTACATTTTTATGTCGTACGATTTAAATCTGAGTTGTGAATTTTACTAAATAGCAATCTGCATTATGGATTTCGGGTGCTGAATGCCGCTTCCGTATGCCCTTTGTGTGCACAGAAATGTGTTATGCTTGTGCGCACCTTTTCCGCTTTGTGATCACGCGCACAGCCTACACGGAACATTGTTCATCACATTATCCATATAATTCCCTAAGTATTAAAGTATGATGCAATGGTGAGTTCAATGGCGTGCAAAATACAATTCCAGATAACTGCGTAAATGAGATTCTTCAAAATACGCGTTTCATTTTCTTTCTTTTTTTACGGAACCTGTCTCAATTTAAAGATTGTGTAATACATCTGCAGTGTGAAAGGTAGTGGGAGATCAGAACATTATTATAGTTCAGGGGCGGGGGAAAAAATTGCAGTGCCGTACCTGGTGGAGGGTAGCACTGATTTGAACTCGTATAGATTGCAAATATTGCTCAGTAACATTAGCAGATGGTAAGTTCACGCATTGCCTCCACCATTGTTTGGCGGGCTATAAATAGCATGGATGAAATTACTTTGAATCGGGTCGTCTCCTTATATCAA
This sequence comes from Omphiscola glabra, assembly GCA_964017045.1. Classification (NCBI taxonomy): domain Eukaryota; kingdom Metazoa; phylum Mollusca; class Gastropoda; family Lymnaeidae; genus Omphiscola; species Omphiscola glabra. The sequence goes on along the minus strand of OZ024802.1, from coordinate 36,989,537 downwards.
AGGTACATTTTCGTAACTATGACAGACACCCACGTACCACACACATTTAAATCCCGACCACACACATTTAAATCCCGACCACACACATTTAAATCCTGGCTACACACATTTAAATCCTGGCTACATACATTTAAATATATTCCTTAAAAAAAATGTCAGCATGTTAAATGAAATACTGTCACAAATTTTGTTCTGGTTCTGGTTCTGGTTCGGTACGTTGCTGCATCCATATACTGGCATATGTGCAACGGTTGGGGAAGCGATGTCAAAAGAACCCGACCCAAATTTATTGTATGTCCAAAGAACCCGACCCAAATTTCGTGTGTGTCCAAAGAACCCGACCCTCTTTGTGGCATGCCCTTCCCCAAAAGTCAGCGTCCAATGTCCTGTGGGAGATTAGATGTTTCGGCTTAAAGTTTGATCTAAAGACAACTCTTGAGATGACTTTAAAAAACGAGGAAGTGTAAGTTAAAATTCTTGACTGCGAGTGACTGCAATATTCAATTAACCATTAAAATTATTAATCTTAAACAAACCTTCATTAGAAATTACAATCAATTAGGATACAATTAGGATACAATTAGCCACTAGAAAAACAAATTAAAAAGTCCAAAAGAACTGAAGCAAGCAGAAGAAGAATATTTCGACTTTGAAATGTCTTATTGCAATAATATTTCTAAAAGTAGACATAGTCTATTACTGGTTGGAGAGAAAAAGTTTTGTACACTAACACTTTGAATCTTATAATAACATTTTATAATAACAGCGAACTTACAAGAGTACACATACTACAAATAAATCACTTACCTTTGAGATAGTTTCACTGATGATATGAAGTTACATCCACAATTACCGCAACTGTTTTCTCCGGTCACCTGGGCCCCCAAAAATGTACTCCACTTTTGAGTTCATATTTAAGTACAGTAAACATTTCTTACACGCCATATCATCTCTTGTGAGTTGAACATGTGTCAGCAAATCCCTTTCCATTTGTCAGCCAGTCACTTTCCATAGTTCTTAAGGAAGTCCAATTCAATAATCCATCGGTGGCCCACTATTTAGTTTTGAAAGCTCAACGTTCTATGGCCAAATATGTTAGATATCACAGTAACACAAAGACTTAGTATGCACACGAATTTTAAACTTTAGTTTATTTGAAGGGATGTTCTCATGGAGTACGTCCATTATAGACATTTGCTTTCTTATGGACAGTTGCTGTCTTGTGGACAGTTGCTGTCTTATGGACAGTTGCTGTCTTATGGACAGTTGCTGTCGTATGGAAACTTGTCAAATTATTGGTTCAATTCCTGATGTTGTTTATTTTGATTTATCTACAACGCAAGAAATAACTACACGTTAAACATTTTGCACACTAAGTCGCATGCTGGATGTTGTATACTTGATGTCACTGTCATGTTGGATGTTGTATACTTGATGTCACTGTCATGTTGGATGTTGTATACTTGATGTCACTGATATACTGGATGTTGTATACTTGACGTCATTGTCATTTTGGATGTTGTATACTTGATGTCACTGTCATGTTGGATGTTGTATACTTGATGTCACTGTCATGTTGGATGTTGTATACTTGATGTCACTGTCATGTTGGATGTTGTATACTTGATGTCACTGATAAACTGGATGTTGTATACTTGACGTCATTGTCATGTTGGATGTTGTATACTTGATGTCACTGTCATGTTTGATGTTGTATACTTGACGTCACTGTCGTGTTGTATGTTGTATACTTGACGTCATTGTCATGTCGGATGTTGTATACTTGATGTCACTGTCATGTTGTATGTTGTATACTTGATGTTACTGTCATGTTGTGTGTTGTATACTTGATGTCACTGTCATGTTTGATGTTGTATACTTGATGTCACTGTCATGTTGGATGTTTGAGGCTAGAGGGACATATAATATGTCATTCCCATGAAGTCAGAGACTCATTCTAAGGCCGTATACTTCACATAAGTGTCACATACTAAGTGCCGTATACTGCATGTAAGAGTCACATGCCATGTAGGGCATATTTTTATAGGGCCGATTGGTGTTTTGAAATTTGGTATTTTAATGGTATGCCCATAACGGAAGACGCCATTGTTATATTCCTTTACAAATCTTTGCTTTCACAGCTCTAATGTGGTTGTCACCGCAAAATATTAAACTTAAGAGATATTATTTAAATTACTTTCAAAGAAAACTCTATTTTGATATGTTAATACTTCAAAGACATTTATCTTTAAATAAGACGGTTTAAGAAATATTTATTCTTAACTCCGAACATAGACATGAAATATAATCCAAAGGTATGGAAAAATATTGGCTTGGTGTACAGCAACACACCACATGAACAAGGCCCTTGAAACGACACGACGGTACACAGTACACAGTGCACAGTACACACTATTTGATGAGAAAATAAAAGGGTTACACAAAATAAGAACTTTCCTTTTCCAAGACACCAAATGTAGCATAGCTTCTCACATCAAAACCTAGACAATTTCAAAGGTGTGCTGACTTTTCCAAGACACCAAATGTAGCACAGCTTCTCACATCAAAAGCTAGACAATTTCAAAGGTGTGCTGACTTTTCCAAGACACCAAATGTAGCATAGCTTCTCACATCAAAACCTAGACAATTTCAAAGGTGTGCTGACTTTTCCAAGACACCAAATGTAGCATAGCTTCTCACATCAAAAGCTAGACAATTTCAAAGGTGTGCTGACTTTTCCAAGACACCTAATGTAGCATAGCTTCTCACATCAAAAGCTAGACAAATTCAGAACTATTTTACCTATAGGAAAGCTGGTTGTTACCAAAATAGGGTAACAGGGTATTTGGATGCTTGAAATATTATCATTTATTATTACCTTTTATTATCCTTTAGTATCTTTTATTATCGAAATCATGTCATCAAATTAATTTATAAATGGCAATTATTTTTGTCTATGCTTTCCTTCAACTTTTAAATATACAAAGAGCGTACACTGCAGGCTTTACAAAGAGCATACACTGCAGGTTTTACATAGAGCGTACACTGCAGGCTTTACATAGAGCGTACACTGCAGGCTTTACATAAAGCGTACACTGCAGGCTTTACAAAGAGCGTACACTGCAGGCTTTACAAAGAGCGTACACTGCAGGCTTACATAGAGCGTACACTTCAGGCTTTACATAGAGCGTACACTTCAGGCTTTACAAAGAGCGTACACTGCAGGCTTTACAAAGATCGTACACTGCAGGCTTTACATAGAGCGTACACTGCAGGCTTTAAAAACCAAGGTGGAAGATTCATTTAACTGCAGCAAACAATAAGTCATTTAAGTCATATTAAGTCATGATAAGTCATGATATGTCATCTAGGTCATAATAAGTCATGATATGTCATCTAAGACATAATACTTTATCTAAGTCAAGATAAGTCATATAAGTCATGATACGTCATCTAAGCCATGATAAGTCATCTAGGTCATGATAAGTCATGTAGGAGGGGAAAACATTACAAATCAAATATAGATTTAATTCATTAATTTCAACTTTTCTATATTTTTATCAGGCAAGGCAAACTTTTTTTAAAAAAAATACTGCTGGATATCCTCACATGTTTAGCTACGTCATAGGCTCCTGGAGTAAGTCACGTGACAACAGAATCCAATGAATGGCAATAACTGTGATAACCACGTCATCAAACCTCATCCAATATCCCAAACCTCATCCAATGTCCGAGGAAAATGGCAATAAACTAATCCCAAACTTTTCATAAAATATGATTTGGAATGTCTGTGTATAGCTGGCAACACGCTTTCCTACAGCACTAACATAGATATTTGTATGTGGATATGTTAGCACCACATTTATCAACCCGCTTGTCCGGTACAACAACCATCAAAGACACACCACCAGCTGTTATTTGACAAACCCTGGAGCAGGTAAAATATTGATGTGTCATGCCGCCGACGTGAAAAGATCACAAGTATCACGTTTCGGTGTACGATCTCCAAGGGCGTTACATGATCGGTGGGCATCTAGAGTTTAGACTAGTCGCTATCAAATTTGGCGGTACCAACGCCACAGGGGGCGTGACGTTGTTCAGGGGGCGCTGAAAGACTTGAGATATTTTAGGGGCGGTGGGACTCTACAAGGAGGCGCTGGAAATTATATTGTATGGAAAAACACTAAAAAAAAATAATAATATATTTGAAAGAAGATTATGGTCTATATTTAAAAGAAGATTATGGTCTATATTTGGAAGTAGATCATGGTCTATATTTGGATTGCATTGTCAGTAACAAAAAAGAGCTGACCATAGAGATATTTTTCTCTCCACACAACGAAAGTAAAAAGAAAGACATTTGCTCTATTTTTCAAACATATGTATATAGTGGCGATATAGAGGATACTTCAGTTAAGCTAGATACGGTGAGCAGACAACGCTAAAGACATGTAGTATAAAAATGATTTTTAAAATGAGTTGAGACTACCGAGCTTGTAGCTGGCTAGCGTGTATGATATAAACGTTGAATTGTTGACTGATGCCTTGGAACTGTCACAAACAATACGTGACATAATAACCCACCAGCCGTTTGTATGGTACTAAAGTAACTATCCCACCATCAGTTAGAATGGCTCTAACGTCACTATCCCACCATCAGTTAGAATGGCTCTAACGTAACTATCCCACCATCAGTTAGAATGGCTCTAACGTAAATATCCCACCAGCATTCAGCATGGTCCTAACTTCATAAACACAAGTCAGAAGATATCTAAGATTCGGTCCATAGAAAAGTAACATCCAAAGAGCTTACTAAACAAATGGATTAATTGAATTTCAAGAAAATTAATCTTTGCGTTTCACTCACATTTTGCAACATAAGAATGTTTGGATACAAAATCTCAATGTCCTTCATTACTGCTGCGCGTAAAAGTAATCACATTGTTAGCACAGTGTTAGCACATTGTTATCACAATGCTAGCACAACGTAAGCACAATGTTAGCACACGTGCAGAGTCCGCCATGCTTGACTCTTTCTGACGCTCCGCGGTTACAACGATAGTGTATCTTCTGCTTTGATCTCTTTGTCCTGTCTCCAACACAGACATCACAACACAGAGACATCACAACACAGAGACATCACAACACAGAGACATCACAACACAGACATCACAACACAGACACATCACAACACAGACACATCACAACACAGAAACATCACAACACAGAGCCATCACGACACAGAGACATCACGACACAGACATCACAACACAGAAACATCACGACACAGAGACATCACAACACAGAGATATCACAACACAGAGATATCACAACACAGAGACATCACAACACAGAGACATCACAAAACAGAGACATCACAACACCGAGATATCTCAACACAGAGACATCACAACACAGATATATCACAACACAGACGCATCACAAAACAGAGACATCACAACACAGATATATCACAACACACAGACATCACAACACAGATATATCACAACACAGAGACATCACAACACAGAGACATCACAACACAGAGACATCACAACACCGAGATCTCACAACACAGAGACATCACAACACAGATATATCACAACACAGAGACATCACAACAAAGACATCACAACACAGATATATCACAACACACAGACATCACAACACAGATATATCACAACACATATACATCACAACACAGAGACATCACAACACACATACATTACAACACAGAAATATCACAACACAGAGACATCACAACACACACACATTACAACACCGAGATATCACAAAACAGAGACATCACATCACAGAGATATCACAACACAGAGATATCACAACACAGAGACATCACAATACGGAGACATCACAACACAGAGACATCACAACACAGAGACATCACAACACAGAGACATCACAACACAGAGACATCACAACACAGAGACATCACAACACATGACATCACAACACAGATATATCACAACACAGACATCACAACACAGAGACATCACAATACAGAGACATCACAACACAGAGACATCACAACACAGAGACATCACAACTCAGATATATCACAACACAGAGACATCACAACAGAGAGACATCACAACACAGAGACATCACAACACAGAGACATCACAACGCAGACATCACAACACAGAGACATCACAACACAGAGACATCACAACACAGAGACATCACAACACAGAGACATCACAACACAGAGACATCACAACACAGAGATATCACAACACATAGACATCACAATACAGAGACATCACAACACAGAGACATCACAACACAGAGACATCACAACACAGAGATATCACAACACAGAGATATCACAACACAGAGACATCACAACACAGAGACATCACAACACAGAGACATCACTACACACAGACATAAGAACACACATAAATTACAACACCGAGATATAACAACACAGAATATCACAACACAGAGACATCACAACATAGAGACATCACAACACAGAGACATCACAATACAGACATCACAACACAGAAAAATCACAACACAGAGATATCACAACACAGAGACATCACAACACAGAGACATCACGACACAGAGACATCACAACACATAGACATCACAACACAGACATCACAACACAGAGACATCACAACACAGATATATCACAACACAGACATCACAACACACATACATTACAACACCGAGATATCACAATACAGAGATATCACAACACCGAGATATCACAACACAGAGACATCACAACACACATACATCACATTACAGAGATATCACAATACAGAGATATCACAACACATGACATCACAACACAGAGACATCACAACACAGAGACATCACAACACACAGACACATCACAACACAGAAACATCACGACATACATTACAACACACATACATCACAACACAGACACATCACAACACAGACATCACAACATAGAGACATCACAACACAGAGACATCACAACACAGACATCACAACACAGAGACATCACAACACATACATCACAACACAGAAACATCACACATGACATCACAACACAGACACATCACACAGGACATTACAACACCGAGACATCACAACACAGACATCACAACACACAGACATCACAACACAGACACATCACAACACAGACATCACAACACAGACATCACATCACACAGGACATCACAACACAGACACAACACACATACATCACAACACAGAGACATCACAACACACAGAAATCATAACACACAGACATCACAACACAGAGACATCACAACACATAGAAATATTTGACGAGAGACCTGCCTTTATTATCCTAACGTTGCAATAAATATTGAAGTGAAATAAAGGGCTGTCTTAAAAGTCTAGATCTCTGATGCAGACTCCTAGCATAAATGGCTGTCTTAAGAGTCTAGATCTCTGATGCTGACTCCTAGCATAAAGGGCCTACTTAAGAGTCTAGATCTCTGATTCTGGCTCCTAGCATAAAGGGCTGTCTTAAGAGTCTAGATCTCTGATGCAGGCTCCTAGCATAAAGGGCTGTCTTAAGAGTCTAGATCTCTGATGCAGGCTCCTAGCATAAAGGGCTGTCTTAAGAGTCTAGATCTCTGATGCAGGCTCCTAGCATAAAGGGCTGTCTTAAGAGTCTAGATCTCTGATGCAGGCTCCTAGCATAAAGAGCTGTCTTAAGAGTCTAGATCTCTGATGCAGGCTCCTAGCATAAAGGGCTGTCTTAAGAGTCTAGATTTCTGATGCAGGCTCCTAGCCTGATGTACAACTTGATGTCAAATAATCATTAGACGGTTAAACGTTCAAAGTTATTTATGAATCTACTGTGTCAAACACAGTCCACAAAAACTAGACAAGTAATGGAAGGCGTTCAAAATAGAAATGTATGTGACCACAAAGAAGATCCTAGAATGTGTCCACAAAGAAGATCCTAGAATGTGTCCACAAAGAAGATCCTATTATGTGTCCACAAAGAAGATCCTAGAATGTGTCCACAAAGAAGATCCTAGAATGTGTCCACAAAGAAGATCCTAGAATGTGTCCACAAAGAAGATCCTAGTATGTGTCCACAAAGAAGATCCTAGAATGTGTCCACAAAGAAGATCCTAGAATGTGTCCACAAAGAAGATCCCAGAAAGTGTCCACAAAGAAGATCATAGAATGTGTCCACAAAGAAGATCTAGAATGTGTCCACAAAGAAGATCCTAGAATGTGTCCACAAAAAAGATCCTAGTATGTGTCCACAAAGAAGATACTATAATGTGTCCACAAAGAAGATCCTAGAATGTGTCCACAAATAAGATCCTAGAATGTGTCCACAAAGAAGATCCTAGAATGTGTCCACAAAGAATATCCTAGCAATAATACTAAGATGCACTCCTATTTTTAAAAAAATAAGTTTCTCTCCTAGTGTCACTCTCGCTCACAAAATGTACACACTTATTATACCAAAATGTACACACTTATTATACCAAAATGTACGCACCTATTATATCAAGGGTTTTGATCAACAATGTGGTGCCATCACACCTGGCTGCGTTAAATCCATGATTGAATAAAAAATATAAAATCAAAAGATATCTCCGTTCACTGACATAATAACCCAACCATCAGGACATGACACAGCATAACTACATCACGTGATCTGACTAACACCACAAGAGAAGATTGAGATCCACGATGATTGTCTGGTATATAAAATGGATCAGAGATATCAAGAGAGATTCTAGGATTGTCTTTTGATGGGGTGAAAAATCCATCTTTATAAGTCATGCAGTTGTTGAAGTAGATGAAAATAGTGGGTGGGGGGAGAAGAATTGGTTGGGGGGGGGGAGCGGCGAATTTTATTTAGTAAAAATTATTTCAAGCGACGGTTTAAAAACTGTCATGACGGGTTTTGTATACAGTGCCGTATGGCATTCATTATTATTACTGCACACTGGAATAAACTCTCTGGTTCTCTGTAGCATTCGCACAATTTTGTTTACTGCTATTTTTCAGTTGTTTTTTTTTTAATATGAAAATAGGCCATGAAGATTCTGTTAAGAAATCAGCCATTTAAATGTACCAGATGTAAGAGAGTGCCTCCATCAAACAAAGAATAACTAGCAGACGTGCATGCCTTCAGCGATATTTACTCGCACTTGGCGCCATTGTGGCAACATAAGAACCTTTGAGAGCAGTCTGGGAAAATCGACATTCAGGGCCATATTCTTTTTTGTAAGAGTTGACACTTGTATGAAAGGGTGTTCAGTAGCAGCACCGTACGTCCCCGTGCAGGGCCGCACTGTGGTGCGTCCATCTTCCGACTAATGACATGTAAGTTGTGTCTCGGTAAATTCCCTACGGAACACAAACAACAGGCACCATCTCGTGAAACCCTTTCACATCACAGACACTTTCCTTGGACCACTCGGATCTCCGGACCCAGGCATTTTCCACGGCCCGAAATGCATTTCTCCCACCCTAAACAGTCTCAGGAACACATGTATGAAAAAAGAGCATCATAAGTATATTAAGGATAGACCTCTGAAGACGTAAGAGGCCTACAATTCATGCTAAATATTGATGGCACCGCTTGATCAAATTGATCTGCTATTATTGAACTATACCAGTGTATTGTTTCCTTTTGGATTATGTCAATGTATTACAATTTTACATTAAGTTCTTAATTTTATTATTTTGATTTTCCATAGAGGGTCATGTTCCTGTGTAGTCTGAGAATGCATAACAATGAGGGTAAACCGGGTGGTGTGGTCAGGGGGAGTTTATTGGCCCAGCAGAGGGTGGCCTTAAAAAGTTTGAGAACCACTGTCTTAGACCAAGAAAATTTTTACATTTAACTATGCATCGTTAATGGAATGGAAAGGAAACCACAGGACCGTGATGAATGGAAAATTCTTGTAGACTGCCTATGCCCCAGACGGGGTAAAAAAGGTATAAGAAGAAGATACATCGTTAAGGGAATTAAAGACATTTTTGAAAATGATATTTAAAAATAATAACTTTTACTACAGCCAACTGTTACCTGTGATGTTCCCTAACCATTAAAGTACCCTAATCTCATTTCATACACCTCAGTTGGGATCTTCAATACGCCCCTGGCCACAGCATGCCACTTCTGCTAGATAAGTACTTGCTCCATAACTAATCTAACACTGGCAAATTTCCAAAATATTAATTGTCTGACCTCATTTCAGCATACCTCGGACACAAATGATCTAAATTCCTAAGCCATTTTGACCCTTCTCTTACTACTTGAGACCAATGCACCAGGCGTGGAGTAATACCTTAATCTACCTTTCTATTTTACCAAATCGAATATCGATAAAACTAATTACACGCCAACCTAATCAGAAAAACATTGTGTTAAGCTTGTGCCTGGATTGCTGTGCAATCTGAACATGTTCACGAACCGCAAACTTCGATAGTATCATAGTACCACTTTAAATATAGCTTAAAATATAGCTTAAAATATAAATGCCTTGTTTTTAAAACATTTAATATTTAATCATAATAATTATGAAGGACTGCTCTCACGTTTGAATGTCTTCTTTTCTGTGTTGTCTCTTTGGGCTTTTAATTTTCTGTGTTGTCTCTTTTGTCTTTTCTGTGTTGTCTCTTTTGTCATTTCTGTGTTGTCTCTTTCGTCATTTCTGTGTTGTCTTTTTCATCTGTTCTGTGTTGTCTCTTTCGTCTTTTCTGTGTTGTCTCTTTCGTCTTTTCTGTGTTGTCTCTTTTGTCTTTTCTGTGTTGTCTCTTTCGTCATTTCTGTGTTGTCTCTTTCGTCTTTTCTGTGTTGTCTCTTTCGTCTTTTCTGTGTTGTCTCTTTCGTCTTTTCTGTGTTGTCTCTTTCGTCTTTTCTGTGTTGTCTCTTTTGTCTTTTCTGTGTTGTCTCTTTCGTCATTTCTGTGTTGTCTTTTTCATCTGTTCTGTGTTGTCTCTTTCGTCCTTCTGTGTTGTCTCTTTCGTCATTTCTGTGTTGTCTCTTTCAGCTGTTCCTCTACCCTTTGTATCTTTCCTCATAAATAATCATAACATTTAATAATTCTAATGTGTCTAATTAATTTTTATTTTTTGCTGGAGGACTGGTGATGTTTGTGGGCGTTGGTTGTAATGAGCGTACATCTAGTTAGGGTTAGGGTTAGGGTTGTAATGAGCGTACATCTAGTTAGGGTTAGGGTTGTAATGAGCGTACATCTAGTTAGGGTTAGGGTTGTAATGAGCGTACATCTAGAAGTTTGTAGTGAGTTAATTTTAAAATTCGATTTGTTGAATTGATCGTTTTTTTTTAAAAAAATTCTGAACTGTAAACATTTCAATGAATATTCTTTGACCATTTCCCATGAAATAGACTTTGAAAGTAGTTATGCATAATACATAAAGGCGTGAGTAGTTAGACTTGGTGAGAATGCATGACTAGGTCACGCACACAATAAATAAACATCCATCATGCACAATGTCTGTTTGACACAATGAGTCATTGCAAGGATGAGTGAAAGAAGCACCAGGTGGGAGCAGGGAGTCTCAAACAGAGCGTTTTAATGAACCGTTCCTTATGGTTCCTTTTCGTTCCTTATGGGTCCGTATAGTTTCTTATGGTTCCTTGCGGTTCCTTATAGTTCCTTATGGTTCATTGTTATGGTTCCTTGTGATTCCCTTTTAAAATATTCCGTAAATATGAACAATTGAGGTGGCGAAAATAGCAATAACTATGTCTGTTTTTTTTTTTTTTTAAATATTTTCAAAAAATCATGTTTGTATGTTTGTAAAGAGAAACTCAAATTGTCATTCGACGCCCGTTTACACTTTAGAAAATGGCATTCTGTCTCGTGACACATTCTGTCTCATGACACATTCTGTCTCATGACACATTCTGTGTCATCTTATATTTTAATGCTCACTCATTGCACCATATGTACAAAGATTTCTCAGTCAAAATGTATGGCCTTCCTGTGACTTATAATAAATATGACTACACTAATCTAAATATCTTATATATAGAGTCCACACTGCCACACCGTCACACTACCACACTGTCATAAACTGCCATAACCCTATGATCCAAGAATATTATTTTTATTTAAATTAAATCCCCACAAAAAATTGTTTTTTTTCACCAAGTGTCTTAATCTTAGGCAAAGGTTGAAAATTCATTAAATAAAATATAATGCTACTTGTGTGAGTCTACCATATTTACTCAAACTTTTACGTACGTTAGGACCACATCTACACCAGGGGTTCCCAAACGTTTTTAATCCTCAGGCCACAATTCTAACAATCAAAATATCAGCGACGCATGCAAATACTTCAAAAATCAATACTTCAAAAATCAATATTTCAAAAATCAATACTTCAAAAATCAATATTTCAAAAATCAATACTTCAAAAATCAATATTTCAAAAATCAATACTTCAAAAATCAATATTTCAAAAATCAATACTTCAAAAATCAATATTTCAAAAATCAATGCTTCAAAAATCAATATTTCAAAAAGCAATACTTCAACAAAAAAAAAACACTTAATAATAAAGTTAAAATTATGTTCCGGAACCTAATAAATAGTTATCTTCCCAATTAGGGATAGCAATCCCTTCCCTTTTTTTGTTCTCTCAATTAAATGCTATGCGACTCCCAAAATACTAACAAAGTGTATGTGTCTTATGTGTCACGTGATAGTAGGGTCTATGTATGTGTCTTATGTGTCACGTGATAGTAGGGTCTATGTATGTGTCTTATGTGTCACGTGATAGTAGGGTCTATGTATGTGTCTTATGTGTCACGTGATAGTAGGGTCTATGTATGTGTCTTATGTGTCACGTGATAGTAGGGTCTATGTATGTGCCTTATGTGTCACGTGATAGTAGGGTCTATGTATGTGTCTTATGTGTCACGTGATAGTAGGGTCTATGTATGTGTCTTATGTGTCACGTGATAGTAGGGTCTATGTATGTGTCTTATGTGTCACGTGATAGTAGGGTCTATGTATGTGTCTTATGTGTCACGTGATAGTAGGGTCTATGTATGTGTCTTATGTGTCACGTGATAGTAGGGTCTATGTATGTGTCTTATGTGTCACGTGATAGTAGGGTCTATGTATGTGTCTTATGTGTCACGTGATAGTAGGGTCTATGTATGTGTCTTATGTGTCACGTGATAGTAGGGTCTATGTATGTGTCTTATGTGTCACGTGATAGTAGGGTCTATGTATGTGCCTTATGTGTCACGTGATAATAGGGTCTATGTATGTGTCTTATGTGTCACGTGATAGTAGGGTCTATGTATGTGTCTTATGTGTCACGTGATAGTAGGGTCTATGTATGTGCCTTATGTGTCACGTGATAGTAGGGTCTATGTATGTGTCTTATGTGTCACGTGATAGTAGGGTCTATGTATGTGTCTTATGTGTCACGTGATAGTAGGGTCTATGTATGTGCCTTATGTGTCACGTGATAGTAGGGTCTATGTATGTGTCTTATGTGTCACGTGATAGTAGGGTCTATGTATGTGTCTTATGTGTCACGTGATAGTAGGGTCTATGTATGTGCCTTATGTGTCACGTGATAGTAGGGTCTATGTGATATGTATATACCACATTCTTTGTATGTGCTTATGTGTCACGTGATAGTAGGGTCTATGTATGTGCCTTATGTGTCACGTGATATTAGGGTCTATGTGAGATGTATATAGCACAGTCTATGTATGATTACATAATAATAAAACAGATCCAATTTTTTTTCCTAATCTCTCATTCATATAACGCCTCTGGTGTGACTCGTTGACAGCTTCCTAATCAGATAATTTGGTATTGACAGCATATTACAAATAATTCTATATGTTTGAAAGAAGTTATAGTTCAATAACTACGCTAAATGATTTTTTTAATATAACGCCTTTGGCGGGTACTTTTTTCTTTTCGGAAAATGATATCGTCTCAATTTCAGTACGGTGTAAAAAAACGTTAGTTTTAAAAGTGGTTGGGACATAAGATTATTTAAGATAGTTCATGGGCGTGAAATAAAATGTGTGCTGTGACGTATCATGGGGGGGAGGGGGGTTGTAGCAAAAATTGGGATTCTTAACTGTGCGTGACTTGAGTTCATGTTTTGTCAAGTAACTTCAGTAGATGGGACGTTCACGCATTGCTGTCGCCAACGTTTTGCGGGCTATATCTAATAGTAAATAATTTATTTAGTAAATCAGTACCCTCGACTTTCATAATACAGCACTGAAATCGGAAATGTATTTTGTGTTACCTTCTATGACCCTGTGCCTACTAGTCCCAATGTTTCATTTATATAGCATTAAGTAAGTCGTCATGAGCAAACTGTCAAGGGTATGAAATCAATGTAGTTATGTTTGTAAGTAAATCATGTTGAGTTAGAGAGTATACGTGTAGCGTTGTATATTGTGCGTGAGTGTTATGACGTATTTGGGTAGGGGAAGTGACGTATTAGTTGAGTGTAGTGTGGAGAGTGGAATGTAGATGGCGGTTGGACAAAGCGATGTTGTAGAACCTTAGGAAAGAGAGCTGTGTGCCTTGTGTTTCCTGATAATTAAAGTTATATATAGTTATGAAAAGGACTTGAGTTGTTACTAATGGTTGAATTAGTGGAAGAACTTGTTGAATGATCCAATCCTGAGGACATAGAAGTTGACACAAACAATACAACAATGAAATCCACTATTTGTGCACAGTATCAAAATATTGATAAAATTTTAAATACTAAAATTCTTTCTATGTGAACGTCATACACCAAGCACAATGTTGTATAGAGTATAAATGAAAGACTTGGAAATACTGTAAACATGCTATTGGTTAACGTGTAGTCGTTATCTTTAAACGGACTGGTATCAACTTCACTTTTAAATACCTTACCGTAGAATACAGTTTTAAATGAATGTACCACAATAAGGCTGTACCACACTAAGACTGTACCACACTAAGACTGTACCACACTAAGACTGTACCACACTAAGACTGTACCACACTAAGACTGTACCACACTAAGACTGTACCACACTAAGACTGTACCACAATAAGGCTGTACCACAATAAGGCTGTACCACAATAAGGCTGTACCACAATAAGGCTGTACCACAATAAGGCTGTACCACAATAAGGCTGTACCACACTAATTATAAGACTGTACAATAAAAAGACTGTACCTGTAAATTCCTCTTTTAAAAGACTGTACCACAATAATATTTGATAACAATAAGACTGTACAACAAAAAGTTTGTACAACAAAAAGTTTGTACAACAAAAAGTTTATACAACAAAAAGACTTTACCTTTAAAATCCTCTTTTAAAAGACTGGACCTTAATAAAACTGTACTTAAAATTCCATTTTTACACCATCTAATACAATTTCCATTAAATTTCCCACTTTGAAATCGTGTCCTTAGCAAAGACGTATATTTCAACTACATCCTCCCTTAGACACACGGCTGGATATTTCAAAGTCGACACTTCCAGGTGCATGTGTGACAGCCTTGAAATCATGTCATGCAACACTGATGGTGTCTGACACACTGAGCACATATCAACACACAAAATATTAAATTGTACGCTCAGTCATCTGTTCATCATAATAACACGTGTCTTTCATTGAGCGAGTGCTTCTTAATTTGTTTATTTCCCTTTAGGTCAAAGGTTGAGTCATAGAATTTCTGATAACTTTAATTCAATCGTCTGATAAAAATGTATATTTAGATCAAGTACATTGCATCTAGTTGAATTCAGACAGGACATCAAAACGAATATAAATTGAAATATTATGTAATGA
Organism: Omphiscola glabra; assembly: GCA_964017045.1. Lineage (NCBI taxonomy): Eukaryota > Metazoa > Mollusca > Gastropoda > Lymnaeidae > Omphiscola > Omphiscola glabra. Next base: position 36,973,739 of record OZ024802.1, on the reverse strand, counting down.
GTTCGTTACACTTGAGACAGCATTTTTAAAGCGAATTTAGACCCGGTTTATTATATAAAATTCATAGACAGGTTCTAGATAAATTATAGACAAGTTATAGACAAATATAGTTTCATAAACACATGTCCCATATTGCACTTACTGGTATATTATATACTGGTATGTTATATACGGGTATATGGAGTAAACCCTAACTTAATTATGTAGTAAATAAATTAAATCATAAAAAGATTTGGTACATTCACACTTAATTCAAATACATTGTTATGATCTTTTGAATTATTTTTTTTAAAAATTATGCATTACGTAACACGTTTATTTCTAACATATTTAGAGAAGTACTTTTTGTAATATGAAGAGAAGTACTTCTTGTAGTATGAAGAGAAGTACTTCTTGTATAAAGAAAGAGAAGTACTTTTTGTAATATGAAGAGAAGCACTTCTTTCATAGTGAAGAGAAGTACTTCTGCTATTATGAAGATAATTACTTCTTGTGTCATGAAAAGAAGTACTTTTTGTATTATGAGGAGAAGTACTTCTTGTCTTATGAAGATAAGTACTTCTGGTATTGTGGCACTCATTGCCTTAAGTTACTCAACATATCTTTTTTTAATCCATTTTGAATTAATGATTTTTACCATATAGTAGTTTATCTTTATGTTGACTTTATGAGGCAAAGGGTGGTCGTGAGCGCGGTCGTGAGTATATTTTGAACATGCTTAGGCATTGGAACCCTTTATTGCCAGGGACATGATCTTGTCCTCACTGCGTCCCCGACTCCAAATCCCCTGGTCCTCATTGCAGAGGCTGCACTTAATGCAGTTAGAGATTACAGCGAAGGGCACAAGTGATTAAACAAGTGATATCTCTCCGCCAGCCAGGTCACGCCTCAGAGATTCCAAGCCAATTCCCCTGAGGTTTCAGCGTTGTGATACTTGTTATGACGTTTTGTGGACGATTTCTTACGCTTGCGATTGCATTTATTTGGGTATGGGAGGTCATTGGGTCTATTGGGTGCTTTAAAACATTACATGGAGACCCCGAGCTATAGAAGTATACAGATTGGAGTAGGTGAAGCCTGGTTAGGTCATTGTCCTAGCTTCAATAGGCATATTGAACGATTGTAGGGAAAAAAAAGGCACACGAGAAAAAGACACAGGAAAAAAAGGCACAGGAATAAAGGCACAAAATATGTTTCATATAAACTCCCAAGTGTCAGTGTTTATGAAATTATATTTTAAAGTCCATATATTTGTTTATTTAATGAAAAACAGTAAATAGAAAACAGCAGTAGCTTATTCTAAATAGAAAATAGCAGTAGCTTATTCGGATCGTGTTTTGATTTTCGTTTGGGATTTAATATGTTTGTTATATAATATATAGGCCTAAACATTATAATTCACACATTTAATAATATGATTTATTATTACTCAGTTATACATGTGTCTGTGTGTGTGTGTTATTTGCATTATATTTAAACAAATAATCCCACAATTAATTTTATGCTTATTCAAAATTATTTACATTGTCATGCATGAAGCCAATCAACTCGGATATTACAGCTTGAATAACAATAAATGGTAGTAAGCTGTTGTGGTAGAGATTATTATTATTAGTAGTTGTCTTATATAGCGCGGGACACATGCTTAGAGATTAAACTCTCATCCAAAAGGATTGTCATTGAGTCTCACGTCGGATCTCACCGACTGACCTCACATAGTAAAGGAATCAAAGCATTGTAGTGTTAGTGTAACCAACACTCAATGCAGCAGCAATGGCCTCAATGTGGTCACTGGTAATGGGGGGAGGCCTCAATGTGGTCACTGGTAATGGGGGGAGGCCTCAATGTGGTCACTGGTAATGGGGGGGGGGCCTCAATGTGGTCACTGGTAATGGGGGGGGCCTCAATGTGGTCACTGGTAATGGGGGGGCCTCAATGTGGTCACTGGTAATGGGGGGGGCGCGCTCAATGTGGTCACTGGTAATAAGGGGGAGGGGGCTCAATGTGGTCACTGGTAATGGGGAGGGGGGGCGCGCTCAATGTGGTCACTGGTAATGGGGGGGGGCCTCAATGTGGTCACTGGTAATGGGGGGGGGGGGCGCGCTCAATGTGGTCACTGGTAATAAGGGGGAGGGGGCTCAATGTGGTCACTGGTAATAAGGGCGAGGGGGCTCAATGAGGTTTTGGACAGAAAGACATAAACAAAAAAAATGTTATTCCCCAATCTTGTAAGACTTTACCAAGGTGCTCCCCCGACTGTTGTACAATCGCATACCTGTAATCACACTAAAACATACCTGTAATCACACTAAAACATACCTGTAATCACGCTAAAACATACCTGTAATCATACTAAAACATACCTGTAATCACGCTAAAACATACCTGTAATCACACTAAGACATACCTGTAATCACGCTAAAACATACCTGTAATCACGCTAAGACATACCTGTAATCACACTAAAACATACCTGTAATCACACTAAAACATACCTGTAATCACACTAAAACATACCTGTAATCACGCTAAAACATACCTGTAATCACACTAAGACATACCTGTAATCACACTAAAACATACCTGTACTCACGCTAAAACATACCTGTACTCACGCTAAAACATACCTGTAATCACACTAAAACATACCTGTAATCACACTAAAACATACCTGTACTCACGCTAAAACATATATGTAATCACACTAAAACATACCTGTAATCACACTAAAAACTTTATTATGACCAAGGGAGTGTGATCGGACCGAAAGATTTACAAATTCATTAAATGTATCTTGTTCCCCAAACTTGTCAGGATTTATTTATGAAATCTGACGGCTGTGTGTCACGGGTGTGTATCTCGGCTGTGTGTCACGGCATTGTGTGTCACGGCTGTGTGTGTCACGGCATTGTGTGTCCCGGCTGTGTGTCACGGCATTGTGTGTCATGGCTGTGTGTTGCGGCATTGTGTCACGGCATTGTGTGTCACGACTGTGTGTGTCACGGCATTGTGTGTCACGGCTTTGTGTCACGACTGTGTGTTACGGCATTGTTACTTTTTGTAAAAAAAAAGTGGGTGTGGGGACGAAAAGGAAAAAAGGTGGGGAGAGGCAGAATATAGAACAGGCTTAGCAACGTGTATAAAATGTATCAATAACAATGCTTAATATCTTTGGTAATTACCTATCTTGGACGGGCTGACCAACCTAACCATCTAATCTACCGAAGTTAAAGAATAGGAAGTGTATGTCGAGTAGGGGAGTTTATTGATAATTGTTGCAACTGAATATTATGTTTACTTCTGTAACAGTAACATAGTGATGTTTACTGCTGTCATGAGAAAGATTGGAGACAGAGTAGCATAGTAATATTTACTGCTGACACAGTAACACTAATATTTACTGCTGATAGTCCAGTTTGACTCGCAGACATTGCGCACGTCATGTTGTGACGTAAAAAGACCACTGATGATTGGTATGGAGCTCACTCATGTTTTGCGTCACAGATCCCTGGTGAACTCACCGGACCGTGAAATTCTTTTCACCTGTCTGAATGACGACTACTAGAGCTGTGTGCTGACTGCATCATCAGGTCACCTATTTTAAGGAACATTAACGTTTTCGTGCACCGGAAAAGTAAAATCTCACGTTCACTTGTGTATTTCACGGTTTTGAGCTTAAAGACAGTAGGCCAGCTTGGCTTTCCACGACATGGGTCTGATGCAGTGTGTTAAGGTGTGTGAGAGGGGGGGGGGTATCTTTGATGTAATGACATTTTGAGTGTTTTCTTTTGTCAAAGCGGGTTCGATGTTTCTTTGATCTTTGATGTTTCTTTGATGCTCTCCAGGAGAATGTGGTGGTTATTTTTTTTACGGAAAGGGAGCGAGTGGTCAAATGTCCAGAGAAGTTGGGCCTAAAAAAATACATCCCTGATGTCATATACTTACATCGTCCCTGGATACCAAGTCATACATCCATGATGTCATATACTTCCATCGTCCCTGAATACCAAGTCATACATCCATGATGTCATATACTTCCATCGTCCCTGGATACCAAGTCATACATCTCTGATGTGATATAATTCCATCGTCCCTGGATACCAAGTCATACATCCCTGATGTGATATACTTCAATCGTACCGGGATACCAAGTCATACATCTCTGATGTGATATAATTCCATCGTCCCAATAAGAGAGTCCATGGATACCAAGTCATACATCTCTGATGTCATATACTTCCAGCGTCCCAATAAGAGAGTTCCTGGATACCAAGTCATACATCTCTGATGTCATATACTTCCAGCGTCTCAATAAGAGAGTCCATGGATACCAAGTCATACACCCATGATGTCATATACTTCCATCGTCCCAATAAGAGAGTCCCTGGATACCAAGTCACACATCTCTGATGTCATATACTTCCAGCGCCCAATAAGAGAGCCCATGGATTCCAAGTCATACATCTCTGATGTCATATACTTCCATCGTCCCAATAAGAGAGTCCCTGGATTCCAAGTCATACATCTCTGATGTCAGTTACTTCCATCGTCCCAATAAGAGAGTCCATTGATACCAAGTCATACATCGCTGATGTCATATACTTCCATCGTCCCAATAAGAGAGTCCATTGATACCAAGTCATACATCGCTGATGTCATATACTTCCATCGTCACAATAAGAGTGTCCATGGATACCAAGTCATACATCTCTGATGTGATATAATTCCAGCGTCCCAATAAGAGAATCCATGGATACCAAGTCATACATCGCTGATGTCATATACTTCCAGCGTCCCAGTAAGAGTTCCTGGATACCAAGTCATACATCCTTGATGTCATATACTTCCAGCGTCCCAATAAGAGAGTTCATGGTTACCTAGTCATACATCCATGATGTCATATACTTCCATCGTCCCAATAAGAGAGTTCCTGGATACCAAGTCATACATCTCTGATGTCATATACTTCCAGCGTCCCAATAAGAGAGTCCATGGATACCAAGTCATACATACATGATCCCAATAAGAGAGTCCATGGATACCAAGTCATACATCTCTGATATCATATACTTCCAGCGTCCCAATAAGAGAGTCAATGGATACCAAGTCATACATCCATGATGTCATATACTTCCATCGTCCCAATACAAGAGTTCCAGGATACCAAGTCATACATCCATGATGTCATATACTTCCATCGTCCCAATAAGAGAGTCCATGGATACCAAGTCATACATCTCTGATGTCATATACTTCCAGCGTCCCAATGAGAGAGTTCCTGGATACCAAGTCATACATCTCTGATGTCATATACTTCCATCGTCCCAATAAGAGAGTCCATGGATACCAAGTCATACATCTCTGATGTCATATACTTCCAGCGTCCCAATAAGAGAGTTCCGGGGTACCAAGTTACCAAGCTCCATCTAGATTCTTAAATATAAATTAACCTTGGTAATTTGTTCTGCAGTGGCGTCACTACGGGGTTTCGGCTCGTACACGGTGAGACCCTCAGAGAGTCGACGACAAATGGAAAATTTGACAGTTCACTCGAGTCAGTTTCACGGCAGAGCTAATTTAAATACAAGAACAGTGTGCCAACAGAGCAGGGTGCCACCAGAGTAGGGTGCCATCAGAACCGGGTGCCACCAGAGAAGGGTGCAAACAGAGCAGGCTGCCACCAGATCAGGGTGACATGGGAGCACGGTGTCAGTATGCAGAGACCGATGGCGTTCAGTGGGAGGTCTTGAAGAGACGAAGAAACCAGCGGGAGAACATCAAAGAAACATGGGACCCCGCTTGCCACAAGACTTTGCACAAAGAAATATGGGACCCACGTTGCCACAAGACTTTACACAAAAACACAACAAAAAAGAACCAAAAAAAAACACGATTTATTTCAACAGATTCTTGAAAATACAATTTAATAGCTGCAGACGACCAAGTCTTGCTTGTAATATTTACAAGATTCAATATTGACACCACATTAACTTCTCTGAAGCTTAAGACCTAGGCAGACATGAAAGAGTAAATTTGATCAAAAACTATTTGTATGGGTCAATATAAATTTCAAATGCCTTGAAATAAATAAACCGGTTGCCAGTATATAATCAGTTGACGGAATGCTTTGTGTGCTACTAGATTAGACAGATGTTATTTTTACACAATTTTTATCACAGCGCTGACATTAAGATGAAATTTATTAAAGTACTCTATCAAAGTACTCTGTCAAAGTTGTCCATGAGTCAGCAATTTTAATATTCCCATCCATCATCGTTAATTGAATAAGTTAAATAGATTTATATTAGCATACCATACATTTCATTGACCAATGGTCAGGATTGTGGTCAAATAAATGTGGACATACATACCCCACCCCTTAAATCACACAAACTGAAGAGGATTGAAGCTGATAAAATATAACTGTTCTAGGATTGAGATTAATACTCACAGATTGAATTATTGAGACAACTATTCCTGACAACACTGTCTTTACCCTGTATTATGTATGGAAGATTACAAAAATAAACAAGAAAATAAAAGGAAGATTTCAAAGTGAATTTGTTGTGATAAATCGTTCACATGTAATTTCCTTTTGCAATTTACTTGACCACATTTATAGACGAATGAGCAAAGAGGATTTCAATAAATATCCGGGTATGGCAGTAGCACCAGTAAAGCTGGTTGGTAGCCATGGTAGCTACACGCTTCTAGGATCACAGTTGGGCGTTGGCATGATACAGAATACATAAGAGTAATAAGAGGTAAGTAGTTTAATCAAATTGAGGGGAGAAGGTCCAGTCAAAGAAATTGAATGTGTCGGGAAAGGGCACATAATGCGAGCGGATGTGTTGTTAGAGTGGGAGTGTTGTTTGAGTGGGAGTGTTGTTAGAGTGGGAGTGTTGTTAGAGTGGGAGGGTTGTTAGAGTGGGAGTGTTGTTAGAGTGGGAGTGTTGTTAGGGTGGGAAAGGGTTGTGTTGTTAGAATGGGAGTGGGGTGTGTTGTTAGAGTGGGATGTGTTGTTAGAGTGGGAGTGTTGTTAGAGTGGGAGCGGGTGTGTTGTTAGAATGGGAGTGGGGTGTGTTGTTAGAATGGAAGTGGGTGTGTTTTTAGAGTGGGAGCGGGTGTGTTTTTAGAGTGGGAGTGTTGCTAGAGCGGGAGCGGGTGTGTTTTAGAGAGGGTCTAGGTGTATTGTTAGAGTGGGAGCAGGTGTGTTGTTAGAGTGGGAGCAGGTGTGTTGTTAGAGTGGCAGCAGGTGTGTTGTTAGAGTGGGAGTGTTGTTAGAGTGGGAGCGTTGCTAGAGCGGGAGCGAGTGTGTTTTAGAGTGGGTCTAGGTGTATTGTTAGAGTGGGAGCAGGTGTATTGTTAGAGTGGGAGCAGGTGTGTTGTTAGAGTGGGAGCAGGTGGGTTGTTAGAGTGGGAGCGGGTGTGTTGTTAGAGAGGGAGTGTTGCTAGAACGGGAGCGGGTGTGTTTTAGAGTGGGTCTAGGTGTATTGTTAGAGTGGGAGCAGGTGTATTGTTAGAGTGGGAGCAGGTGTGTTGTTAGAGTGGGAGCAGGTGTGTTGTTAGAGTGGGAGCAGGTGTGTTGTTAGAGTGGTTGCCGCTGCGTTGTTAGTCAGAGAATATAATTGGTATACATTTGAATCTGAGTACTTTCAGCTTAACTTATAACACTGATGTTGACATCCTGAGGCAGGTGCCCCACAGAACAATGGAGTCATTGGGACATTGAGTCAGGTGCCCCACAGAACAATGGGGTCATTGGGACATTGAGGCAGGTGCCCCACAGAACAATGGAGTCATTGGGACATTGAGTCAGGTGCCCCACAGAACAATGGAGTCATTGGAAAATTGAGGCAGGTGCCCCACAGAACCATGGAGTCATTTGGACATTGAGGCAGGTGCCCCACGGCCAGGTTTAACTGCGGCCACAGCCAGGTTAAAATATGGCTATGGCCAGGTTAAACTACGGCCATGGCCAGGTTAAACTGTGGCCATGGAATAATTAACTCAAAGAAAGAACAAAACGTGGCTTCTACCTGGCCTGGGTGCTCAGCACATAATTACAATAGGCAAATGGGAGAGTATTACTGGTGACCGTTCCGGCTGGCGAACAGTGGTGAAAAAGGGGGAGCCCTTCGGGCAGAGGTTTCGTGAAACAAGATCCTTCAAAGGGAAGAGTAAACAAGCATTCAAGTTTCTCCTGCCAAAAGTGTGGCTGAGACTGTCACTTCATTGTGTACAGCCGAGACTGTCACTCCATTCTGTGTAGCCCTGACTGTCACTCTATTGAGTAGCTGTGAATGTCACTCTATTCAGAGTAGCTGTGACTGTCACTCTGTTCAGAGTAGCCGAGTCTGTCACTCTATTCAGAATAGCCAAGACTGCCCCACTTTAGAATCCACCTTATAAGTAACAGACAGATGTGCCAATAAAATCAGAAACTACAGCATCGTCTCACGATGACGGAAGCATTCAAAGTAATGAGTTATTGAAACTTTAAATGTCAAAAGCATTTGTTTAACATATACTCTGACTGGTGTGTATTTGTGTGACATATAATCTCTGACTGATGTGTCTTTGTGTGACATATAATCTGACTGACTAGCATTTCAAACTGGAAAAATAATATATGTCATCATATATAATATAATAGAAATGTTAATGACAGACTACCATACATTTTAAGTTACGAAAAATATCAACAAATGAAACATATTCCTATATGTAAACTAATTAAACACATTCCTATAAGTCAACTAATAAAACACATTTCTATATTTTCATACATACATGGTGTAGTAACATATGTGATCACCATAATACAAATAAGTTATACGACTAAACCACAGGATAACATGCAGTACAAATTGACCTGTTTTTTGTATGACATGAATAAATATTTATGTCAGGTTGTTGTGAGTAAAATATTAATGACATTTTATGGATTTAAGATCATTTCAAATTTAAATATCATTTCTACTAAATATATAAGGCAAAGCAATATTTTTTTGTTAATACAGTTAAAATTGTTGTCACGGTCTAGAACAGCTGTTCTCAGCCTGTGGGTCTCGACCCCTTTAGTTAAAATTGTTAAACTGTCAAGAAGGAATTTATTGAAGCGATCTGTTCTGTTTTACAGGTCTTCATTCCATTCAAGAGGACAATGATACCATCAGGACCAGTTCATGGATAGAGCAATTATACAATGATACATTTAGGACCAGTTCATTGAGAGAACAATGATACTATTATGACCTGTTAATGGATATCAATTTTAAATGACTAAATACAGGAATATTGTAAATGATAGAAAGAAAGAAATCATTCCATGTGCAACTGTAAATATCCAAAGTTCAACTATAGATATTCCAATATCAACTATAAATATTCAAAGTTCAACTATAAATATTCAAAGTTCAACTATAAATATTCAAAGATCAACTATAAATATTCAAAGATCAACTATAAATATTCAAAGATCAACTATAAACATTCAAAGTTCAACTATAAATATTCAAAGATCAACAATAAAGGTAATAGTGACTTCATTCTAGTTGAACTATAAATAAATAAGAGACTTATTCATCATGTAATTATCAACTGTTGCCTACAAGAGACTTATCAAGTAATCATCAACACTTGCCAAAACTACTTTAAGATTTAATTTCCAAGTAAGACAGAAAATACTGTAAGAATATGTAAAATAAGTGATCAAAAAATGTTATTAGGAAATGTAAAGAAAATTTATTTACGCTTTTGGATATTCTATAGGTGGTAGGATTAGAAAAAAGTGGGAGACATTTTTTTGTTTAGATGTGGGAGACATTTGTTTAGATGTGGGCTGTGGCGTAGCGCCAGTGGCGTAGCGAGCTTAATTCGCCCCCCAATACCTTTTTAGCGCACCCCCCTATTCGAAAACCATACAATATTATAGTAAAATATACCATTTGGCGCCCCATTGTGAGTAGTGCCCGGGGCATGATGCCCCCCCTTGCTCCCCCCTCACTACGGCACTGGATGTGGGAGACATTTGTTTAGATGGAGACATTTGTTTAGATGTGGGAGACATTTGTTTAGATGTGGGAGACATTTGTTTAGATGTTGGAGACATTTGTTTAGATGTGGGAGACATTTGTTTAGATGTGGGAGGCATTTGTTTAGATGTGGGAAACATTTGTTTAGATGTGGGAGACATTTGTTTAGATTGCACATAACCAAAAATTTAGTAGGAAACATAAATATTGTGTTAATTTCTGTATGTTTAAACACATCATCTATGTCATATCGAAATCTTTTGAATAACATAGGTCTTTTTGATAAAAGTTGATTCTTCATAATGTTAATTGCAACAATAGACCATCATGGCCAGTAAGAGACCATCATGGCCAGTAAGAGATCATCATAACCAATACTTAATTTTGCTATCAACATGTTTTTATTTTAAAAAAAAAGTTGTCAACGCCCTGACTTGCACGGCCAACGGTAGAGTTGAAGAATTAATATGCAAGATTTATTTAATAACTATTGCGGTCTGTGTATACTAAGGTGGTGCTGCTCTAAGTTGTGACAGTGACGGTCTGCGAGTCACTGGTCCTCAAACAGATGAAAAGCAAACAAAGATTTAAAAACAAAACAATTATATTTGGCACCCGTCCTTGCCTTAACGTATGTCTGTTGTGCAACTGAAAAGTTTGAGAAGCACTGTAGTAAGGCACTGTCATATTGCAATACAATTGACAAGTATAGAAATTAGCCATTTGTTATAAACAGTATCTTAAAATTTCGTTCATTAATACAAAGACACCATTATCAAATTAGCCAGCTCAGTTTTCATTAATACAAGGACACCATTATCAAATTAGCCAGCTCAGTTTTCATTAATACAAGGACACCATTATCAAATTAGCCAGATCAATGTTTCCTGCACATTAAAACATCTTTCCATTAAACTAACATTGAACAATTATAAGAATGTATTTTTGTTGTAATGATAATGGCATTTGCCGAAACATTTGTCTATGGCAAAGCTTGACCTACACTGTTTTATGTACACAAATGGTTTGCGTCTCATTAAAACATTTTCATGTCACTAGTGTCATAGTTGTTTCAACATATAGCAGGCAAGTGTCAGCAGTCCTTATCCCATGTCAGAATCATGTCCACACAATAAATATAATACTTTAGCAATGACACATCATGACTGTTCGTATATCAGGTGAGGTTTAAGCGGAAAAATAATTATCAGACACTGATGAAATATTTAAGTTAAATTAAAAAAAGAAATACATAACAAGTATACAAGTAAAACTGCATGTCATCAGTAAAACAGCATGTCATCAGTAAAACATCTTGTCACCAATAAGACACAATGTCATCAGTAAAACATCATGTCACCAGTAAAACATGTCACCAGTAAGACACCATGTCATCAGTAAGACACCATGACATCAGTAAAACAGCATGTCACCAGCAAGACACCATGTCATCAGTAAAACAGAATGCCATCAGTAAAACAGCATGTCATCTGTAAAACATCTTGTCACCAATAAGACACCATGTCATCAGTAAAACATCATGTCATCAGTAAAACAGCATGTCATCAGTAAAACAGCATGTCATCAGTAAAACATCTTGTCACCAATAAGACACCATGTCATCAGTAAAACATCATGTCACCAGTAAGACACCATGTCATCAGTAAGACACCATGCCATCAGTAAAACAGCATGTCACCAGTAAGACACCATGTCATCAGTAAAACATCATGTCACCAGCAAGACACCATGTCACCAGTAAAACAGCATGTCACCAGTAAGACACCATGTCATCAGTAAAACATCATGTCATCAGTAAAACAGCAGTCATCAGTAAAACAGCATGTCATCAGTAAAACATCATGTCACCAGTAAGACACCATGTCATCAGTAAAACAGTATGTCATCAGTAAAACATCTTACCACCAATAAGACACCATGTCATCAGTAAAACATCTTGTCATCAGTAAAACAGCATGTCATCAGTAAAACAGCATGTCATCAGTAAAACACCATGTCATCAGTAAAACAGCTTGTCATCAGGCAATTTTTAATCTTAAGAGTAAGTACAAATGAGATTGATGTGGTTAAATGATCTATGACATTGGCTTTCAGTCCAGTTAAACATGATATTGCTCTTAGCAGAGATCTAATCAGGGCTGATGATATTGCTCTTAGCAGAGATCTAATCAGGGCTGATGATATTGCTCTTAGCAGAGATCTAATCAGGGCTGATGGAATCAATGTCTCATACGAAAATGACATTCCATTAACATTATTAACAAGTGATTTTTGTTCCTTCAATTAACCCCAAACAGTAAAATATTCTTTTCCCATATTTTTATGCCTGAGATTGTGTCCCATTCCAATTGGCGTTTTAAATAAAGTAATTAATCATAAATAAACCAAAATCCCAAAGAAGGGCTGAGCCAAGAATATTAGTCTTTAATTTAATATAAATTAAACATAAAATAGACTTTGGCCTCAACTGTTTATGTACAGTATAGTTGTACAGTATTGTTGTACAGTATTGTTGTACAGTATAGTTTACAGTATAGTTTACAGTATTGTGAGAGTTCAAAGGGTCTCAAATGACTTTCTATGACAACATCTGCTTAATAAATAAAAGTGAGCCTCTACATTATTTTGTAAGAAACATCATGAACAGGCATTTTATTTTAACATTACCAACCAATCAGCTGTCAATGTCTACAAGTATAATGTTTCTTAGAACCAATCCGATGTCAATTTCTACAAGTATAATGTTTCTTAGAACCAATCCGATGTCAATTTCTACAAGTATAATGTTTCTTAGAACCAATCCGATGTCAATTTCTACAAGTATAATGTTTCTTAGAACCAATCCGATGTCAATTTCTACAAGTATAATGTTTCTTAGAATCGATTGGCTGTCTATATCTACAAGTATAATGTTTCTTCAAATCGATCGGCGGTCTATTTCTACAAGTATAATTTTTCTTTCTTGGAATCTGAGGGTAATTAAAAATAATAAATACACAGATTTGAATCCTAGCTTGCTGACAACCTTCACAATTTTAAAGTAATACCAGCTTACTGACAACCTTCACAATTTTAAAGTAATACCAGCTCACTGACAACCTTCACAATTTTTAAGTAATACCAGCTTACTGACAACCTTCACAATTTTCTTTGCAAATGTGGTTATATACAAAATTAGGAGAAACATATTTCTAAATGCTGACATTGAAATAAAACACAGACAGTTTTTTTTAAAGATAGTCAACGACCAACCTTAACAAAAAGGGTGCTAAGTTTTCGGGAATTCAACATGCCAGCACCTAACCCCTAACCCTAACCCTAGCACCTATGAACAGCAGTTACATCACAAGCCATTATCAAGATTTGTTATGAAGATAATCCTTTTTCTTGTCAATGGAGTCATAAAGGTTATAATTGTCACTATCTTCTAGATCACTTTCGTCATCAAAATCAGAGTCTAAAACTATGATTCTTTCGCTGGGTTTAAATTTGTTTCGGTGAATAGTCGATGGTAGAATGACATCCGATTCCTCTGACGTGACAGATAAATACTCATCAAGAGTTCTTTCTGCGCATTTTGAAATGAAACGTATAAATGGTCTGATGTCTCCGTCATTTGCCTGTTGTAGTGTTTCATAATATGTTAGTCTGTCACTAACTTCAATTGAAACGGGTGGAAATCCCGCTTGCATGAGAATGAGATTCATCAAGAGACGAGAGGTGCGTCCGTTGCCGTCATAAAATGGATGGATGGCTACGAGCCTGTAGTGTGCCAGTGCGGCAAATTCAATGGGATGAAGCGCGAGTGCCTCTTCTGAGTTGAGCCATTCAATGAGTTGGTTCATGTGTTCACGCAGATCACAGGCAGGTGGAGGAGTGAAGTCCCCTACATAAACCTAAAGAAATAAGACGATAAAGATGAAAATGCACTCAATAAATTCATTCTATTTAGTTACAAAAGGATTTTATCTACAGACAATCAGGGACTGGAACAAGCTTTCAAAAGGAACAGTTGAGGCGACAACACTTGACTCATTTGCGTCTATTGCCCCAGGCCTTACAACCCCCAGTGCATGATAACCTCACACAGTTACTCTTGAAACCAGTGAAATATCCTCATCAACACCAGGCGCAGAGACATGGCAAATCCCATCTACATTCATAGAAGCCAGAATGATCAATAAATTGATCGTGGGCACTTATTATATAGAAGAAGAAGAAGAAGAAGAAGAAGAAGAAGAAGAGAGCACAAACAAGCCTAGTGCTTGGGTATTTTTAGCATGGTTCTAAATAATTTAAAGAAAAATAAAAAACAAAAAGCCATATTCAGTTACTATGAGTTGAAAGTAAAAATATGGAATTTCTTAATGTTTTATGTTTTCTTTCCTCTCTTAAGTATTCTTAACCCCTTTACCGGTTGTCCCGACTATAGTCGTCTTGATCTATTGACCTTTACACGGTAGACCCGACTATAATCGTCCAAATGATATTATGATCTGCAGTATGCGGCAGACCCGATTATTCTCGTCCAAAATGCTATGACGTAGTTACAGTGCAAGTAGCTGGTTTTTTTCAAAACTATGGGAAGCCATAAACCTCAAAAATACCTAAAAATACCCAAAATACATAAAAACACCTATTTTTTTAGAAGACTGCAAACAACACTTTAGCGACGTTATATGTGCATAGATGGCAGTAAATAACAGTGTAAAAGTGTTTCTTTTTGAGAGTTCTACACAACAACAAATGTCACAGACCTTCCAGTTGTTCAGATCCCTTGAAATATTTTATTTTGATGGTTATGAAACAATCAAATTTTTGTGTACACTATGACTTCTTCGGTCTACCGTACTGTTGTTTTTTTTTTATATTTATTCGCCAAATAAGGGTTAGTTTTAAAATTTTTAATAGCCGGTAAAGAGGTTAAGTAATCCATAGAATCCCTGCGACCAACCTGTGTTGTACGGAATATCCCCGCCTCGAGAGGATCCACATGACCCAGTACTCTGGTATGGACATCTAAAATATCTTGAAGAGTGAGACGTCCAACGCGTCCAACAAGAGTGCTGGACGAAAAAATAATCAATTTGTTGACATTTATTTACAATTTAAAAAATCAACCAAAAATTGATAAAAACAAAAAATCAATGTATCAGAAATCATTTGAATGCTTATTACCTGTTGATGTAACTTAATGCAGAATCAAGTCCAAGAACCTCATTCTGCTCCCTCAGACTTTTACCCCCGACGGCTAATCTAGTTTCAACGATTGATCTGGTCTGTGCAAGGGTCAGTGTGTTTCCTTCAATAGCATTAGTGTGATAAATGTGTGCAAAGTATGCTTCCCTTTTTGCTCGGCGTAGACCTGGGTGATTGTGGGGAATTGTGTATAGCTGTGTACGCTTTTGATCCACTCTGTTAAAACGTGCTTGATCTATCTCTTCGACGATAGGAGCTGCAGAAGAAAAACAGAAACTAAATTATTTTTCTTTAATTTTTCCCCAACAGTGTAGAACATTTTCTAATTTTTACATTAATTCCGATTCTTGGCGCCTTTTTTTGCCAAGCAACTAAAATGCTTTCATCAACAATTTTTTTTAACATTTTGCTACATGAATAAGAAATAATTAATGTTGACAAAAACACCAAAAAAAAACAAAAAACAAGTAATCTAAAAAATAATGGACAACTAATTAATCACAATAAATGAAAGGAGAACATACATTTTTTCAATTTTAAATGAGGTTAAATATGTTAGAAACAAAAGTTATTGTGGATACACTTATCGGGTTTGATGGCAAATTAAAAACTTTTAACATTCAGAAAATGTTGTAACTCTATTTTTATTGTGTCCTAATATATCATCTTTCACAATCACAGTGATACAGACGAGTCGGCTGAAAGAATAAAGTCTTTATTTTTTAAATTAATTTACTTCTGTCATAAACAACTATTTTCATACATCCATAATCCCACAAATGCCTGCTTACCAAACAGATGATGTATTTTATATTCATATGATGCTCGTTGAGGGCATCTACATTCATATGATGCTCGTTGAGGGCATCTATCATGTAAAATACGTTCATATGATGCTTGTTTAGGGCATTTATCATCTAAACTATCTTACATACATATGATACTCGCTGAGGGCACCTATCATCTTAACTATCATACATTCATATGATGCTTGTTGAGGGCATCTATAATCTAAACTTGAGGGTATCTATCATCTAATCCAGTGATTCCCAAAGTGGTCTATATCGACCCCCAGGGGTCTACAACAATTTGCAAGGGGTCCATATCAGCTGAAAAAAAAATTGGGGGTCCATGAAATGAAAATGGGGGTCAATGATAGTGGATCTCATGTAAGAAGGTCGTGACTTCTACTCTGGCATTCCATGAATGGAATAGTCCACATACACAGACAGTACCTATTTACTTACATAATATTACCGTATAATATAAAGACATATATCTTCCTACATAAATTATAAAAGTACCTATGAATTAAAAATTTGAAAAAAACATAAATGTTCATGAAACGTGATGAAGACTCATATTAAAATTCAAGTTATTAGGTAGATTTTCTGATATATGACTATAAATTTAAATATTTCAAAGTGAGTAGCACTATACCGGCTGTCAAAAATACGTTTGAAGTTAATGAATTTGCAAACAAAATCAATATCAGGTAAGCAGGGGGTCTACCCAAAACCGAAAAACGTGGCAAGGGGTCTATGAGACAAAAAAGTTTGGGGACCTCTGATCTAATCTATCATTAATCTATCATCTAAACTACCACGCATTCATATGATGCTAGTTGAGGGCATCTATCATCTAAACTATCTTACATTCAACTGCTTGAATGACACACTTATTTTATTAGGAAACTGTATGCCTATAATGTCTATCATTAAAAAGTTACATGGGTTCAAAGTTCATTATGGCTTTCCCAACTCATGCGGAGTTTACTAGACAAGCCAGTGCAGATATTGAATCAATGTAAAAAATCATGCAGTGAAAATTAATGTAGAAATTCATATTAATGCAAGTATTCTTTAAGATATAGCCGAAACAGAGTTAAAAAATTAATACTGGTGCATAGGTAGATAATACTACTGGCAGGTGCAATGTCTTTGGTGATATTTGTTCTTTTATTTAACTTTAAAATAACAAGTACATTTCTAAACAGTTATGTCCCTTAGCCTACGCATTGAAAGTTTAAGTTAAGATGAAAGAAGATTAGTAAGTGTTGAGAAAATTTTAATTTCTTAATAAAAACTCCCTGTGT
The DNA here is from genome assembly GCA_964017045.1 of Omphiscola glabra. NCBI lineage: Eukaryota > Metazoa > Mollusca > Gastropoda > Lymnaeidae > Omphiscola > Omphiscola glabra. Next base: position 36,956,387 of record OZ024802.1, on the reverse strand, counting down.
TTCAATAGATGGATATGAGATTGACAGAATTATTTCTACCTGTTCGTTTACGGTTTTGTAAAGCTCTGCCATGTTCTGGGCTATTCTCCAGTGCTATGTGGTACATATGATCTGCCTTTACTATATCGTGCACATGCCATTCTAAGAACTCCCCAAAAGCTGTAAGTATATCAGCGTGAGAAGGGTCAAGTGCAAGGGCGTGTTGGAACACTTTCATTGCTTTATCAGTCTTTCCTCTGTTCTGAAGATCAAGCGCTATATTCATTGCAGCTACTGCTTCTCTCTTAACATCTGAAATAATAGAATATATTGAAATGAATTAAATAATTTCTTTTGTAGTAATATGTATATATTAGTATAATAAAATTTTAATATAATTTTATTTTGTCTGGGAAATGTGAAATAAAAGCAGCCCGCCTCCTATGAAAGCTTAAGCCTAGGTACTCCAACTCAAATTTTAAAATACATAGACAAAGACAAAGACAAATACAAAGACAAATACAAAGACAAATACAAAGACATAGACAAAGAGCATATCATTGGAAAGAAATGGCTTTAAGCTTTCCAATGACACCAAGATAATCTTTCTATCACTTGTAGGAGAAAAGTTATGAATTTGTTAGTGATTTATTTTCCCCCACTATTCGGCTTTGTATTTAATTATTAAAACTGTGAGCGCATTATTACTCTTTTGGTACTATTTTGCTTGTATCTTTTTGGCTATTAAAGTTAGAGCTATCAAATTTGGAGGCAACATTTACAATACAATGTTTAACAAAATTAAACACATGAATTGTGAATTAACTTATTATATTTTCATTAAATATGACTTTATGAGCATATGGCGTGGATAACGACAATTGGCGAAAAATTTAATTTTTTTAAAAATGACTAAACCAATAAAGCTACTGCTATAAAATTTTCAATACAAACAGATAATGTCTATCTAAAAGTAAGGTAAATTTAAAATAAATAAAATGCAGATCAGAAAAACTTATGCAACGTTAGAAAAAATATTTCATGAAAAGTGCCCGCGGCCGAGACATTTTTATACTGCTATAAAATTTTCAATACAAACAGATATTGTCCATCTAAAAGTAAAGCAAATTAAAATAAATAAAAGGCAGATCAGAAAAATGTATGCAATATTAGAAAAATTATTTCAATAAAAGCAACCACGGCCCAGAAGTTTTTTAAAAACTAATAAAGCTATTGCAATGAAATTTTCAGTACAAATAAATAGTGACAAGTTAAATGTAATAGAATATTCAAATATTAAAAAAGGCAATTAAAATCATGCTATACAAAATTCAATAATGTCATGTAAGTTGTTGTCATTGATGTACATGTTTAAACATTTAGGATATGGTCGTGACTTGGAGCTCTGGCTACTCTTCATCCTCATTCATTGGTAGATTAAAAACATCTTCCACCATTGTCAAAATAAAATTGGGTTGTGTGTTGATCTCCTCCAGGTTGGCAGAGCATGTCCAAATGTGTGCAATCCTATTGAAAAACACTAAGCAAATAAAAAAAGATATTCTGAACACATTAAATTTTTAAAAAATCAATATTTTAAACAGGCTACACAATTTTCCTTATCTTTCTTTGCTATAATAATAATAATAATACTATAAGTATCATTAAGTTGTATCATTTATGTATTATATTATTGAAGCAAAGCTTAATCATGACTCATGTATGGACAGTATGGACTATATAGGGCCTTAAGTAAAACTATTGTAGAGAACCTTCGTCGTCTCTATTCTATAACTATATTGCAACCTTGTACACTCCGTCTCTCGTACTACACCAATTTGACAACTCAACGATGGTTATAGTCATTGACTCTTTTATTTGTCTCCTCCTTTGACTTCACTTTCTCCCTCTCAGTTGTACTCAACTCCGACTGTCCCGGTTCGCCTCTATCTCTGTCTTTCTCGGTTTCTCTCGTCTCTTCACCACTCCTGTCCCTCGGAGTCTCTTATCTGTCCACTTGCCTCCCCGGCTGAGTTCTCCTATCTCCACTTGCCTCCCCGGCTGAGTTCTCCTATCTCCACTTGCCTCCCCGGCTGAGTTCTGCCCAGTCCTGTTCAACTGTCCCTTTTATAAGTCCCGCATCCCTAGAGATTTCTTCCCCGGGCTTTGATCTTTGTCCTAAATCTCAGGCACTTAAATTTTCCCAATGTGTAATTGGTTATAAACCAGCACTTAACGGTTGTCCCGGGGCAATCTGATCCACTTGACCATTGGTCAGTTTCCGCCCGGTCCTGACTGACACTAAAGTTGTTGTAAAGACCACCCGCCGTTTAAATGGACATTAACTGTTGGTCCATTACCTTGACCCCCCTACCCATGTACGACACAGGTAGACTACCAAGGTCTGAACACTCCACACTATTATTAAAATCCTTTATTAAAAGTGTACATTTAGATAATCAAAACACTTGATTAAAATACAGCAAATATTTATTAATATGTTTAAAAAACGTTTCTAATAATAATAATAAAAATAACCACTGTTTACATTAGAGAATAACCTCTTCCGGTAACTCGAGTGGAAAAAAATGGCCACCACCGGCTGTTTTTAACTTTTTGTCACATTTCGGGACCAATCCTTAATTCCTGCAATAATCTGTATTGTTTTGAATGAGTGATTCATTTTTAAAAATAAATGAACTATGAAATTAAGAAGTTTCCAAGTCTTACCCAGAGTTTAAAAAAGTAAAAAAACACATCGAAATCACTTACCCAACGTCCACTTTCGAATATATCGTCTCACTGTGGTCGGATTTCCCTTTTATTTATATCCTCGTAACCGTCATGCACCGGGGATTAAAATAAAAATAAGCAGGTTAATCTATTTTAAGAAATGGCGCAAAACAACGCTAAATCCCGACATCTACCGAAAACGGTCAGTGCCAGCTGATCACAGTGGTCGGTGCCGCCCAGCCCACGCTTTTTTTACGGCCGACAAGTGAATATTGGAGTGCCTACTATATGAAGACCTCAAGGGAAAAAACGACAGAGTCACATTTTTAATTTTTTTTAGTTATCGCCCCTGGCTAATAGACAATTGAAAATAGAAGGTGCTGAATTAAGTTTCAAGTAGAAAAAATGGCTAAGTCCATAAGAAAAAGGGAAACGAAAAATCCGTTTACAATGGAAAAAGGAGCATAGTCCAATGTTTACAATGGAAAAGAAGGCAAAGTCACTAATATCATGTGACATTTATAGTCACGTGACTTAAAGGTCCAATGAGAGGCAGCGTTAGGGTAAACAAATTTTCAAGATGGCGACTGAATGGTATTCTCTAAACTGACAAACGGAAGAAAAAGTTAACAAACAGAGCTGAATTTTTTAATTTACTACCTTAAGAACTAAAGCAAATTATTATAATCTCGATAAATTGGATTTAAAAAATAAAATGTGTCTTTTTTTATCAGATTATACCCTTGTTTTGTTATATTCAGTTAATTAATGTGTGCGTCTATTTCTTTACTTCTACTTCTACCCCGTCAATGTATCTGTTTTTGTTCTATGTCTGTCTCTCTATCTCTGTTTGCTATAGGTCTGTCTCTCCCAGTCGATCTATCTCTGTTTGTTATAGGTCTGTCCCTGTTTTTTTATAGGTCTGTCTCTCTCGGTTTTTAAATAGGTCTGTCTCTCTCCCTGTTTTTTATAGGTCTGTCTCTCTCCCTGTCGCTCTGACTCCCCTGAACTCTCTATCTTCGAGTTTCTGTCTTGCTATCTCTGTCTGTTACTCTCTTTACTTTACTCTTTAATTCCTATAGCTTTGCTAGAGAAAAAACAACTAATATTGGGTCAAAATTGTAAGAAGCACACCAGAAACTTAGAAAGAATGGTTTTAAACCCGATTGTCAGGTTAAAGTCTTAATAATTTATTTTTTTAAAATGATAATTATTGGCATGATCCACATTCTTATACTTATAGTAAACAAAAGAGACTTGCCTAAACGTGAATATTGACTTATAAAATAGTTTTATATAGATAGGTAGCAATGATAAAACCTTTAAAAACTACTAAAAGGGAAAAAACGGCAGAGTCCATTTTGACCCTACTCTCTACTATAATGAAATTAAGCATGTTATATTCAAGATTGAATTACTTAATCTATTTAATAATTCAGGAAAGTGGACACTCTTGTGAAATGCATTTAAAAAATTACATTTTGTTAACACATTTTTAATGTCCACAGTTTTGAACTTTAAAAATTGAATATCTCAAAACAACAAATATGTGACCCTGCCGTTTTTTCCCTTGTGGTCTTCATATGTATCCCTACAATAATAACATGTTAGAAAAATAAATCCAAGGTTCCATATAAGAATACATATTCTGAGAGTAAATTGGACAAGGAATCATAAGGTATAGAAAAAATAAAAATAGTTGTGTTTAAAGAAAAAAAAAGTTTTAAATAAAAATTGAACAAAATTATCTTCAATCAATATAATTTAAAAATAATTCACTAAATAAATCTTTATTTTTAAAGGGCCAGCATTATCATCTGAGTCCAACAGGATTGAGATAACAAAAAATAAGATGAGATATTTGACCCAAAGACAAAACAGTTGGCATAACTAGACTAGGTAAGACTTGACTATGACTAACTAAATTTTCTGACTAAAATCTAGGGCCTAAGCCAAAGAAACACTAATAATAATTTAATAAATAATAAGGACCTTAGAAATATCGGCTAATTCAGATAGATTGTACCTCATCATTAGGTTTAGGGATAAATTTAGAGTTCAGGTTAGGATTAGGGATAGATTTAGGGTTCAAGTTAGGTTTAGGGATATATTTAGGGTTCAGGTTAGGTTTAGGGATAAATTTAGGGTTCAGGCAACCAAGATGGCGACCATGGTAAAAAAACGCGGTACGATCTATCCGAATTTACCGAAATATCATTTCTAACCTTTACTTGCTGTAAATCTTTGCTTGTACCTCACACTAATAGACGTATCATAAAAGGAATCTGAATTTGGTGAAGTCTGACCACAGTTGTTTTTAGTCCGCCATTCTTTATTTTTATCATCTTGTGTGTTATATTTGTCAAAATTGTCAGGACAACCATTATCTCCATTATACATTATTTTACTGCCTATACTTGAGATCTTGTCTGAAAATAGTCCAAGTTTAATTTTGTTGCTATTGCCTGAGTTACTGTTCTCATAATGTAATCCCATATTTGAAAGAAGGAAGTTTAATAAATATTTAGGTAGAGCAGGCCTGCTAAAGATTACCACACTACACCCGAAAATCAGAACAGCAGTCACTAACAAAACAGTTCGAATTTTAATTCCATTAATTATAACGTAGTTAACATACAGCTGCAACGATTTTATATGATATTTCTTAAAAGTGAGTTCTTCGTCAGTTTCGATGTTGTTATTTTCACAAGGAAACAGCACTTTTCGCAACTTCCTTCTTTTAAGAGAGGATCCACTTGCCCGGTCCGCCATTATTTACCGGATGTTTTCATCATCACTGGAATATGTAAAATCAAATCAGGTGGCAAAACATATAAACTTGAATGATGTCCACAATACAGTAAAACTCTTCATTTAATGCATTAATTGTGTTCTGATAAGTTAGTTAATTTCTGTAACCAATCCCCAACCCCTTTCCCTTTTCTCTTCCTCTCCACATCGACTGACTGAGTCTAAAAACTATCTTTTTTAGAAATGTCTTTATTCTGTTCCCACCAAATCTGTGAACAACTTAGTAATGAAAAATTCGTTACTGTCACTTTCATAAGATTGTATAGTGTTGCTTGCATCATTAGTTCTTCGTGAGACGATGCTGTAAACTCTGTGTTTTTTGCACTTTCAATTGGCTTTTAATGCCAAGCCTGTAGTGACAATCGCGGCTTCACTTCTCATAGGAGAACGTTGATGGTGGTTTTCTTCGTTTCGGGCATGCTCTACTAGATGGATTCCGATATTGCATATTCATTTCTGGTCGCTAGAAAGAACATTGATCAGCGATAGTGTCTCATTCGTCACTTTTGATGCTCGCGTTCGTCATGTTTCTTGATAGCGCAACCCTGGCTGTCCTTTGCCAATTCTTCGTACAGCAGGTCCTTTGGAATACGTACTTTATCCACTATCTCTACATGACATAACCAGAGAACGCGTCTCTTACTAAGAGTGGGGGAATAAGGCTGCTAAACTCGGACGATCCCGGTCAAATCATCCAGTATAAGGCTGCTAAACCATATGCTGTTTTAACACAATGCACGTAAGCATAAAATATGTAAAAATTCAGTGCAAAGTTATATTTAAAAAAAGCAAAAACTTTCTTTTTAAAAGTCTTTTTTACTACTCCATCTTGTGTAGTCTTCATCGTACTGACCTGTAATGTCGCTTTTGAGTTGACGGCACACAGTGAGCAGTGACAGCTCCGGTGTGCTCGGTCGAGGGAAATAAAGGGGAGGGGATAAGAAGAGGTGATTTAAAAAACAAAAACCTTTCACTTACATTATCCATCTGTCCTAACTGTAGGAGTTTAGAATGGGATGAGAAAAGGTGATGGGGATGCGCATTTCGGCAATTAGACTGATCAATTGGTGACAAGCAGTCGTTATATTCTACCTGTGTGAAATTTTATGCCTGGGTGAAGAGCTAAGTAAGTACACCGGTACACCCGGGATTTTGTAAGCATTCGTAGTTTTCAAAAAAAAAAAAAGTTTTTAATAAAAAAAAAATCTATATATATTATTTATATAGGGCCGTACATAAATTATGTAATGCTCCGGAAAAAGTGGGAAAGAGGGGTAGGGGGGGGGGGTTCTAAGAGAGTGTGACACTTTTGGTAAAGATACCGTGAGACGCCACACATTTTAGATTTTTTTTAATCATTCAAAAAACAACAACAAAAAAACAAAAAAAAAAAAAACAAAAAAAAAAATGAAATTGACAGTGATGTTAAACTTTCTGTTGTGATAGATGTATTCTTACAGACGATTTCACATTCATACAAGGTATATATACATAAAAGTCAAAGCTTCTTCTACATGTAAATGGAATCCTTTGATTCATGGTCATAGAGTGTCTTTCTACCGTTCTGTTCGAATATAAATACTAGTACTAATTTTTACTTTGTTTAGTAGACTTTCATTGATTTCAAGTATATATTTGACTTAAGAAGTCTGTGCATTTTGTATTTAATTTATCGAGATTGACATTTTAAAAATTACCGTCTTAGTCTTAAATTTATATTTTTTTGGCCAATCAGCAACAAGTTGTTAAATAGGTCACCAACCATACACATAAACATGAGCTACCAGACATTGGGAAATTTCCCAAAGTCTTGGCGATTTACGACCTTATTTAGGATCCAAGGAATAATTACGAAAATCAGGCAAAACCTTGAGAAACTTTAACGAAGAGAAAATTGTGTGAAAATTAATAAAAATAAAGCCATAAAACTTGAGAATAATTATTGTTTTTTGAAACAAGGGGAAATGTATTTGTTCCACTACTTTCATACTTCGAAATCTGCGAGTTTGGCGGTACCTTTTAACGCCAGGTATGATAAGAAATCATCTTAGTCTACCTTTACTGCCTTTAGTTCTAGTGTATTTTTTTTTTTCAAAACAAAACTGTATAATTTATTTAATATGATAAACCTTGTAAAAATAGTTTATGAAATATAATAACTACGTATCATATGAATATGGTAAACTTGAATTTATAGACAGGACAAAAGATTTTAACGTTTCATCAATTATCTTTTAAGAATAGTTTAATAGTTTTAAGAATAAATTTCAGTCAATTAGTGTACGCTGCATTTTTATGCATTTTACAAGCTATTATTGTATTGATTAAAATTTTAAACTCTTTAATTCATGTATTTTAATAGCCTTGGGAAATCTTGGGAAAAGTTTTGACAAAATCTTGGGTATTGTGAAAAGAGTCAGTAGCAGCCCAGACATCAACACTGAACACGATCTAGAACGTGGCAGAAATAACATAACATACGCTTTGCATTTGTGATTGTTTTGATCATTTTCGTCAGTTGTACGGAGTAAAAGAACGTATGTTTAACTCTAAAGTCTGTTTAGTTCAATTAACCTTTTGAAAACAAGTTCAAAACTGCTCTTGGTAATCTAAGTGAAATGTCCTTTGCAATCTCATGTCAGCATTTGCAATATTAATATTAGTATCAAAATATGAATATGATTTTTGTTTATTGTATTATTATTATTATTATCATGGACATCAGTGTCAGACAAAGAAACATGTATGATGTAGTGAATCACTAAATGATGTATTTCTAGGCTATGCTAATGCCCCATCTCATCATTTGCAAGTTACTTTCACTACAGAAGATTAGGGCTGCACTACACTTAGACTTCAGACTACTACTAGATTTAGATTAGCAAATAAGTTAAAATAAGGCAAATTGTTAAATTAAATGCCTATCACTATCATATCATAGTATCATGAATCATAGTCATAGTGCCTATCTATATTCTTATTATTCTATATATATTGTAAGTTATAAATAATAAGCATGTACTACAATTGAATTGGATATTTTAATTTAAACTATAAAAAAGGGGTAGTATAATTATTAAAATTAATTTGGCTTGTAAGGGTATTATAAAAAGGGGGGGGGGTATTTTATTATACTATTCTATTAAATGGTGTTCAACCATTCCTGTGGGTACTGTGGCACAACACAGATCCATTCTGAGGCAACTCCTCAACTGAATTGCATATTAACAATTTAACACTGCACTCACTTTTGTTAGAATGAAAATCAAGATGTGTTAAGTGGGGATCTTTCCATATTCAAAGTGACATTTGTGACCAATGTTGTTTTCTTTTAGTCAGGTAAATGCAGAGGATGCTCCTATACTGTTTGCAGCAAATATTGTTTCTGTTCCTCCTCTCATGTTATAATGTTAACTCCTGCATGAGAGACATACACATCTCTGCATTGTCATTAACCATTTCAATATTTAACAATCTCCTTAGCTTGTTTAATCATCTTTGAGATTCCATGTCTCTAGATCAGGCCTGCCAGCACCCACTTTGCGGCCCGCAAAGTTTTGCGGCCCGCAAAGTAACAAACTATTTTTTATTCTTATTATTTTATTAATAGCTTAACCCCTTGTTCTGTTTTCTTTTGGCCCGCACACATTTTTCATAAAATATTATGGCCCGCCTTACATTTTGAGGTGTGCAGGTCTAGATCATATTCTAGCTCATATTCTATTTAGCCCCTTGGGATGTTAAAATGAGTGAAGAAATTCACCATGTTTTTGTAACAAATTGTTATATTTTCATTCCAGTAGAGTTCTTCAAATAAAGCTGAATTTGCTTGGTGGTTCATCCATCCCTTCGTTTTTATAAATAGACTTTGACATTGCCTGATTTGACTTGTCTAAAAATGTCTCACCCACTGCGATACTAAGGTTGACCTTTAAATTTCATGAAATCCTCGTTCCTCTCCTGCAGTGAGTTTGAATTCCTTACGCTACATCCATACTTAAAAAGAGTATAGTGCTTTTGCCATCCACCTTGTGTGTTGAAGAGCTATAGTGTTCATAAACCATCCAAGCCAAAGATGGATGAGTTTCTCCTGTAAATATAAAAGCTAACTTGAGAGATTGCTTGTAATAATCTCAGGGTTGCGCAGCTTGCCATTGCCCAGTTGCAAATTCCATGAGTCTGCCCTTGTCATCTTTTAAACTGCCCATAAACTATTGATTCTTATTTTATAATATACGATCATTGAGTATTTACGATCTTTGAGTATTTACGCCCATGTTACACTAGAGGTGAAAAATACACATCCTCCCCATATTACACTAGAGGTGAAAGTATATAATTATAACTTTACCACTTGGGCAATGAAAGAGTATGGCCTGACTAATTCCTACTTAATATTGCTTTAGCAGGCATCTAAGGACAGGGAATGTCCAACATGATGATGCATCAAAAATACTTTTTTTTATATCGAAAATGAAAACAATTTATTTGTTCCGAATATTTAGAGACTGTTTTTGAAGTGGAGAAAGAAACATTGGACATCAAAAGTCTCAGTAAATGGCTTCTATGGGGGATGCAGTAGTATCAAGAAAGTCTTATTCTTCTTCTGACAAAAAATCTGATGAAAAGCCAGGTAAATTTAAGTTTGGAGATGCATGTTACTTTACCAAAGGGACAATACAATGCAGCATAATGTATTGGGTAGGCTGGAACAGAAATAAATATACAATTAGAAACATTTGAAGCTTGGAAAATGATTTGATTTATTGACCTAAGGCTAATGTGGGTAAATTACTGTGTAGATCTTTAACAACAGTCAAAAGGGGCAGAGACGGTAAATGTATTTCTCCAGATGGGGCTCATGTTAAGATTATATCATTAGAAAATTAAATTTCATGTGCACGATAGAATTAAATTTCAATACATTTAATTGTGGATTGTCGGCTAATATTTACCCAATTTTTTCAGAAGTCACACAACCAGCAGGTGGTTTTTTATGGCGCATGTCAAGCGGCTTGTTCAATACAGCAACAGGTGCGGTCGGTTATGGACTGGGTGGTGTAAAGTGGGTTGCTGGAAAGACGATAGATGTCGGCTCCGCTGTTGCTCATAAGACAATTGATGCAGGTGCAGTGGTGGCAAGTAAACTTCCGTTACCGTCGGTGTCCGTGCCTTTTGTAACTAAGAAAGATAAGAAGGAATAATGGCGCAGGAGTGTACTTTACAATTAATGTGCTTCATGAATGAGATTAACCTTAGAAGTTTGCATTACTATTATAAGCTTATGTCAGCTTGCCAATGCAATGGGGATTGGTAAGAAATAAAGACGAACACTTCACCACAATTCTTTACCATATGTCAGAAAATGTCATGAACTCAGAAGAAAGAAATGATATTGCTTTGTATAAATGATATTATATGGCCTTGAAATGAAATATAATTCACTTATTATGCCCTAACATATTCCTTTAAAAAAAATGTATCCACTAACACTGATTATTATATTTAAAAATGATTTTACCTGAACAGCTGCCACCTCGACACAAGTAACATATGACTTAAGTAAATCTACAGAAATAGTTTTGAAGTGCAATTTCATTGAGTCATTGCTGACATCCCAGTAATCTTGTACTACAATTCAACAAATCCTAGGAAGCTTTTTCTGAAAGTTGTCTAATTGGTTTTTTTTTGTTGTTGTAAAACTGGTTCTATTCTGATATTCCTTGTCGATATATTTTAACTGGTACTAAATGTTTTTCCTTGTTGCATAGCACTGGGATGTTGTTCTACGATATTGACTCCCAACATGAGTCACATTTAATTAAGTTATAGTTTGGCTCAATCCCTTTTCAGTGTAGTAATTGTTCTAAATTAATTCCCTGTTATGTGACCTGAACTCCTTTCCCTTATGTTTCCTTGCTGTGTTATTTCCCTTGATATTCTTGAGATACGTCTTAGTGTCCAGCACATAAAATATTTGACTCAGTTGGTATATAGTTTTTAAGTCATTGTGTATTATTTTAATCCATTTTTTGTATGGATTATACTGTGGTTATGCCAATGGTGTATCCAGTTGGTTCTTAATTTTATTGTTTTTTTCCAATGAATTCTCCTTGCTTGTGGACTACCATCACTTTGTTAGGTTTGATTTCACTCATTGTTTATGGCCATAGGTCAATACTTGCTTTTGCTGCAGTTTTGACTCTTCTAAAAATGTGCCTCATTCTTCCTTTTCAACTGAGGTATGAAGTACCATAACTTTTTTAAACATTTCTATGCTTGCTTCCTTCCCCCTTCTCTATTGCCATCATCAGCTGTATTTTAAAAGTTGTTTATCAATGCTCCTTTTTGTTTGTATAATCTAGCTACTTAAATATTCCTAATTAAGCCTGGGGTAGAATTTCATGTGCCTTTAACAACCCAAGGCTTTTCACAGATTGTCTATAAAACTCTTTTCACTGCACACAATTCTGTTTTTCATGTCATAAGGTTTATGATGTTGGAGTTATATGTTACACAGTTCTTCATAAAACCCAACTTTAAATCAACAGACTAGTCAAATTTATTGTAAAAATTTTTGATCAAGAGTAGATAACTGTTATTGTAAACATGAGTGATCCAGCTGTGAGTGAAAGACCTCTTATAAATGCCTTTATAGTTAATATTTTAACCATTCAAGAGTTAATTGTGATTAAATGACCCGATTAAATGACCCGATTAAATGACCCGATTAAATGACCCGATTAAATGACCCGATTAAATGACCCGATTAAATGACCCATTTGCTTCAGATGTTCTCTCCTCCTTTAAACATATTTTTATAATGGACAGCATTGGGTTTTGTAGTTTTTCAAACATTGATTCTGTTAAATCATTATTAAACTTGTCATTAATAAAGCCATTGCATTTATATAAACTGTTAGATTGCCTTGTGCAACATTATGTATTGATATATTTATTTAAAAGTTATTTAGAAGCAGATTGTTATATTATTATTTGAGTTGATATCTGTGAGATATTACATGTTTATTCAAAATGTTAGCGTTTAATGATTTTCTAAATATTCATATGTGATGCAGCACTGTTAAGTAATCATAATCAAATCTCAAAGCCTCTTTTAAAGTTCTTTTCATGATATGACTACCAATTTGATATACGACTTTTAAATTTGGATACTGGTAGTTCTGTGTCTTTGTGTTCATATTTTGAGATTGACTTGCAAACTAACACAAAAGGGTTTACTAATGAACTTATCTATATAAATTAATAGTATTAATTAGTTAAATATTGTTAAAAATGTAAAAATATTTTATAGCTATGATTTTATGTTAAAAAGATTTTCTTTTAAAAATCATTAAGAATACGGAGTTTTCCAACTCAATTATTTTAAGTTAATTACTTTTAACCCAATTAATTTAGTTTAATTACTTTAAACGCAATTATTTTAAGTTAATTACTTTTAAGCCAATTATTTTGTTAATTACTTTTAACCAGAACTGAGTGAAATGATATTAATTTTAAATTGTATTGTTCAAGAACACATTTGTTTATTGCATGTTTTTTGTTTACGTCCTCTAATTCAAGCACCTGATTATTCTACTAACGAGCACTACTAACTTTGGTCCCTCTCATTCTTTCCATTGTTCTTAAATTAATGTTAAAATGTGGCATCATTAACACATTCAGTAGAGATAAAACCAAGTAGTTATTGCGTCTGCTATTGGACGTTGATCATTAATCAAAATTTGACATTGCTTATTGTTTAAAAGTATTCTTATTTAGACTTTAAATGTCTACAGGTTTTGCTGTGCATGGCAAAAGTAGCCATACTAGTTTATAAAAATAGAGTTCAGAGTTAAGCAAATGTTTGTTCTACTGATGGGATAGTTTATATTTGTACATAGATCTTTGTTTTTGTTTCATCTCAAAATCCAAGTCATCAACTTTAACTGTCTCATGAGGAAATGGTTATGATTCTGAAATTTAAAAAAAAATATTTCCATACAGTATATTATATATAGAATATTTCAGTGTGATATTTCAAACAGCCATATATTGAAAATTACTCACTGCACTTTTACTCTCAAGCATTTAAAAAAAATTGTAAATATGTTCTATATTAATAATTGAAGATACTTATCAATGGTATCCACAGTAGGGAAGACATCCAGCATTCAGGCAGTTAGTTAGCACATTGGATAATCAATATTATTTCTACTCATCTTGCTGCACTGTGAAATGCATTGGCCAAATATTAATTTCTGAATTTCGCTTTGGGCCTGACTTTTCATTTTCAAGGGTGTGTCAAAGGGTTGCTGTTGACTGACAGCTAGAATTTAAATCAATTTAGGCCGTCTGCTGCTCTTATACAGGTACATGGGTAGGCTTGCCTGTTCTATCATTAACACCCATTATAATTTATTCTTTGTTGCAGATTCTACTGCCAATGTACATACATTTGTCAAGTCAATTGTTTGGTGACCAATAAAACGTTATTTATTATCACAATAACTTTTCAATGCCTTTAGGTCTGTGCACATAAATAAAAATTTAATTCCATTAGGTCATTTTGCAATTTGACTTGAACTTAAATCCAGAAAAATTTCAGAAATAATTTGTGTTTTTCAGGCTAAACATTCATGGTTTCCCCTCAGCTGAGGTAAATGTTCTGGATTTCCTTTCAGTTTTGAAGTCCTCTTAAGAACTTAGAGGGAAAAAAATAATCTATCTTCCTAATGAATGAAATTAAAATCACACTAGATATCAGAATAAGCCTTGTGTTCATTAAAAAAAATTATTAGAAAATACACACGGTTAACATTATGTGTTCATGTTCTTTATACACAATGTTCAAGTATTATCATTATGTATTTTATGAATTTTAAAAAATCTTCTTGAAATGCCAGTATGAGTGGGAAAGTGAGGGTTAATGGAATCAACTGAGTGGGAGAGTCAGGGTTAATGCAATAACTTTGATAAACAATGATGGCAGTTAGATCCAAATTTTAATTTGATTTAAGCTTTTACTTATAAGTTGCTTTTTGAGTGTGAGACACATTTATATGTTGTTTTATTGAGACACATTTAATTAAATATTGTCTTATTTTGACTGTGTAAAATAACATGCCAACCATTATGTGACCAGATCTTTGGAAGTGAAAGATTGTGCTTTTTGGGCCAATTGTATTATATTTTTTTGTGTTTTTATGCTTAATGCGTAGGGTAATATTGTACGTGCTAGTCAATCAATTTTTTGCACTTTCATCAATTTTGAACAACATAAAAGAAAGTAATGCAATGCCACATATTTTGGTTATGGGTAAGTTTGCTGATATAGAAAAAATATCCATGTTTATTGGTAACACTGTTTAAAAAAGCAACTCTATATTATATATAACTATTCTATATTAACAACTCTATATTATATATAACTATTCTATATTAACTGATTCATCGTCATTAACCTATATCATTAAAATTGATATTTTATTTAGAATACCTTTTAATAATGGACTCTAACTTTCTAACACTTGATTAGGGGTCTCTCAACGGCTTATACTCAAATGCCATTTATCTGAATTCATGGACTGGTGCTCTTTCAATCATTATAACCTTTTATATACACACTTCAATCTTTACCTGATAATTGCTAGTACTATATATACTCAATCTTAAGGAAATATTTCAAAGGAATAAATCGGGTTGGTCAGCTCATGCCATGGAAGATTTTTAAAACTTTGTCCAAGTACATTGTTTGTAGAGGTACACTACAGTACACACATTAGCCTACCAGAAGCTTTGAACATCTGCATTTACCCCTAATTATTTATTCTGATTTTGAAATAAAGTTTTAATTTTATGCTTTTGGCATTTTTTACTGGATAACATTGTGTACCAGATAACATTGTGTACTAGATAACATTGTGTACCAGATAACATTGTGTACCAGATAACATTGTGTACCAGATAACATCACTGCTCAGTGGTATGTAGTAATAATCTCATCTTAGATATTCTTTGATGACGCACTGCTTACATCATCATTACACTGCCATTACACTATCATATTACTTTATGGGGTCAGCTTATAAGCATGATAAAGCACTTTTTCTGCCTTTTCCCATTTGAAACGGGCTTTAGAACAAGTACTTCCTATGAGTGATGTTTTAGTACAAGTACTTCCTATGAGTGATGTTTTAGAGCAAGTACTTCCTATCAGTGATGTTTTAGAACAAGTACTTCCTATGAGTGATGTTTTAGAACAAGTACTTCCTATGAGTGATGTTTTAGAACAAGTACTTCCTATGAGTGATGCTGAGAAAGCGAACTCCTCTTAACTTTGTATCCTTGCTGTGTGGGAATAGCAGAAGTACTTCCTATGAGTGATGCCGAGAAAGCAAACTCCTCTGAGAAAGCAAACTCCTCTTAACTTTGTATCCTTGCTGTGTGGGAATAGCAGAAGTACTTCCTATGAGTGATGCTGAGAAAGCAAACTCCTCTTAACTTTGTATCCTTGCTGTGTGGGAATAGCAGAAGTACTTCCTATGAGTGATGCTGAGAAAGCAAACTCCTCTTAACTTTGTATCCTTGCTGTGTGGGAATAGCAGAAGTACTTCCTATGAGTGATGCCGAGAAAGCAAACTCCTCTTAACTTTGTATCCTTGCTGTGTGGGAATAGCAGAAGTACTTCCTATGAGTGATGCTGAGAAAGCGAACTCCTCTTAACTTTGTATCCTTGCTGTGTGGGAATAGCAGAAGTACTTCCTATGAGTGATGCCGAGAAAGCGAACTCCTCTTAACTTTGTCGCCTTGCTGTGTGGGAATAGCAGAAGTACTTTTAGGCTAGTTTAATGATGTAACAAATATCCAACATTAAACAGAAAATTATTTGTTATTTTATATTATGCAGGTATGTAAATCTGTCATTGTCACCACTCATGTTACCAATGAGGAAAATGGCACAACTAGCCTAGGGGTTCATATGGCACATATGGTATTTTCTACTAGAAATATGGTCCCAGCATAAATTTTAAGTTGAAACAACTAAATGTGACAGCCAAGTGCCACGTGAAGCTGTTATGGCCCATTTTGATCGATGTTTATATTTGTTAAACTCTGATCGTCTCAGCGCTAACAATTCATCACTGCTTAATTGTATTGTTTGTGATGTCCAAGTAGGAAGAAATGTTTGAACAAATTAATCAAACATATACATTTGTATTTATTGTAAAGACGTTCTCACTAGAGATGGGGGAGAAGAATTTCAGTCTTTCACAAAGATAAACCATGGGACACAATCTGTACTCAAGTTTTCCTGTTCTGATCTATACAAAATTTTCTTCAGAGATTTTGATCATTGATTGGAATAATAACTAATCCATCCAATATTGAGGATTTAATGCAAATCAAGTTTCAAAGTTAGACTGTTTCTCTTGAAAACAATACAGTTTTTAAAAGTTCGATTTAAAGATAATATATTTATACACAGTTTTTGGGTGCGTAATGGTGTGTGTACAGTTTTGAAATAATTTTGCATTACTTCTTTACTGGACCCTAAATAAGGGAACAAAAGAATTGAGCACACACTAAAATATATATTTGTATCGTGTCACAACGAAGATAACTGATTGTTGTTAGTCCACCTGTTGGTTGTTATATTTCAAAATCTCTGGTCAGTAGAGTTGTACTTGCTCTACACTTCAATTTATAACTGGTCAGTAGAGTTGTATTTGCGCTTCACTTCAATGAAGTCAACTCCATTATACATGTGATTTTATTGTTTAATCTACACTATAAACCTCTATCCCTAACAATGAAATTATAATTATATGTTTCAAAATGTTATAAACTATAAATGATACGATGCTATTTGAATGTTATGTTAATTCATATCATTGGCGTGGAGCTGGAATAGAATTCAGCAGAAATTTTTCACTTTGCGAGTTATTTGATTGATGGTCTAATAAACTACTGTAATGAAAAGTTATAGTGGTGTTAGTTTGTGTGAACTTGCTGTTAGACAAATTAAACCTGGTTGTCAGATCTGGATGTTAGATGTAGATAGATAATGGACAGACTGGATGTTGGAAGTGGATGATGGACTGACAGGATGTTGAACAAACTGGATGTGGATGTAAGTGCACTCTGAGACAAAATCAACCGACTGAAACCTGATTTGATAATTTTAGGGGGACACAGAGAGAAAATGGGGACTATTGCCTGCACTTGATCTATTCAAGGGGACACAGAGAGAAAATGCGGCCTATTGCCTGCACTTGATCTATTCATGGGGACACAGAGAGAAAATGGGGACTATTGCCTGCACTGAATGAGCTTCATAATAGAGTTATGTACGCCTGGATGTACTATAAACAGATTTCCGCCATTAAAATACAAACTCTTATTATATTAGGTCCATATTTCTAAGAACAATTCAAAGTTTCCACAATTCAATATTTCAATAATGCCACAATTCAATATTTCCACAATTCATTTTTTCCACAATTCAATATTTCCACAATTCAGTGTTTCCACAATTCAAAGTTTCCACAATTCAATATTTCCACAATTCAATTTTTCCACAATTCAGTGTTTCCACAATTCAAAGTTTCCACCATTCATTGTTTCCACAATTAAATGTTTCCAGGGTTCAATGTTTCCGCAATTCAATGTTTCCACCATTCATTGTTTCCACAATGTAATATTTCCACCATTCATTGTTTCCACAATGTAATATTTCCACCATTCATTTTTTCCACCATTAAATGTTTCCAGAGTTCAATGTTTCCACCATTCAATGTTTCCACAATTCACCAGAATTCAATCTTTCCGCAATTCAATATTTCCACAATTCAATATTTTTACTTTTCAATGTTTCCACCATTCAAATTTTACACCATTCAATGTTTCCACAGTTCAATGTTTCCACCATTCAAAGTTGCTGCCATTCAATGTTTCTGCAATGCAATATTTCCACCATTCAATGTTTTCACAATTCACCAGAATTCAATGTTTCCACAAATCAATATTTCCACAATTCAAATTTTCTACCATCCAATGTTTCCACGGTTCAATGTTTCCACAATTCAATGTTTACACGAACATTGTTAACTGACGAGACCAAGATGACAACATTTTGTTAACAGATTTATTCAGTCTAGGTTTGAGATTCTTCTATTTTGTCTGTGTCTTCTAAGTCTTGGGTCTCAGTTCTGGACTGTGTAGATCTGAAAAGGATGTACTCCTGGCCAATCTTATGAAAATTGATCGTGTTGTTGGACTGTCTAAGTAGGTCAGCTCTTAGTCTTGAGATGGCCCGCATTTCCTGAAATAACATAATAACTGATGCCAGGAACATTAGTTAGACTTAGTTAATTAAGCGTTAGCAGACCTGTTTACTCTTACAATTTTGGCGTACAATGTACGATTTTCAGGTGTAGACATCATATATACTGTATGTTTATTTTTTTTTACTATTAAGAACGATTGAACGATTTTGTGATGATATTGTACGATTTTATGAGTTTAGGGTAAACAGGTCTGCGTTAGGGTTTATGATGAGTTAATTACGGCTTATGATTAAGGTTTGTTACTTAAGGGTTAGGCTTAGGATAAGGGTTATTTAATTAAGGGTCAGGGTTAGTATTAAGGGCCTAAACGCATCAGCCCCTCCCAAATACAAGGGATTACATAAAAGCTAGATACCTTCTCCTGTGTCCTTTAGATGAGTCCGATTATACTCAGATATTAATAAAAAAATATTGCTGTTGGTGCCATGTGTATTTTCCTTTGAGGATCATTGCCAAAATATTTCAACAGATGGCATAGTTTATATAATTTAATCTTTGGCACTGCTGCATTTGTCCCAGAATATTATTATTCTGCGAAACAGGGGTATCATTTCGGGTTTTTTCATGGGAAAAAGGGGGGGGGGACCAAAACTTAGTCGGCTTGATTAAGTTAAGTTAAGTTGTTTATTACTGGATGCGCCAGAGTACATAGCAATTTAAATAAAACCTGAAAATTCGGGGGGAGGGGGGCAAATACCCCGCCCTACCCAAAGTTGTTTTTTAAGCCCCCCCCCCCCCCTTTGTATTTTTCCCTGCTCCACTTTATCGTGAACAGCATTGTGTAAGTAGGTTAAATAAAACTAATATTTGTGTGTTAAAATTCCAGTAGGTCAGTTTGCAAAATAATAATAATAAATAGTTATTTAGTAAATAATATTAGGAAATATGCGAAATTCTAAATTTGTCCTTTGCCGCCAGGCTGACGAAACATCAATTCTTACAAAAATTCTTACATAAATATTTCATGAATATCTATTGTTCATTGATGTAGTACATTACTCTAACCTCAGATAGCCTTGAATTCAATCGCATGACTTCGACTCCAAGCTCTGTGTAACCCGCAGTCTCACTTCTGTCTCGTTCTCTACCATCATGCTCTGTGTAACCCGCAGTCTCACTTCTGTCTTGCTCTCTACCATCATGCTCTGTGTAACCCGCAGTCTCACTTCTGTCTTGCTCTCTACCATCATGCTCTGTGTAACCCGCAGTCTCACTTCTGTCTCGTTCTTTACCATCATGCTCTGTGTAACCCGCAGTCTCACTTCTGTCTCGTTCTCTACCATCATGTGTGTGGCCAACTATCTTTTCCTTGGTAGTCTGTCCGTTCTTTACGCCTGCCAATGGCGCGTCTACTGGATTGCGCCCAACAACACAATGACCAAATGATATTTAGAAAATATAACAAATGGAAACATTTTTAAAAAAAACCTTTACACATTAATTTAATCAATTTCAATCAAATGTTTCACCATGCAGTTAAACCACGTGACAGGGTTGCGATGAGATGATTGCTATGAGATTATTGCTATGAGACGACTGGTAAGAGATGGTTGCTATGAGATGATTTGATCGCCAGGTCTCGTATTTTAAAAGCGGACCTGAGACCTGGATTAATTATTTCAAATGCTTATTTGGACTGCTACAATTTCACCAGTTATTTGGACTGCTACAATTTCACCAGTTATTTGGACTGCTATAATTTCACCAGTTATTTGGACTGCTACAATTTCACCAGTTATTTGGACTGCTATAATTTCACCAGTTATTTGGACTGCTACAATTTCACCAGTTATTTGGACTGCTATTATTTCAGTTATTTTTTTACTGCTCAATTGTAGTAATAATTCTGATTGCTAACTTGGAATGATAAGCCTATACTTGATTGATAATTGGCACTGAAATGTGGTGATATTTTAATTCATAAAATTTTTGTCAGTAAATATAATGGAAATATATCAGTGGAGGAGCCCCGTAATAAAATCAGCAATGTAACTACTTTATATGAACCAAAACGTCACATTACATCATCCTTACAATGGAGTTATTACTAGTTAATAACTATTTTATTCCATTATCTTTCATAAAGCTTATTTAATTTTGTTATCTCAAAAGTGTATTTGTTTTCTTTCATTAATTCAGATTAAACTAAAAGTCTCTCAAACTTATCCATGTAACACAACAACTTTCCCTAACCTGTAAAGACTTCACTGTTGCTTCTATCGGGCGGCTTGAGAACCAGTCTATTTTTGAGTTGACCTCTACCGGGTCTTCTTGGTACACGAAGTTGGTCCTGGACTAGCCCATTACGCACCTGACAAGTCGTTTCACCTGTGTTAAGTGACTTGACAAAGTGGACCTCATCCACACGGTTTCTCAGTCGGACCTGGACGGCAGAATACAAAGACATGGTGGGAATTTTCAACCAAGGTAAAGTAACTGAAATTAAAAATAATTGACAGAACTATAGCAAATCAAAGAAAATGTTCGATAGAGAAATTAATTGGATATAGCAAATCAAAGTAACGGTTCTATATTCTATAGATAAGTTAGCATGATATAGAAAATCAAAGAAAATGTTCTATAGAGAAGTTAGTATTATACAAAGAAAGAAGTTTAAATTTAAAAAAAAATTTGAATAAAGTTGTGTTCATATATTGTTTAGACCAGTGGTTCTCAAAGTGGGCCGTACCACTCGCAGAAGACAGAGGGATGCCTTAGGGGTGGTGCAGTAAAATGATCAGTGGATGTAGGGGTTGTTGGGAGGCGGTGGTGAGAAAATCCTTCTTAAAAATGAAAAAAAAAAAAAAGATTATCATTATCAGTTTTGAAAATTCGTTTTATTCGTTGATGTCTATGTTAGCTTTCTTCGTCTTTGATGAAATCTGTTGAGTTTCAGCTCATGACTGACATATGTGGTCGAAACTGCACTGCCCTAAGAGCATACTAAGCACACATCCCTGATAGACGCTTTGTACCATCAGTTAGTTTAAGATTATTTCACACCTGCTTGTTCAATAAGGCCATAGCTGCTGCTGCTTTTGCGAACCTGATGTTCACCTCTTCGTCAATTGAGTGCGAACTAGAGCCATTGGATCAAAGGTATATGAAATGCTCAACCACCGACAGATTATGGCACTCAATAGATGCGTTTGGAGGGGACGATGTTTCTTGCATATTGACATTAGTTTTCTGTAGACTGATGGACAGTCCAAACTATTGACACGCGTGTGAGAGGCGTTTAACTACATCCGCTGAAGACCTTCTTCTGTGTGCAATGTTGAGCCGGCATCGTCAGCGAACAACAGTTCACGAATAAGTTTTTTTTTTTACCTTGGTCTTTGCACGATGGCGAAAGCTATTGAACAGCTTACCATTAGATCTGACATGAATGTACACTCTATCTTCACAGTCCATGGAATGTACACTCTATCTTCACAGTCCATGGAATGTACACTCTATCTTCACAGTCCATGGAATGTACACCCTATCTTCACAGTCCATGGAATGTACACTCTATCTTCACAGTCCATGGAATGTACACTCTATCTTCACAGTCCATGAAAGCTAATTGAAGGTGCATCAAGAATAAAATGGAGAAGAGCGTTTGTGCATAGGAATGCCTCAGAGACCATGCCATTGCTGGTTACTGTGCATGTTCTCGTGACTACGCTCTAAACAGTCGTGGGGAGACAACCCATGTTACTCCGGGTTACCATGTTGAATGCCCTTGACAGATCTTTGAAAGCGATATAAAGAGGCCTATGCTATTCACGACACTTCGCCTGTATTTGGCGTAACGAGAATAATCATGCCTATAGTTAAGCGAACAACACGGAAGCCACACTGGGACTATGTGTAGATGCGGTTGGCCTGGAGTATAAGGGCGACATGGGCAAACGTCTTTCCAACTAAGTCAAGGAGAGAAATTCCTCGGTAGTTATTAGTCACTTCGGTCACCTTTCTTTTTGTACAATGTTACGATGTTGGCGTCTCTCATGTCCTGTGGAATGTGACCTGCTTCCCAACACAGACAGGGGAGCTCATGTAAGGGCTGGAGTAGTATTGGTTAAAAGCTACTATAGTGAATAATCATTACTCTTGGGCTTGATCATAAACCTACTTGAAAATGTTGTAGTGTTCATGGATCAATTAATCAATGGTGAATTTAAAATAATTGTAAAAAAATATTTTAATTTAAAGTTTAGTTACAGTTACATACAACATGCAGCATAAAACATACAACAGACAACATACAGCATACAACATACAAATACAGCATACAGCATACAACATACAGCTTACAACATACAGCACTTTATAACATTTTATTGTATTATCTCCCTTACATACTGTCGTGTTTTTTTATTTTAAAAAAAATAATATTTTGAGTGTGCGTGGGGGGGGGGGGGGGGAGTTGGGGGGGGGTAGCACTTGGGGTTCTAGGGGTGGGTTTATGGTTCTAAATAGACAGTAACCGAAAGGGTTTGAGAACCACTAGTTTAGACCAGTATAATGTTTTTAAAAAGCTGTGGTACTTATAAATTATTTAGACCCTTATATTCAAAACATGTGGTTCCTACATCGTTAAGACTTACCTTAGGAATAAACAAAATGCACAGGACCAGGGACGTACATAAGCTAACAAATACTGCGACGAGGATAAAGCCCAACGTCTTTCTGTCCTGACCAAGGGCGTAGGTGACAGGCACAACGAGAGCGCACACGATGGCGATATTGTAGATGCAGAAGCCGATGAGCTGTAGATGGAGTAGATTAGCAGGAGTAAGGTTTTTTGTTAGGATGAATAAAAAAATTAACTCAAGTTAATTAATTGATTTAAAATGACTTGAATTTCACGACGTCTCCCCATCAAAAAAAAAGAAAGACAATTAATTATAATAAAAGATGCTAAAATAGTTATCACAAGTAAACAACGATGATTAAATACTTTCATAAATATTGATTAACTGAAAATTGTTTCCCTCCAGCTTTAACATGATTTTCTGAAATCCCATTTTTTTGAAGATATGAGAATTTTATTTACACGCCTAAGCGTAAAGCTATCTTTGCGCGGGCTTCTGACAAACAGATCACCCCCGTTAACCTAAGAATTGAGTACGCCATTGGTTACCTTGGAGTCGTTAGCCTAACAACTGAGTACGCCATTTGTTACCTTGGAGTCGTTGAGTGCTGGTATCGTCACCATCCTGGTTTCCCATGCCAAAAAAGCACCAAATACTAGTAATAAACCTTTGTAAACATACTCAGCCATGTACCAGTAAACCTAACGAACAAAAATCGTTAAAAAAGGAAATGTCACTAGTCACAATACATAATTAAGGAGTATGGACACATCTTAAATAGCAATGCTGACTGCTCAAAGTTACACCAGCGTAGCTTAATGAAGACACACATAAATAGATTGTGATTTTAAAGAAATAATTTCTTTGTTCATCTGAGAAAGTAGGTCACTCTTGATGTAGAAGGAGCAGCATTTATCTCACGGACCAAGTGTCTATATGTCTTAACTTATTTGAGTCCTATATTTCTTTGACTGACTGGGTGTCTCAAAGTCTTGTCAATAGAGTCCTATATTTCTTTGACTGACTGGGTGTCTCAAAGTCTTGTCAATAGAGTCCTATATTTCTTTGACTGACTGGGTGTCTCAAAGTCTTGTCAATAGAGTCCTATATTTCTTTGACTGACTGGGTGTCTCAAAGTCTTGTCAATAGAGTGCTATATTTCTTTGACTGACTGGGTGTCTCAAAGTCTTGTCAATAGAGTCCTATATTTCTTTGACTGACTGGGTGTCTCAAAGTCTTGTCAATAGAGTCCTATATTTCTTTGACTGACCAGGTATCCATAATGATTGATTCATTCGAGTGCTTTATTTTTCAAATATAATTGACACAGATGTTTGAAATAATTTTTTAAAATGTGGGAGGGGATGCGAGTGGAATTTGAGAAGGGAATTCATAGTTGAAAACTATTTGAAACTCAAAATAATTAAATATATATCATTTATTTCTTACATCTCCAAAATTAGTCCTCAAATGAACGCTGAAAAACAAATTATTTTGAATTTCCCGCTCCGTCCACACTTTATATACAGTAAACATATGTTTGTTATAATAGGACATACTCTACCTCATACCGATGAGTACAAACACTGTATGTGTATGTTATTTGCTCATTAGTAGATTGACCCTGAAAAAATGTATACGTATGAAAAGTCATTCAGAAATCTGAATGACCAACTTTAAAAACAACAACTTGTTAACAATAAATATCAATCTAATGATAAGTATTTATATAAATATCGATCTAATGATAAGTATAATATAAATATTGATATTATGATAAGTATGTATGTATGTATGTATGTATGTATGTATCTTATGATAAGTATTTAAATAAATATAAATCGTATGATAAGTATTTATATAAATATCAATTGTATGATAAGTACTTAAATAGATATAAATCTTATGATAAGTATTTATATAAATATCGATTTATTATAGGTATTAATATAAATATCAATCTTATGATAAGTATTTAAATAAATATCGACCTTCTATGGCATTGCAATCAGTGTTTCTTTCAGAAATTTTCCCCCGAGGGGGCAATTTTGACGTTCGGGGGGGCAGTGCCAGTTTTTCAGTGGCCAGAGGCGTAGCTAAGGGGTGGCAGATGGGACATATGTCCCCGGGCGCCAGACTAGCGGGGGCATCTAATGGGCTATAGTGTTAATGGATGAAAATAATAGGTTTCAGAGTTTAGCCGGGGGGGGGGGTAAAAATGAATCTTGTCCCCTGTCATCAAAGACTCACGTCAGTGACGTAGAAGTGGGGGGGGGGGGGGGTGAACATTTGGTCTTCCCAGGTGTCATTTTTTCTTTAGATAGAGCGGCGGGATTTTCGGACATCTGCAGAGTTTCTATCGAGAAACGTAGCGTGGCAAAAAATTTAACCCACTTAGGGTGGCGCTAACACTAGGCACGCCGCTGGGCAGTGTGTATATCAGCACCAAATTTGGCTGACAGGGCAAGTAATTTTTATCGGGAAGTAAGGCAACAGAAAATGTGTGATTGTTTAATAATCAAAAGGTGCATTTTGGAGTATACATGATTCGAATGTTTTGATAAGACTTTCATTTGATCGGGGGAAATAATTTTTCAAGCGTCGGGGGAGGCATTATGGCGACCAGTGCCAGACACAAACTAAATTCATTCTGGTTGTGGTGTGCCGAAGAAAATCATTTGACACAAGATTAGATTCAACCCGGTAGTCACTTTGATCGACGTCAAGGAAAAAAAAAAGGGGGGGGGGTAGCAGAAATTGAGGAATGCGAAGAGTTTGAGCAAACGTGAGGGCAGGGGTCCCCTTAATTTAAAAATAATAAATTCAAAATGCAGTGATGCATTGTGGTGCAAATTTTTCTTCTTCTTTTTCTGTCTATTAAAGGCCCACGATCAATTTATTGATCATTATGGCTCCTATGAATGTAGATGGGATTTGCACTGTTTCTGTGCCTGGTCTTGATGCGGATATTTCACTGGTAACAAGAGTTACCTAGTGAGGGTATCATGCACTGTATTCAATGTATCTTTAAGACAATGTGTGAAGGGGCATTTCAAACGTTCATATATTTACTGTTAGATGTCTCGTAGAAAAATGCTAAGAATACATCAACATGCACCAACTATATGTGGACTACAAATCAGGTTATAATAGCATAGACAGGAAATACATGAACGATGCTGTGCTGGAACTTGGAGTCCTTAACAAACTTACCCGACTCATACATATGACGATGGATAACTACAAAAGAAGAATCAAAGTACAGAGGGAGTTCTTGAGGGAGTTCCCAATCAATCTGGGCCTCAGACAAGGAAATCCATGTATCATTTTCAACATCACTTTAAAAAAAAAGCATTAGAAACATACGTGTGAGCACCTGAGAGGTGGTACAGAACAACCATAAGGAAGAGAGATACTCCCTAGCCTAGACTCGCCCCTTAAAACCTTATAGGCCCCGGAAATGTTTTGATAAATTCAAAATGCAAGAATGCATTTTTTTTTTACATACCGTAGTTAAATTTAGTTTCGCCTCATTAAACACTTAACTGTAGAGCAACGGGAGAGATGCTAGTTAAGATTTTATGTGTCATTTGACCTAAGAGCCATCGTATGAGGTCTGCAACCCACATAGCTGCATGGGGCCTCTTATATTTTAGGGGCTTAAAGTTGGGCTGTAATTACATTAAATTATCAACTTTTACTGCTAGGTAGGGAAGGAAAAAACCGAAAAGTAGAACGGGTGCCATAAAAAGTCAAGCGACGTCTCTGCTTGACTAAGTGTGGTATGCAAACATTTTTTTTTTAATTGAAAAGTAATTTATTTTTAAAGTTATTATTTTAAAATATTTTTGGGATCAACTACATAAAAATAATGAAATTACTACAAAATATTTTTAAAATTAAGAAAAAAGAATACCTTCCAAAAAAAGGTATCCATCCCAAAAAAGAAATTCTAAAATAATTTTACATTTTGAACGAAAAAGAAAAACCAAAAACATACGTTTATTTCAATATATTTACAAGTTTCGCCAAAGTCAAAAAGAAAAAAAGCTTTTCTGTACAAAAGGCTAAAGACTATATCTTTATGGGTTTTCAAAATTGGTATTTATTTATAAATCATATGTAACCGACATAATTGTTCAGAAGTCAAGAATTGTTTACAAAAGACTCATATATTTATTAATGTGTGATTTTTTTTCTTATAAATTATTAAAGTTTCAATTCTCAATATTCAGTTGATTGAAATGTTAATTAAGAAATTTAGACTACTATAATTTGCTTCAGATCATTACAACTTGCCTCTTCGATATTATATTTGAAAATAATTTTTTTACCAATTTCATATTTTTTTTTTAACTACTACCAAAAATGGCATTTACAAGACAATCGAAATACTCGATTTTTTTTTATTCGTTGTTTAAATATATATTATATTCTTTCTACTGGATTATCATCTTATAATAATTTTTTTAAATAGTTTAAACAGCTGGGGAAGATTGTTTATTATTATTATATTAACAGAGAAAAGTCATTGGGGATTTCATAAATAAAGACTTTTTAAAAAATCATTTTACTCTGTTCCCGAAACTGTGCTAAAAAATTAGAAACACTCGATTTAATAATTATGATGAAATGTCCACTATTTGTATGTAACCGGTAAATTCCTAATTTTTTGTTTTAAAATTATTATTATTATTTTTAAATTTTCATTTTATCTATGCCAGCATACATCTATGGAATTTACTACATTAAAATGTTTGCTAAAAATGATTTTTTAAAAGCATGATGCTATTATAACATATAATTTGAAAACAGATTGCACATGTTTATTTCTTAGCAAGAACTATATTTAATTTACAGACATTTATATCGATGAAAATGTAGTTTAATACAGGGTTATTAAAAAGTCTTTCAACTTTTGCAGCTGCAAAATGTAATTAAATAAAAGATACCGATATCTGCGAATCAGAAAAGTAAGATTTAGCTTATGATCAGGAGCGGCCAATTTTCAAAACAATACCATGTTTATAATCGATTTCTGCGAGCCTGTAACAAGATTAACCTGAACGCTATGGATCATCAATATATATCAAACTAAGCGATATTTTATTTGTTCCAATAATTGTAATCGATTAAAGGCACACATTTCAATAACTTTTAAAAATTTTATAAAAATTAAATTTAGATTATTATTTTTTTTTAAAATTATTTTTTCTTACACATTTCCCCTGGGGGGGGGGGCACTTGACTTGCTCCGGGGGGGCAGTGCCCCCCCGGAGGTATGCCTGAAAGAAACACTGATTGCAATGATTTAATAATGTTTCAATACCTCTGTCTTTATTTGGTACTCTTCCTTAATCAACCCAAACAGTGTGGACCAGGGCACCAGGATGGCCATATCCACCAACACAAGAACCAGAACTTGACCAAACAATTGGAGGTCTTTGATAATCTGTATGATAGTATTATCATTGTATTTTCAGGACATCATTTCTATAACATTTGATCCACTTCTGCACCATTTATTACCTGACGGTAACCATTTTATCTCCTATATCTCATTTAGCTGCTTTGTGTGGGTCATGGAAGGCTACGTAATCGGGTTAGGGTTAGATTAGGGTTAGGGTTAGCGTTAGGGTTAGTTTTGGGGGTTAGGGTTAGGGTTCTCATTTAGCTGCTTTGTTTTGGCCATGGAAAGCTACGTAATCGATCTAAATTTGGTGGTTCCTTGATGTATCGATTCCGAGATTACTGTCGTTGTTGTGAATGACTGTTAAGATGCAGATCAAACCATGACCTCTCCCGAAATTCAACATTCCGATGTGTTATGATTAATGAAAGCACGATAGTAGAGCACATAAGCTATACACTCTAATGTAGTTTTTGTGTGTTGGTCAGTGTGTGACTCATTATTTTTAAATCGTTTATATTAACTTCGCTTTTCTGGGTTTAGAGCAAAATCTGTGCGTGGCTAATTGACCCACTTCCCGTCAACACATTGAGCTGAAACTTGGTGTATAGATCCGTTGCCGATGACAAAACATTCGTTCAAATTTTCAGCATCACCCCCCCCCCACACACACATTGCTCGATTATATAAAGTTTGGTTTAAGGGGCTGTTTAATTTAAGTTTTAAAATGAAGTCATAGGCTACGTCATCTATCTCTACATCACAGAGCTCCAGAGCGCAGTGTCTGTAAGACTCTATCATATGATTGATCATAGTGCTACATAAATTTAGGGATGGTCAAACCCTGTGTTAGGGTTAGAGTTAGGGATGGCAAAACCCTGGGGTTAGGGTTAGGGATGTCAAACACTGGGTTAGGATTAGGGATGGTCAAACCCTGGGTTAGGGTTAGGGATGGTCAAACCCTGGGGTTAGGGTTAGGGACGGTCAAACCCTGGGGCCTCCAAATCATTTTAAGTACCTTTCTTTTGATCTGATTATTCCTAAATAAGGCATGAACTCGCCAGGTCTTGGCAAACAGAGCTCCAAACGATAGGGTGAATCCTATACAAGCAAGCCAGAGGCGGACCTAGGGAGAAGCACAAAATAAAAGTTGAAAAACAACATACATGAGAGCAATAATGAGGAGACAAGGGGCATAATTGTCAATTGACAAAAAGGAGGGAATTAAATATGAATTGTTTCCCTTAGCAATGAACTGAATTCTGCTCATCTTACAGTTTTACAAAACACATCTACATATTTGAGTTATGTACACATCTACATATGTGAGTCATGTACACATCTACATATGTGAGTGATGTAGGCAGCTAAGGTAGAATGCTATTGAGTGATGTAGGCAGCTACGGTATGATGATAATGAGTTAGGTAGGCAGTTAAGATGTGATAATATGTGATGTAGGCAGCTAAGGTAAGATGATATTGAGTGATCTAGGCCGATATGGAATGATGAAGTTTAACAAAGCATTACAGCAATCCATAGAAAAGCTGGATAATCTTATATCACAATCTAAAGGGTTGCTATGCTACTACCTTATAAGTGACATCATTACTAGCATTATACTACTCACCATTCACAATGATATCATCACTACCATTACTCACCACTCATATGATATCACTACCAATACTCACCATACATATGATATCATCGCTACCACTCAGCCAGCTGGCGTAGTCTGCTGTCAGGACGTACACGAAGACGTACATGAGCAAACATCCCATGACGATTAGGTTGTTTATGGATGGACTTGACATCTTGATGTGTCTAGAAAAGTTTTAAAAATTCAATACTACATCATACACTGTATGTTTTTAACATATATTTTATTGTGTTTCCTTTGGTTATCCCGAGTGTGTGGAGAGAGGTGATTTGCTGTCTAAGGAATCACCTTACCACCCTGAACAAAAATCACAGGTCTTGTGATTTCGTCTTGTGAAGTCTACACCATCGTCACATCGTCACATTGTCACATTGTCACATCGTCACAGACGGATGCCATAATTTTTTTATGTATGTGTGTGTTTGTGTGTGTCTACCAAAAGATTGAATGCATATTACGATAACAATGATATACTTAACATAGGTCACATTAACCTAGCATAGGTCACATTAGCCTACCATAGGTCACATAAACCTACCATAGGTCACACTAGCCTCCCATAGATCATATCAAAACTACTTTGATTCTTGTACTTGAGTTTTAATACTCACTTGTTATTCCTGTAAATTATGTTGAAGAGAAGAAACCCAATGCCAACAATCAAACCGATTGTGTTGATAATTAACACCACAATAATAGCACTAGGTTCTGGTGGGAGTTTCTTGGAGATGTAGCGAAATCTGTCTCTTGGGGGGTGCCTGTCTGTAACACAATCAAATAGACATTTAGAGATATGTGTCTCTAGGGGGTGCCTGTCTGTAACACAATCAAATAGACATTTAGAGATATGTCTCTAGGGGGGTGCCTGTCTGTAGCACAACCAAATAGACATTTAGAGATATGTGTCTCTAGGGGGGTGCCTATCTGTAACACAATCAAATATACATTTAGAGATATGTGTCTCTAGGGGGCGCCTGTCTGCAACACAATCAAATAGACATTTGTGTCAGCAGAGGGGACCCTTGACTACGGGGGGGGGGGAATGCGGCATTACTAAAATGTTTAGAACCCCTGATACCCACGGTGACCCACCTTCGAACAGGCTCGATGTCGGCACCTTCCAGATCAATTCGTCAAGGTCGTTCATGTTTCCCACAATTGTTTTTGTGTCATTGTAAAACTGGGCTATCTGATGGGGGCCAACTCGCTGACCATGCTGGTTGAAGGAAACTGTGCCCTGAAGATAGTACAGTTACACAATCTAGTTACACAATCTAGCTACACCAACTAGTTGCACAACCTAGTTACACAATCTCGTTGCACAATGATAAGTTGCACAATCTAGTTGCACAATCTAGTTGTTAAATATAGTTACACAACCTAGCTTCACAATCTAGCTGCACATTACAGTTACACACATTTGTCAGATATTTAACCTTATACCCAGGTGCGTAGTTAGGGTTGGTGCCACCGGGGCGTGCCAAGCGTTTATCAGCCCCCTTTCACGAAGAAACTCTATAATTTGCGGAAAATTCCACTCTTCCATATAAATAAAAAAATTGTCAAGTGGGGCGGACCACCCCTCCACACCCCTTCCTACGCCACTGCTTACACTTTTCTATAACTTGATCTGATTTATCTGTTAGCCCTCCCATCTGTTTAAAAATTAAATTGCCATTAGTCATTGGCAAAATAAAATCAAATTATGAATGTTCAGTGTCGATAGTCGAGTAAAATGTTCAATATATATTTACTTACGTTAGTCATTAAGGATGGATTGCGTGAGTCCACATATATTGTAACCCAAAATAAACATAATTGGCACTAATGAGTTTAGGCTAAAATGCCATGTTTGAAAGCCTTACATAATAATGGTTAGGAGGCAACAATACAAGTAAAATAAAATACAGAAATCTCTTAAGAATCAGGAAATTATTTCCGATAATTCCACCAAATAACATTTTGATTGGAATGTACAATGTCTAAATTTAAATCCTAGTTTTTCAATTACTTTGTCATTTTTTTACTTACCATTTTAAAGCAAATATTTTATGTATGTTATATCTAAATATATTTCCTATATTTAGATTAAACTTAATGATTTCGTTCCTTCCAAACATCGAAGCATGCATGAATCATACAACGTACCATGCTTCAATCATACAACTTATCATGTTTCAATCATACAAGTTGCAATGCTTCAATCATACAACTTACAATGCATCAGTCACACAACTTACCATGCTTCAATCATACAACTCACCGAAACACCCTCGAACGTCACTTCCTGAAAACTCAGTAGCATCAAGTCAAACATGTCAGATCTAGAATAGTTGAAGTCTGCCAGACGTGTTTTGCTACCCAGAATTCCGGTGGAAAGTTTTTGCTGTTGTAAATAAAATAATATATCGATGTCATTCGTGCAAAATGTTATAAGATGAAGCTTCTAAATAATAAAATGTTCAGTTTGGCAAAACAAACCAGTCAAGGAATATAATACTTTCGTTAAATGTTTGAAAAAACAACTATAAAATACATCATTCTTTTTTGCAATGAGTTTTAGGGTTGATTTTCTCATCTTTGTTTGAACATAAAGTATATGCTTAGTTAAGGAAGTAATTACAAATCTTTGGCTACCGACGTAAGTTAAAATACGTTCATTTCGATACATTGTATGCTTATATAATTTCCCTGTGTCATGTTGAACGTTAAGGCTAAAGCCCAGATTTACCTGTGTCATGTTTAACGTTAAGGCTAAAGCCCAGGCAGCGTCGTAGCCATAAGGATGGGTTCTTGAAATGATAACTTTTGATTTCTTCGCGAAAGCATTCGCCAGGACATCGTATTCAGCGGCAGTCTAGGAAAGTGATATAACCGATGACGTAGCCGAAAACACTTTGGATCAATTGAGTACTTGACAGAATGACAGTTGGAAATATCTTGGATCAATACTTTCTGGGTAAAAATGTCATCTTTATTTTTAAAATAGATGCCAAGCATTGTTACATGGTGTGAAGCTTTTAAAGCGGATTGTAATGAAGCGAAATTACTCTGTCTACAGACAGACTGACTAAATTATAAAGAGAAAGACAGGCAGACAACTCATTACTTGCACGGAGTTGCAATATGGAAGGATAACTCAACACTTTTTCTCAAATAAATAGTTGAACGACCAGTAAAAGGTTGATTCGACCAAATGCCTTCTTCAGCAGACGAAAAAAAAAACAACCCACAAATAAATAGAAATTAAAAACTTATTAGAGAAGTAAAGTGTGTGTGTGTGTACGGTGGGAGAGGAGATAAACCATCATTCCCTGACCGTGGACATCACTGCAACATTTTGTTGATGAAAATAAATCTTTTGAGGCTGAGGGAAGAAAATGAACAGGAGATTTGATATTTGTGAATTATAATATTATTGTACTACCGGTATGGTATATATATATTTTAAAGTTGGATAAATGGATTTTTACAAGACCTACTGTTAAATTCGGTCCCAAGTGAAGATATTAATTTTATTAAAAAATGTTTAAAGATTTTTTGTCGTATCACAGTTTTTCCAATTTTTTGAATATACGCTCCTTTTTCGCCAGGTCTCAACCCATCATCTGAGAACCGCTGATGCGTACCATTAGTTTGTCTTAATCTGAATCAACTCAAATGTTTACCTTTCCTGAAATAGTGACCGTGTCCAGGTCAGGCCTCAGGTAAACATCGTCGACTACAAAATAATTTCGACTGGCCTCCACGATTTCGTCCTTCGTGCAATCAATCTTCGATTTATTCTGACTGATTGCGATGAAAAACGTCCTGATCCAACTATCGTACATGCTTGGTCCTGTCAGAATCCACTGGTAGGACCTCCCGTACAGTCCGTGCTTGTACGCCTGCCAAAACAGAAGAAAATTTGGAAGACATAGAGACCACGAACCAAATATCCCCACGATCATATTTCAAATGAACATTTCTTACAGTTAGGTAATTATCTCCAATGAACAAAACTCAACATTTCCTATATTTAGATTAAACTGATGAGTTTATTTTCATTTTTAGATTGTAAACATATTTAAAGTTCGTTCCGTTAACTTTCTTTGATATTCTTTCTGCAAGATTTTAGTTTTTATTTGTGTCACACATTTTCGAGTGTCTGCGTGCGCCAATCTTTGCAGAGGCGGCACCTTAATTAATCAACAGTAATGGTTTCATTTCTCACTATTCTCCTTGAATTTATCCGACACATATCCGACATATATCCGACATATATCCGACATATATCCGACATATATTCGTATATTCCCAATAAAAATGGCAGCCTTTAAAGACATGTCATATCCAGCGATTTGTCAAAGAAAAATTATAGAAAATAGTATATAATGGAAGTTGAAATCACTAAAAATAGGAACTTCCAATTCGATTCTTTTTCTCCATGAACATTGACAGGATTAGTTCATATGCAACTGCGCTTATTATGGGCTAAGTTCACATTTGTGTAAAACAGAGTAGCTTGCCCGTGGTTGCCGCCTACTATTAACACGTTGGGTTGTTTCCAAAATCATGTTTGTTGTTTCTAAACTCGATTCCATTTCGTTAACTAGGGTTCATTAAAACAGACACAATGATATGGTTTTTAAAAAACAATTTACAACTTTATTTTGAATAATTCCTATCCTCTCAATTCACGGTGACGTCATCCGATCCACGTTTACTAAGCCAAACCATGACAACCACAAATGATATGAAAACGGAATTGTTTTCCTTCGTGATTGTATCCCATAGAGCAGTGGTTCTCAACCTTCCTAATGCCGCGACCCTTTAATAAAGTCCCTCATACTGTGGCGACCCCCAACCACAAAATTATTTTCGTTGCTACTTCATAACTGTTAGTATATGTGTTTTCCGATGGTCTTAGGCGACCCCTGAGAAAGAGTCATTCGAAAGCGGTCGCGACCCACAGGTTGAGAACCGCTGCAATAGAGCAAGAACTTGTAAAAAAAATTACGCAAAACACGCAACTTACTTGACAGAAGATGTACGGTGCTGTATTGCTCCTGAAAGCGGCCATGATGATTCTGGCATCGTATTGCTGATGAGGCAAAGAAACACAGGGACATTGTTTGCCCAACTTATTACTGTACAACCTCATCTAAATATTTTGTTTGTGAATTTTTCACTAACAAATGTAAATACAATCAATTACAGCTACACGCTCCAAAGACACTAAAGATTGGATCACGTGGTACAAAGACACTACAGATTGGATCACGTGGTACAAAGACACTACATGTTGGATCACGTGGAACAAGGACACTAAAGTTTGGATCATGTGACCCAAAGACACTAAAGGTTGGATAACGTGGTCCAAGGATACTAAACGTTGGATCATGTTTCCAAGGACACTGAAGGTTTAATCACGTTGTCCAAGGATACTAAAGTTTGGATCACGTTTTTCAAGGATACTAAAGGTTGGATCACATTTTCCAAGGATACTGAATCTGTAAATGAATCTAGATACTATTTAAAAATTAATATAGCTTCAAAACGATGAGAGTTAGTCGGTAGGAGTCACATCATTACATCCTCACATCCTCACATCATAACATCATCACATCATAAAATCCTCACATCATTACATCCTCACATCATTACTTCCTCACATCATTACATCCTCACATCATTACATCCTCACATCATTACATCCTCACATCATTACATCATCACATCATTACATCCTCACATCATTACATCCTCACATCATTACATCCTACATCATTACATCCTCACAACATTACATCCTCACATCATTACATCCTCACATCTTCACAATATTACATCACATCATTACATCAACTCATTATTATATGACTTCCCATAATTACATGAACACATCATTACATCCTCACATCATTACATCCTCACATCATTATATCTTTACAAAATTACATCACATCATTACATCAACACATCATTATATGACTTACCATCATTACATGTACACATCATTACATCTTCACATCATTACCTCAGCACATCATTAAATCAACACATCTTGACATCAACACATCGTTACATATTTACATCATTACATAATTACATCAACACATTACATCTTCACATCATTACATCACCACATCATTACATCTTCACATCATTACATCATTACATCATTACATCATTACATCACTACATTATCACTTCTTAACTTCTTCACATCATTAAATCATCACATCTAAACATCTTCACATCATTACATCATAACATCTAAACATCTTCACATTATTAAATCATCACATCTAAACATCTTCACATCATTACATCATCACATCTAAACATCTTCATATTATTAAATCATCACATCTAAACATCTTCACATCATTACATCATCACATCTAAACATCCTTTTCATAGGTCTGAAATCATAAATGTGTTTGGGATTGAGTCAGGGGAAACATGATCAATTATGTCCCTTTGGTCATTTTGTCCCCATATTTTATGAGCTTGAATCACTTTTAAAAAAAAATAAATACATTTTTAAAAATAATCTACTGATGTGAGAATGATG
This sequence comes from Omphiscola glabra, assembly GCA_964017045.1. NCBI lineage: Eukaryota > Metazoa > Mollusca > Gastropoda > Lymnaeidae > Omphiscola > Omphiscola glabra. The sequence continues at coordinate 36,919,302 of OZ024802.1, read as the reverse complement.
GTTTGATTTAGTGATATTTATTTTGTTTAAAGATGAGATTTTGTTTAGAGATGGGATTTCGTTTACAATATAACATTGTGTTTACAATATGAGATTTTGTTTACAATATGAGATTTTGTTTAGAGGTGGGATTTTGCTTACAATATGAGATTTTGTTTACAATATGAGATTTTGCTTAATACAAGGAGCGATTTAGTTTCATAATCATCATCATCATCATTTCCCGTAGTCTTTCGACCGTTGGGGCGCCACAGATGACATGAAAACTATTCTTATCCATTCCTCTCGGTCTCCTGCCCTATGCATAGCATCGCCTAGTTTTAATCCCGTCCATTCTTTGATGTTATCTTCCCATCTTTTTCTATGTCTTCCTCTTCTTCTTCCTCCTCTAGTTGTGCCATGCAAGATCTCTTTGGCGAGCCCTTGTTTTCTGGTCACGTGGCCATACCATTCAAGTTTGCGCTTTTTAACAGACGCCAGGAGGTCATCGTACTGCCCAATTGCTTGACGAATCCTTTCTTTTACTTGTTCATTGCTGATGTGGTCTCTATAGCAGATGCCAAGAATGCCTCTGAAACATGTAATCTCCATCGCCTTTATTTTCCTTTCAAGTTCTGCTGTTAATGTCCAGGACTCACAGGTATATAAGAACATGGAGAGGATTAATGAGCGCATCAGCCTGATTTTGGTGTTGGGGGCTATATTTTTGTCGTTCCATATTTTCTTGAGCCTCTTTAGTGCTGTTGTGGTCTGCGCAATCATGGGCATCAATTCGGGCTTGGAGCCTTCTTCCGAAACTATTGCTCCGAGGTACTTGAAGCTGCCAACTGTCTCTAATCTTTCCTCACCGACCTTAATTTCAGTGGTGATGCCAGCGGTGCTATTTTGTCATCATTTTTGACTTTTCTGTACTGATTTGCATGCCAAAGGACGAGGAAGTCTTGTCAAGACTCTTTACTAGATTGGCTAGCTCTTCTTCGCTTCCGGCCGGTCCGCCTATGTCATCCGCAAAGCGTAGGTTGGTGATTGTTCTGCCACCAATGCTGACTGTCCCTACATGCGTTTCCAGTGCATCTGACATTATTCTTTCTAAGATTTAGTTTGCTTTTTATTAAATACCAGATTCAAATGTTTTCAGTTTCAAATCTGCATCTTTAAGGGAGATAGTTACTTTACATTTAGGAGTGAGCACTCTATTACATGTAGGAGTGAGCACTCTATTACATGTAGGAGTAAGAACTCTATTGCATGTAGGAGTGAGCACTCTATTACATGTATGTGTGAGCACTCTATCACATGTAGGAGTGAGCACTCGATTACATGTAGGAGTGAGCACTCTATTACATGTAGGAGTGAGCACTCTATTACATGTAGGAGTGAGCACTCTATTACATGTAGGAGTGGGCACTCTATTACATGTAGGAGGGATTACTCTATTACATGTAGGAGTGGGCACTCTATTACATTTAGGAGTGAGCACTCTATTACATTTAGGAGTGAGCACTCTATAAGGATTTAAAGAAAGAATCAAAATGCTGACCTTTAACCTTATCATGTGTTCAGCGACTTGCTCCAGGTCCGTTATTATGGCCGACGTCACAAGTGTAAAATTATTTTCTGCCAGTGACCGATGGAAGCTTGTAATTTGCTGGAAATAAAAATTTGTTGTCAACTGGTTGTCATGGCAACCAATGCTATCACAAGATACGAAATTGAAAATAACTAACATTGGATTTTAAACTGTCATTGAAGCGAATATTGTCTTTGTGTGACATTCGACAGGTATTTCTTTGAGAAAGGTCTAAGGTAATGGAGTAATTTTCGATGTGTCTGTAATAAGTCTAGCAGCCAAAAATTAATTATTGAAGTGAATAAAATATTATTAAAAATAAAAAATCAGAAGATTTGATTCTGCTCGTGGAGGCGGGGTGACGTGGTCTAAAGGTGTTGGAGCAGAGACTCCAGATCAAGTAGACTTTTGGCACAGAGGTCTTCAATTTGGCGAAATGCAATAAAATAAAATGTTCACTTGCAAGTTGATGGACCCCCACGTAATCAACTCCCCAGAAATAAATTAATACTAGGGCTTAAAAGGGCTCAGTTTTTTAAACATCGGTTCCGTGTAGTTTGAGAACCGGTAACTACTCGGTGGATGCAAGTGTTAAAAAAAAGAGATGACTTCTAATGTTCTATTATATTTAAACGCCTGCCTGTAACCAATAGTCCTACCGACAATCATACAGACTGTCCTACCGACAATCATACAGACAGTCTTTCAGACTATCCTACACCATACTGAAATGTCACTTCAGGAAATGTCACATCAGGAAATATCACATTAGGAAATGGCATCAGCGGGCCGTCGAGCCTATTGCTCCTTATGCCCTCCCCAAAGAACCCACCCCCCAAACCCATCTCGGGCCACGAAGCGGCACGTTGGAGACGTCCCTTTCCTACACCATACCCGTGGCTCTTTATTGATTAATAGAATAGTCGCCTCCACCAAAGAAAATTCAACCTTTTTACCCGAGTTCAATCGCTTGCTGCTTGATAGCTTTCCACCTCCTCCCCACTCAGTAGTATTAATTTAAAACATGTTGAGTAGTGGGGCAGGGCCGGGCCGGTGTTAAAAGGAAGCAGGACACACCAGGAGACAAATATGTAAAAGAGATTCTAATGTCCCACCCCATTTTACACTTGCAGATTTATTACAACTATCTCCGTAAAAAAAAAAAAAAAAGGAAAATATTACACACGAGACGAACCGGCATATTTTTAATAATCTCATTTAGCGCAGTTATCGGTTGTTTTATTTAGTGAAATCCGCAATCATCTGGTAGCGTTAGTGACATTGTTACATCAAGAATTATACATTTTGATAGCACAATGTTTTGATTGGGCCTAAAACAATGAAGCCATGTTTTAACGGCGGACGGAGTTATTTCTTATTTGATTGAAGAGATGGCTAAAAATAGCTGGAAGCACTTGATACAGACACCATTTTGTACTCGTCAGTGCCACAACTGACGGGGCAGGTAAACAAAGAACAGGAACCCGGTGTCGTTTGTTTCGTTATTTTGATGAGTGTTCAAGTGTCAAACTTTTAACCCAGAAACTTTGTTGCTATGGTGTATTTGTGTTCTTGTGGTGACGTCATTTCCGTATATATTGACAATTCCAACCAAAATGACTGAAAGAGGGAAGACGAAAATAACAAGTAATGACAGTTTCGATTAACGGTGACAGTTTTTTAAAATTAAATAAATCCCGCCCTCTATGAATCACGTTCTCTCTATTAGATAACTCTCTTTCCTTCATCTCCCAATCTCTTTTAAATCCCCCCCCCCCCCCGCATGCTCTTATATCCCCCCCCCTTTTTTTTTTCCTTGATAAAACAAGTATTACAGAACCCATTGATTGAAATGAACAGTTTATCTGAAATAATGAACTAAAACCCCAATCTCCACCGTGGAAAGCGCTGACGAACAAAGAGCTACTTTTCATCGAGCTCATTCCAAAAGATTGCATTCCCCGAAATAGCATGTCTTACAATAGACTTGTATCTCCCACACAAAAGCGTTTTGGAATTAGAACTCGCGTGTTAATATGTTATTAACCTATTTGTGTTTTTAGTGAAGATTGCGTGTTGAGTAAAGATAATGGAAAAGTTGTAGATGACGTCACGGTGACTCTCCTTAACTCAGATAATCCTCATATGCTATACCGGAAAATTAAAATTAAGACTAAAAGTTACAACTGACAGAGTTCCCCTACTCCCCCGCAAACCCCCCCCCCCCCCCCAGTTGACTCCTGGACATAAAGTTTATTCCATGACATAATGTTGATTTTGGACATAAAGTTGATTCCAGGACATAAGGCTAATTTCAAGACATAAAGCTGATTTAAAGATATAAAGCTAATTTCAGGACATCAAGCAGATTTTGAGAAAAAAAAAAATTCAATTTCGCCTTCTATTTCCTTCCACTTTCCAAGTAAAAACACAAACCAGTTCATGAAATGACATTTAAAAACACAAACCAGTTCATGAGGTGACGTTGAAATGTTTCTTTAGCCTCCAAGTCGGCCAAAACTCATTTATTTAAGACCAACCATTAGAAAGTTAATGCGTGGCATTCCGACTAGATCATTAGACTATATAACCAGTTAATTAAATCTATACAAACGGGAAATTCGACATCCTTCTCTAGTGTGAAACTGTGACATAGAACCTTGGAGATGCGTAATGCATAACTGTGACATAGAACCCGGGAGATGCATAATGCATAACTGTGACATAAAACTTGGGAGATACGTAATGCATAACTGTGCCATAGAACCTGGGAGTGTGACATGCATAAGTGTGACAAAGAACCTGTGAGAAGCGTAATGCATAAGTGTGACATAGAACCTGGGAGTGTGACATCCATAAGTGTGACAGAGAACCTGGGAGTGTGACATGCATAACTGTGAAAAAGAACCTGTGAGAAGCGTAATGCATAAGTGTGACAAAGAACCTGGCACAAGCGTAATGCATAACTGTGACATAGAACCTGGGAGTGTGACATGCATAAGTGTGACATATAACCTGGGAGTGTGACATGCATAAGTGTGACATATAACCTTGGAGTGTGGCATGCATAACTGTGACATAGTTACAGCACAGTCTATCACAAGAGCAGGTTGCCACCAGCACAGTCTATCACAAGAGCATGGTTCCGCCAGCACCGTCTATCACAAGAGCAGGTTGCCACCAGAACAGTCTATCACAAGAGCATGGTTCCACCAGCACCGTCTATCACAAGATCAGGTTGCCACCAGAACAGTCTATCACAAGAGCATGGTTCCACCAGCACCGTCTATCACAAGATCAGGGTGCCACCAGAACAGTCTATCACAAGAGCAGGGTGCCACCAACACAGTCTATCACAAGAGCATGGTTCCACCAGCACCGTCTATCACAAGAGCAGGTTGCCACCAGAACAGTCTATCACAAGAGCATGGTTCCACCAGCACCGTCTATCACAAGATCAGGGTGCCACCAGAAGAGTCTATCACAAGAGCAGGGTGCCATCAGAACAGTCTATCACAAGAGCAGGGTGCCACCAGAACAGTCTATCACAAGAGAAGGGTGCCACCAAAACAGTCTATCACAAGAGCAGGGTGCCAACAGAACAGTCTATCACAAGAGCAGGGTGCCACCAGAACAGTCTATCACAACAGCATGGTGCTACCAGCACAGTCTATCACAAGAGCAGGGTGCCATCAGCACAGTCTATCACAAGAGCAGGGTGCCACCAGAACAGTCTATCACAAGAGCAGGGTGCCACCAGAACAGTCTATCACAAGAGAAGGGTGCCACCAGAACAGTCTATCACAAGAGCAGGGTGCCATCAGAACAGTCTATCACAAGAGAAGGGTGCCACCAGAACAGTCTATCACAAGAGAAGGGTGCCACCAGCACAATCTGGGTGCTGGGTGGCCGAGTGGTCTAAACTGAACAAATCTCAAGTTGATGGTCTGGAGTTCAATCCCCACCAAAGCCCAGTCAAGCAAACACACCACCAGCACCCCGGGTGGATGGGACTCGTTAACCCTGGACGGCAACTCATCTAAGAGAAGGCAACTCTGAATTCAAAACCCGGCGATGGATTCCCGATAGGCGGATAACATTGATACAATGAAACATTCTGGCAACTCCCTGGTGGATGGGACTCGTTAACCTTGGACGGCAACTCATCTAAGAGAAGGCAACTCTGAATTCAAACCCGGAGATGGGGAGATGGAGTTCACATGCGCCTAACTGGCAGCCGTGATGCCTCTCGAACATCGAAGATTTGACTTTGTAACGCGCTTCGAGCCTTTGGGGATGAAGCGTGACTTTTCAAATAAACTTTATTATTATTATTATTATTAATCTATCACAAGAGAAGGGTGCAAACAGAACAGGGTATCACAAGTGCAGGGTGCCACCAGAACAGTCTATCACAAGAGAAGGGTGTCATCAGAACAGTCTATCACAAGAGCAGGGTGCCATCAGAACAGTCTATCACAAGAGAAGGGTGCAAACAGAACAGGGTATCCCAAGTGCAGGGTGCCACCAGCATAGTCTATCACAAGAGCAGGGTGCCACCAGCATAGTCTATCACAAGAGCAGGGTGCCACCAGCATAGTCTATCACAAGAGCAAGGTGCCACCAGCACAAGGTGCAGATGTACGACGCAATAACGCATCAGCCAAGGGATATTTACTCTATTGAAACTTTGTTAAGAGGTTTTACTGACATCAACATTGATGGTTGTGTCTGATTGTGAGTTCCATCTAGATGACTTTAAATATTGATTGTTGCATGTGTCTGATTGTGAGTACCATCTAAATGACTTTAAATAGTGATTGTTGCATGTGTCTGATTGTGAGTACCATCTAAATGACTTTAAATAGTGATTGTTGCATGTGCCTGATTGTGAGTTCCTTCTAGACGATGTAAAATACAGGAGTTAATTATTTGTATATAAACGTCGTCATATTGTGAAATTATTCTGCTGATATTTAATTTCAAGGTGCTGTTTATTTTTAAGGGATTTATTCATTTTCTTTATACGAAAATATATAACTATTTCATTAATCGGATAAAATAGGATGATATCCTATCCTTTTTTCATACAGGTAAGTGCTTTCAAACTGATTAAAAATCGCCGAAGGACTCAATTTTCAGTAACATTGGAGTGACATATGCCAGTATATGGATGCAGCAAAGTACCCTACCAGAACAGAACAGAACAGAGATTGTCTAGTTGTACAAAAGCACTGTAACATAGGAGTGATAGATTGTCTAGTTGTACAAAAGCACTGTAACATAGGAGTGATAGATTGTCTAGTTGTACAAAAGCACTGTAACATAGGAATGAAGATTGTCTAGTTGTACAAAAGCACTGTAACATAGGAGTGATAGATTGTCTAGTTGTACAAAAGCACTGTAACATAGGATTCATAGATTGTCTAGTTGTACAAAAGCACTGTAACATAGGAGTGATAGATTGTCTATTTGTACAAAAGCACTGTAACAAAAAAGTGATAGATTGTCTAGTTGTACAAAAGCACTGTAACATAAGATTCATAGATTGTCTTATTGTACAAAAGCACTGTTACATAGAGTGATAGATTGTCTAGTTGTACAAAAGCACTGTAACATAGGAATGATAGATTGTCTAGTTGTACAAAGGCACTGTAACAAAGGAATGATATATTGTCTAGTTGTACAAAAGTACTGTAACATAAGATTCATAGATTGTCTAGTTGTACAAAAGAACTGTAACATAGGACTCAAGGATTGTTCTATTTGTACAAAAGCACTGTAACATAAGATTCAAGGATTGTCTAGTTGTACAAAAGCACTATAGCATAAGATTCATAGATTGTCTAGTTGTACAAAAGCACTGTAAGATACGATTCATAGATTGTCTAGTTGTACACAAACACTCTAGCATAGGATTCATAGATTGTCTAGTTGTACAAAAGCACTGTAACATAGGAATGATAGATTGTCTAGTTGTACAAAAGCACTGTAACATAGGATTCATAGATTGTCTAGTTGTACAAAAGCACTGTAACATAGGATTAATAGATTGTTTAGTTGTACAAAAGCACTGTAACATAGGAGTGATAGATTGTCTAGTTGTGCAAAAGCACTGTAACATAGGATTCATAGATTGTCTAGTTGTACAAAAGCACTGTAACATAGGAGTGATAGATTGTCTAGTTGTACAAAAGCACTGTAACATAGGATTCATAGATTGTTTAGTTGTACAAAAGCACTGTAACATAGGAGTGATAGATTGTCTAGTTGTGCAAAAGCACTGTAACATAGGATTCATAGATTGTCTAGTTGTACAAAAGCACTGTAACATAGGATTCATAGATTGTCTAGTTGTACAAAAGCACTGTAACATAGGATTCATAGATTGTTTAGTTGTACAAAAGCACTGTAACATAGGAGTGATAGATTGTCTAGTTGTGCAAAAGCGCTGTAACATAGGATTCATAGATTGTCTAGTTGTACAAAAGCACTGTAACATTGGAGTGATAGATTGTCTAGTTGTACAAAAGCACTGTAACATAGGATTCATAGATTGTTTAGTTGTACAAAAGCACTGTAACATAGGAGTGATAGATTGTCTAGTTGTGCAAAAGCACTGTAACATAGGATTCATAGATTGTCTAGTTGTACAAAAGCACGGTAAGATAGGATTCATAGATTGTTTAGTTGTACAAAAGCACTGTAACATAAGATTCATAGATTGTCTAGTTGTACAAAAGCACTGTAACATAGGATTCATAGATTGTTTAGTTGTACAAAAGCACTGTAACATAGGAATGATATATTGGGTTGTTCTACAAAAGCACTGTAACATAGGAAGGATAGATTTGATTGTTCTACAAAAGCACTGTAACATAGGATTCATAGATTGTCTAGTTGTACAAAAGCACTGTAACATAGGATTCATAGACTGTCTAGTTGTACAAAAGCACTGTAACATAGGAGTGATAGATTGTCTAGCTGTACAAAAGTACTGTAACATAGGAGTGATAGATTGTCTAGTTGTACAAAAGCACTGTAACATAGGAGTTTCTTTGCAATAGAAATTAAACAGTGCATTAAATGACGTCGCATATTCTATTGTTCCATGGGCGTTGAATAGGACATGACACTCCACTGCACAGAGTTTCAGTTGTTTCATGTTTTGTAAAAACTCACTGATGTGTTTATTACTTCAACCTGAAGCACTTACTGCGTGTGTTTACTACTGACGCCTGCTCTAAGCCATCTGGCGGGAGTAAATTGATGCTTTGTCAAGCTCCTTTCATTTTTCTTGAAAATCCACGCTATTTAAGGGTATTTTTCTGTCTATGACCTAGTTTGCACTTACAGGAGAGCCTTTTCATACTTTGCTAGGCAACACAAGCAAATAATACAATAATCGAATACAATCCTCTACTTTTCTAACCTCTACTGCGTTATGTCCTTTTGAAAACAAATTATCTATTTTTGAAAACTTTTCATAATAGCTATAAAAAACCTCTTATTTTTGTTAGCAGCGCACTGTCTTAGTAATTTTAAAGCAATTTTGATTTCCACGTACTCAAAGGTTCCAATCTTGTTACATCGATATTGTTAGGAAAAAAAAAAGAAATCATTACAAAAATGAATGTTGAGAAAAAGTAGGCGTTGAGAGTTACATAGTAAAAAAGTTCTGTCTTTTGATACAAGTGTCCACATATCTTGTTCTACTACTTCATTCACACAGCTTGAACGCAGTCCTTGTTCTACTACTTCATGCACACATCTTGAACGCAGTCCTTGTTCTACTACTTCATGCACACAGCTTGAACGCAGTCCTTGTTCTACTACTTCATTCACACAGCTTGAACGCAGTCCTTGTTCTACTACTTCATTCACACAGCTTGAACGCAGTCCTTGTTCTACTACTTCATTCACACAGCTTGAACGCAGTCCTTGTTTCATTCACACAGCTTGAACGCAGTCCTTGTTTCATTCACACAGATGGAACGCAGTCATTGTTTCATTCACACAGCTTGAACGCAGTCATTGTTTCATTCACACAGCTTGAACGCAGTCCTTGTTTCATTCACACAGCTTGAACGCAGTCCTTGTTCTACTACTTCATGCACACAGATTGAACGCAGTCCTTCATTAATTATCCGTTGAAAGTTAATTTTAACTCCCACTTTCCGTGCAGGGTAAATTAATGTTTATCAGGGATTCTCAATCGGTAAAACACGGCAAGTTTTCTATTTTAGGGTGTAAACTATTTTAAACACTCTATAAACTAGACGCTTTTCTATATTGTATTGCGGAGAAAAAAATCTGACCACATCACACCAGTTCTACGAGATCTCCATTGGGTTCCTATGAGTGAGCGCATTTACCACAAGATTTTGTCACTGGTATACAGCTGCATAGAAGGCTTTGCGCCGTAATATCTGAAAGAACTGATTCATAAACACGCATCCTTAAAGAAACTGATGTCTTCTACACAGTCCTTACTTATATTCCCAGTGTGGATGAACACAGAAAAAAGTCTTAAGGAGGGCGCTCTTTTGAAGCGATAGCGCCAAAATTATGGAATAGTTTTCCTCAATCTTTGAGGGGTATTGAAAAGGATAAAACATCATTTAAGAAACATTTAAAAACTTTTTTGTTTAAATAGATTTATGAAAACCAGAGCGCATTGAGCGTGCTAAAGTAGCATATGGATACCAGCAGTGAGCATGCTAAAGTATCATGGATACCAGCGCTATATAAATATCCAATCAATAATAGGATCAAATATTTATTGTTCTAAATATTGAGATGCTTACCGTCTCAAAGACCTGATCTTTGTATATTACTGTTGCAACATGTGTCCATTGGAACGCTTTCATGATCGCTATACGAGCAGGGTTGACTGATTCGCCCAGGTAGTTGGTAATATAAACTGACTTATACAGGTCACGGTCAAGGCTGTGTGACGTCGTGGCCGCAAAAGATAACTAGAAATATAATAACATAGTAGGCAGCAAAAGATAACTAGAAATATAATAACATAGTAGGCAGCAAAAGATAACTAGAAATATAATAACATAGTAGGCAGCAAAAGATAACTAGAAATATAATAACATAGTAGGCAGCAAAAGATAACTAGAAATATAATAACATATTAGGCAGCAAAAGATAACTAGAAATATAATAACATAGTAGGCAGCAAAAGATAACTAGAAATATAATAACATAGTAGGCAGCAAAAGATAACTAGAAATATAATAACATAGTAGGCAGCAAAAGATAACTAGAAATATAATATAATTTTTCGATATGAGACTAACATCTTCCTAAAGTGTATATCACATCTGAACATCTGAAATACCTCCAGCCCCCCCCCCCCCAAGAAATTTGTTTTCTAAGCGAAACACTTTATCCATAAACAACAAGTAACAGCACCACATTCTCTTAACAGTACCACATTCTCTTAACGGCACCACATTCTCTTAACGGCACCACATTCTCTAACGGCACCACATTCTCTTAACAGCACCACATTCTCTTAACGGCACCACATTCTCTCAACAGCACCACATTCTTTTAACGGCACCACATTCTCTCAACAGCACCACATTCTCTTAACGGCACCACATTCTCTCAACAGCACCACATTCTTTTAACGGCACCACATTCTCTCAAAAGCACCACATTCTCTTAACGGCACCACATTCTCTTAACGGCACCACATTCTCTTAACGGCACCACATTCTCTTAACGGCACCACATTCTCTTAACAGCACGACATTCTCTTAACGGCATGACATTCTCTCAAGAGCACCACATTCTCTTAACGGCACCACATTCTCTTAACGGCACCACATTCTTTTAACGGCACCACATTCTCTCAACAGCACCACATTCTTTTAACGGCACCACATTCTCTCAACAGCACCACATTCTCTTAACGGCACCACATTCTCTTAACGGCACCACATTCTCTTAACGGCATGACATTCTCTCAAGAGCACCACTTCTCTTAACGGCACCACATTCTCTTAACGGCACCACATTCTCTTAACGGCATGACATTCTCTCAAGAGCACCACATTCTCTTAACGGCACCACATTCTCTTAACGGCACCACATTATTTTAACGGCACCACATTCTCTCAACAGCACCACATTCTTTTAACGGCACCACATTCTCTCAACAGCACCACATTCTCTTAACGGCACCACATTCTCTTAACGGCACCACATTCTCTTAACGGCATGACATTCTCTCAAGAGCACCACTTCTCTTAACGGCACCACATTCTCTTAACGGCATGACATTCTCTCAAGAGCACCACTTCTCTTAACGGCACCACATTCTCTTAACGGCATGACATTCTCTCAAGAGCACCACTTCTCTTAACGGCACCACTTTCTCTTAACAGCACCACATTCTCTTAACGGCACCACATTCTCTTAACGGCACCACATTCTTTTAACGGCACCACATTCTCTTAACGGTACCACATTCTCTTAACGGCACCACATTCTCTTAACGGCACCACATTCTCTTAACGGCACCACATTCTCTTAACGGCACCACATTCTCTTAACGGCACCACATTCTCTTAACGGCACCACATTCTCTTAACGGCACCACATTCTCTTAACGGCACCACATTCTCTTAACGGCACCACATTCTCTTAACGGCACCACATTCTCTTAACGGCACCACATTCTCTTAACGGCACCACATTCTTTTAACGGCACCACATTCTCTTAACGGCATGACATTCTCTCAAGAGCACCACTTCTCTTAACGGCACCACATTCTCTTAACAGCACCACATTCTCTTAACGGCACCACATTCTCTTAACGGCACCACATTCTCTTAACGGCACCACATTCTCTTAACGGCACCACATTCTCTTAACGGTACCACATTCTCTTAACGGTACCACATTCTCTTAACGGCACCACATTCTCTTAACGGCACCACATTCTCTTAACGGCACCACATTCTCTTAACGGCACCACATTCTCTTAACGGCACCACATTCTCTTAACGGCACCACATTCTCTTAACGGCACCACATTCTCTTAACGGCACCACATTGTCTTAACGGCACCACATTCTCTCAACAGCACCACATTCCCTTAACGGTACCACATTCTCTTAACGGCACCACATTCTCTTAACGGCACCACATTCTCTTAACGGCACCACATTCTCTTAACGGCAACACATTCTCTTAACAGCACCACATTCTCTCAACAGCACCACATTCTCTCAACAGCACCACATTCTCTCAAGAGCACCACATTCTCTTAACGGCACCACATTCTCTCAACGGCACCACATTCTCTTAACGGCACCACATTCTCTCAACAGCACTACATTCTCTCAACAGCACCACATTCTCTTAACGGTACCACATTCTCTCAACAGCACCACATTCTCTTAACGCACCACATTCTGTTAACGGTCATTACAAAAATATTTTACCACTTGCCCTGAATCCACAGGAGCAGTACCTGCAGCAAGATGTAGCGGCAGGCTGAGTGGTGTGTGTTCATGATGGGTCAGCTCCGCTTAGCTCCGTTCAGCTGGTGAATCCAAAGTCATATTTAATGCCAGATACAGCTTGCCTAAAGCGTTTGTCACCGGTCACAGACCACGAGTCACAGGTCATTGGTAACAGGACACCGGTACTCCAAATCCAAATCAAAGTATTTTGTACACAGGTGTACATTTAATCCAAATCACAGTAGTATGTACTAAATATATGACATACTCTTCTTGGGTCGACTTGACGCTCTCGTGACCCTGGCCATTTTGACAACCTCTTGCCTCATCAGGTGGGAATAACTCAACACATGCTTCGCACTCCGTGTTCACACAGCATTAAAACATCTCACTTGTCTCGTGACCTTGCATATCCCGACCAATCACAACATGCCACCCACGATCTACAACTCTTCCGTACACAAACACAAATTCAGTTCGTAACAGTGTACATAAAATCCCTATCATATTAATATGTACACTGGTTTAAATGAAATCCCAATTTCGGTAGTTTAGCGATGGCGGGTTCAGGGATTCCTATTTGTATTTCTTTAGAAACCTCCAATGCCAAAATAATTTAATTGCCCCCCCCCCATAAGATATTTAAAACAAATGCGAAACCCAAAAGTAGTCCAGAAGTGCTACACGAAATTTTTTTTTTTAAATAAAAAAATATGACATTCAGAATGCTCAAAGTCACAATGATGTCTTTCGTCAGCAGCTTCAAGATTTCTAAGTTAGGGTTAGGATTAGGTTAGGGATAGGATTAGGGTTATGACATTCAGAAGGCTCACAGTCACTTTGATGACTTTCGTCAGCAGCTTCAAGATTTGAGGGTTAATTAGTTCTCTACAACATTGCAAATCTCTGCTTACGTTTCCGTCTATAGTGTACATTTAAAACAAGAATATTGATTTTGGCCCTAAGGTCACATTAATTTTATATTGGGCTATTGAGGTTATCCCCAGACTCTCTCTAAATTAAACCTCATTTCATCCCAACCATTTCTGTCAATGGTAAAAACGGGAAAAATGAACGGAGGAAATAAAATACGCTCTAGAAAGAGAATTTGCTCTTTGACACCAAAACAGGATACTTGATGTACAGGATACTTGATGTAAAGGATACTTGATGTACAGGATACTTGATGTACAGGATACTTGATTTATAGGGCGCTGCATTTGTAAAGCACTCATGATCCTCAACCATATGTCTCAATTCGAGTATATTTACATCATTTAGTCTTATAACCGACCACCATTATTACAAACTTACGTATCACACAACGACAATCATCATTACAAACTTACGTCTCACACAACGACCCCCCTCATTACAAACTTACGTCTCACACAACGACCACCATCATCACAAACTTACGTCTCACACAACGACCACCATCATCACAAACTTACGTCTCACACAACGACCACCAGCATTACAAACTTACGTCTCACACAACGACCACCATCATCACAAACTTACGTCTCACACAACGACCACCATCATCACAAACTTACGTCTCACACAACGACCACCAGCATTACAAACTTACGTCTCACACAACGACCACCATCATCACAAACTTACGTCTCACACAACGACCACCATCATCACAAACTTACGTCTCACACAACGACCACCATCATCACAAACTTACGTCTCACACAACGACCACCATCATCACAAACTTAAGTCTCACACAACGACCACCATCATCACAAACTTACGTCTCACACAACGACCACCATCATCACAAACTTACGTCTCACACAATAACCACCATCATCACAAACTTACGTCTCAAACAACGACCACCATCATCACAAACTTACGTCTCACACATCGACCACCATCATCACAAACTTACGTCTCACACAACGACCACCATCATCACAAACTTACGTCTCACACAACGACCGCCATCATCACAAACTTACGTCTCACACAACGACCGCCATCATCACAAACTTACGTCTCACACAACGACCACCATCATCACAAACGTACGTCTCACACAACGACCACCATCATCACAAACTTACGTCTCACACAACGACCACCATCATCACAAACTTAAGTCTCACACAACGACCACCATCATCAAAAACTTACGTCTCACACAACCACCACCATCATCACAAACTTACATCTCACACAACGACCACCATCATCACAAACTTACGTCTCACACAACGACCACCATCATCACAAACTTACGTCTCACACAACGACCACCATCATCACAAACTTACGTCTCACACAACGACCACCATCATCACAAACTTACGTCTCACACAACGACCACCATCATCACAAACTTACGTCTCAAACAACGACCACCATCATCACAAACTTACGTCTCACACAACGACCGCCATCATCACAAACTTACGTCTCACACAACGACCACCATCATCACAAACTTACGTCTCACACAACGACCGCCATCATCACAAACTTACGTCTCACACAACGACCGCCATCATCACAAACTTACGTCTCACACAACGACCACCATCATCACAAACTTACGTCTCACACAACGACCGCCATGCATTATTATTGTAGTAAAGTTAATTTCATTTGTTTTCTCAAATGATACTACACCTATACCTCGCTATAAGGCCGCTCTTTATACAGCATTTCGCTATTACGGCCTTTTTAAATTATGGCACTTTTTCGGTTTACGGCCCACGATGTTTCATTATACGGCCAATAGATACCCTCTCTTTAGTCCAGAATGCATCAAAACTAATAAACCTGAAGTTGATTCTCTTTCTGATAATCTTAGGAAGCCATCTTGGTTTTGAGGATTTGGAAGAAGGTGATTTGATTGGCCTGATAGATGCTGACAGAGAACCTCTTTCAAACGAGGAACTGATCCAGTTTGATACACAACAAGCACTTTATGAAGAGCCAGCGCCAGAGCCTGCTGTCTGCCAACAGCTAACTGTAAAGAAGCTATCAAATGCACTTTCATATTTTGAGCAGGGAATGAACATCCTTCTTCAAAATGATCCCGACGAAGAACGCAGCGGTAAAGTGTCTAGAGGAGTCAATTCAGCAATTGCCTGTTACAAAACTCTTTTAAAAGAAACAGAAAGCAAGGCGAAGCAGACAACTTTGCACCAATATTTTCAACTGGGTCAATCCACAACAGCGGAAAGTGAGGATGGCAGATGATTTTTCTTGTTAATGTTCATCAGATTATAAAGTTTCTAAACATTTTATTTTATGTATAAATATGTGCATATGATTTCTTTTGTTTATTTTTTAAATTTCTGTTTACTATCACAATGTTTTGTACTTTTATTTTTATAGGAAATGAAAAGAATACAAAGATTTATGAACTAACGACTATATTATTTTATACAAAAATTGGAACAGATCCAATTAAATTTGTATGGGTTTATATCAAAATATTATTGATTCATTATACGGCTTTTTGCTTTACGGCCAACTTTTCCGGAACGTATCTAGGCCGTAAAGCGAGGTATGGGTGTACTCAGTGAATCTCATTCGCCGCACAAAGACGTCCCAAATGATACTACTCAGTGAATCTCATTCACCACACAAAGAGGTCGTCCAATATTGTTTTAATGAGGATAGTGTTTCTAGAACAAAGAGTATCAGTCAACTCACCACAGGTATGTAGTAGTGCTCAGTCAACTCACCACAGGTATGGAGTAGTGCTCAGTAAACTCACCACAGGTATGTAGTTGTGCTCAGTCAACTCACCACAGGTATGTAGTAGTGCTCAGTCAACTCACCACAGGTATGGAGTAGTGCTCAGTAAACTCACCACAGGTATAGAGTAGTGCTCAGTAAACTCACCACAGGTTTGTAGTAGTGCTCAGTAAACTCACCACAGGTATGTAGTAGTGCTCAGTCAACTCACCACAGGTATGTAGTAGTGCTGGGTGACTTGACCAATCAGAGACAGCTCATCTGACAGCCCTGCGCCTATGAGAGCTATTTTAGGACGGCCCTGGTCAAGTAATTCAATCAACCTCTTGACACCAAGTCCAGCATTGCCCTGAAGACACTCACATTGATTTTATTTCGAAATACGTTTCCATAAATCTGCGCACGGATGACGCACAAAGGGTTGGGGGGGGGGTAGGGGGGATGGTTGTTGGCACATTTGCTCATCCACTCATTCACCCTGAAGTGTGACCTAGATCAGGCCTGCCCTAGATTAAGTTTTTTCGTAATTAGTTTATTATGAGTTAAAAAAAATTTAATATTCCAATGTTCCGCCTTTGATATGTTCCAACTTTGATAACGAGCGAAATTTATGTGAACGCATTGGCACCTATGATATATGAACTCTAAGATAATTATATTTTCCAAGAAAGAATAAATATTTACGAGATTTCATTTTGTTTACCTTTAAAATTATTGCCTAAATTTTACGCAACTAAATGATAATAAAAATCATTTAAGTCGAGGACTTTCACTGCCACCACTTTCATTACATTTCCTATTACATTCATACATCTCTACATCTTCTATTACATCAATGATGTCATTCATACATCTCTACTTTTGCTAACCTCTGTATCCTCTGCCACAAGCTGAAGTCTGTATCCAGGCAGTAAGTCTGTTCTGTTGTTGATCTCTTCGAACACCCACTCCAAGAACTGGACGTAGAACCGCCCATACGCCCCCCACCAGTAGTTGGACAGTGGCAGTAGAGATCCGACATACAAAGTGGTCAATTCGTCGGAGACCACTTGCACAGGTTTCATCGCAAGCAGTGCCAGAAAGACGCAATGACGTATGGCTGCCATGTGTAAGGGAATTCACAATGTATCTTGTCGACTTTCTTGATTTAATGACATATGACCTATGACCTGTGACCTATGACTCTGAGATGAAAGAACATTAGAGTTAACTATTGGTGTTAACAACAGTAACAACTTATAAAAATAAGGACACGACTTAAAATCAAAGGAGCAGATCAGAAACAAATCTTTAACACAGTGACATTTCTAAGAAGCTGAGGTCAATAATTCAAACTTTTCATGACATCAGATTTACAGGCATATCTTTTGCTGGCTGTGTCAGTTAGATTTGGGGGGCGGGGAGTTTCCGAAATAAGGGAGGAGGGTCCTGTAAAGATGGGGGCCCTGTAGTGGGGGGGGGCTCTTTAAATCCCGTCCCTTAAAATGAAGTCAATGGAAAAAAAACAGGTTAGTCTGGTTAGACCAAACTCAATCTCTTTCGACTTATGACGTCATTGCCGCTCAATATTATATACGTTGTTTTTACTCTTGAACCCAATCACTTCAACTTTAGTTTTTGTAACAATTTCCATGTGCTAAGAAAACTTACTTAGATTTACTGTATCAAATTATTTTCTTTGCGTATCGAAAGCAGACACTCGGGATATGAATTTCATCCTTTGCATGTGACACTCTGAGGACTTTAAGATAACTACGGAAACATCGGAGAACTTCCTGGTGTATATTAAAATCACAGGCCAAACATATATTGGAAAAGTCCTTTGAACTAAAAATTAAAGTGGAATAATATTTTCGATACGTGGCAAGGCATGGCTTTGATCAGCTTGGATTAAAATATATATTAACATGACAGAACGCAGGGAGACATATGAAATATTGTAGGATCAAGATGAATCTTCGATCAATGAGCCCGTCTTCAGAGGACCTGGGGTCTATGGCTGCCAACTCAAATAAGAACTATATAACAAAGTTTCAAGGTACATGCGGGGTTGCCAACTCAACAAAAACAAAAAGTAATAATAAAATAATAACTTTTACAAACAAATGTTCTTAAACTGCACTTTATTGTAGACAAGAAAAATGTTTCATGGAAAATTTATAAAAATAAAGTTGCAAAGTAAAGAAAAGAAAACTCAAACATCCTTAAGGCTTACGACTATGATATATCTGTGTATGATTTTATGACATTTTATTACACACAATGACATTCTATTTCATTCTATGTCATTATTTGTCATTATATGACATTCGTTATTATTCTATGTCATTATAGATCATTTTATGACATTCCATTTCATTCTATGTCATTATAGATCATTCTATGACATTCTATGTCATTCTATATAATTCTATGGCAATCTATTATTTTTGACATTCCATGACATTATATGGCATTTTATGACATTTGACCATGACCATGAGGATTTAGCAGCAACTTATTTTTATTGTACATCATTATCACCAATGCTAAGACTCTTTAGCTAACTGACCATCAAGTTTAAAGTTAGTGAGTAGAAATCGCAATAACTAAAATATCTCTTTTGTATTTGCTTGAACACACATTTGTGTAAAAACATCTCACTGTGTACGTACATCCTACAGTTTGTACAGACTTTCACGGAAAAGTTATTTTTTGTCACATTTTTTGTCAAATTTTTTAACGAACTTCCCGAAAATGTTAAGGACAGTTGCCATACCTGGTTGGCTCCCCTGGTTGGCACCCTTGGTAACATGGTTTCATAAAATTTAACTAAAAAAAATTAAAACTAATCATGTTTTACTAAAAATAAAATGGCGTTTAAACCCGCGACCCACCTGGCAATATATAAG
Source organism: Omphiscola glabra (assembly GCA_964017045.1). Classification (NCBI taxonomy): domain Eukaryota; kingdom Metazoa; phylum Mollusca; class Gastropoda; family Lymnaeidae; genus Omphiscola; species Omphiscola glabra. The sequence goes on along the minus strand of OZ024802.1, from coordinate 36,899,622 downwards.
ATTAAGATTGTAAGTAGGGACATCAACACACAAAAATAGCGTACCGGTACTTGATTGAGACAGACAGACAATGTAAGGTTCCTGTACTTGATTGAGGCAGACAGACAATCTAAGGTTCCGGTACTTGATTGAGGCAGACAGACAATTTAAGGTTCCGGTACTTGATTGAGGCAGACAATCTAAGGTTCCGGTACTTGATTGAGGCAGACAATCTAAGGTTCCGGTACTTGATTGAGGCAGACAGACAATCTAAGGTTCCGGTGCTTGATTGAGACAGACCGACAAGCTAAGGTTTCGGTACTTGATTGAGACAGACAGACAATCTAAGGTTCTGGTACTTGATTGAGACAGACAGACAATCTAAGGTTCTGGTACTTGGCTCAGACAGACAGACAATCTAAGATTCCGGTACTTGATTGAGACAGGCAATCGAAGGTTTCGGTACTTGACTCAGACAGACAGAAAATCTAAGTTTCCGGTACTTCATTCAGACAGACAATCTAAGGTTCCTGTACATGACTCAGACAGACAGAAAATCTAAGGTTCCGGTACTTCATTCAGACAGACAGACAGAGACGCAAAAGTGAACCAAACACAAATTAAACATTGAACGAAAAATAAAACACACACACAAAAGAAACAAAGAAAACAAAAATAGGATTTAGAGTCAAAATTCAACTGAATGGAGTTGGGGCCAGAGTTCAACTGAATGGTGTTGGGGTCAGAGTTCAACTGAATGGCGTTGGGGTCAGAGTTCAACTGAATGGCGTTGGGGTCAGAGTTCAACTGAATGGAAATGGAGTCAGAGTTCAACTGATTTATTTTATTTCTTACAACTTTCCCGTCACCGTGAGTTTTCTCTTTGACCTTCACCTATGCGGGTGTAAACAACATGAACCCCTCTGAACCATAGGAGCCATAATGATCAATGCATTGATCGTGGGCCCTGAAAGCATAGAAGAAGAAGAAGAACACTACCTTTGTGATTTCGTTTGACATTATGTAGGAGTCTTACACCCGAAATCGTAGAACTATTCACTGCCTCCAGGTTTCACATCTGAGATTAACTCTACGACAGGGGTGGGCAAACTTTTTGTGCAGAGGGCTGCATTGACAAATGTAGAGTTTTTTTTATTTTTTAAGGGGGGGGGGGGCTGCATGTATATTATGTCCAATTTATACATGTCTATATTAAAATCGGTAAATTCGCATTTTAGCATTACATGACAAAAGTCAGGGGAATTTTGAAAAAATAGAAAATTAGAAAGAAAGTTGATCAAAAATGTTTAAAAAATCAAACGGTACCTGAAATTCTGTAAAAATCAACAAAATAACTTAAAAACAAAGTATATTTTAAAATTTCTAAATGCCATCGAGGGCCGCATAATATCAGTTTCCGGGCCTCACGCGAGATATTACAAACATTGTTTAGTATGGGTAGGCGTGCAGCTTCTACAATTATTGTTTCACATCCAAGACACTGTACATGTTTTAACAAGTAATAATAATGTTATTACTTCAATGGCAAAATATCCTTCTAAATTTCTTACATTACGTCACAGGATAGACTAATAAATAACTCAAAAATATTTTTTAAAATTCGATTTACAATGTCTGACTTTTAAAGGGAAATACTGTTAAGGTTAAGTAAATACATACATTACTTCCAGGTAGCAATCTTAATCAAGACAAAGATATTAAAAATAAATTAATTTCATTCATCTTAGGGAATTTTTAAAAACACTATGTCTTGTTAACATTAAGTCTAGTTAACATTAAGTCTAGTTAACATTAAGTCTAGTTAACATTAAGTCTAGTTAACATTGAGCCTAGTTAACATTAAGTCCTAGTTAACATTAAGTCTAGTTAACATTAAGTCTAGTTAACATTAAGTCTAGTAAACATTGAGTCTAGTTAACATTGAGTCTAGTTAACATTAAGTCTAGTTAACATTAAGTCTAGTTAACATTGAGTCTAGTTAACATTAAGTCTAGTTAACATTAAGTCTAGTTAACATTAAGTCTAGTTAACATTAAGTCTAGTTAACATTTAGTCGAGTTAACATTAAGTCTAGTTAACATTCTAGTTTTGAGTATTAACGTCCAGCTCGGGAAACGTTCAATTTAAAAGGTGTATCTGAAAGAATTTAAGGGGAGAGGGGATCGGGGTGGTAGTGAACATGATACAAATACACGAAACCCTTCATTTGTTTAAAACAGTTTCAGCAATAGACTAAAACGGGTAGCCAATATTTCAACGTGAATAGCTACCTTTTGATGTAGCCAATATTTCAACGTGAATAGCTACCTTTTGATGTAGCCAATATTTCAACGTGAATAGCTACCTTTTGATGTAGCCGATATTTCAACGTGAATTAGCTACATTTTGATGTAGCCGATATTTCAACGTGAATAGCTACCTTTTGATGTAGCTAATATTTCAACGTGAATAGCTACCTTTTGATGTAGCCAATATTTCAACGTGAATAGCTACCTTTTGATGTAGCCAATATTTCAACGTGAATAGCTACTTTTTGATGTAGCTGATATGTTCAACGTGAATCGGCTACCTTTTGATGTAGCTCATATATATTTTGAACGTGAATCGGCTACATTTTGATGTAGCTTTTGAACGCAATTTCATAGAATATGAGTTCTCTTATCTAAGGGTCTAGCTTTGAGGCAAGTAAAGAACTATTTGTCGAGACTCCAAGAATAAACACACAAAGAAAGACAACAAGAAGTTATGAAAAGAGTAGCATAATTAAACACATTAAACACACTTATTTGAAATATGCGGTGTGGCGTAGAAATACACTTCTTAAATGTAACCAGGCACGGGACATGATATTAACAAAGGCTTACCGTGCTCTGACGCCACCAGCCGCCCCAACAAACGTCAGTTCTTTATGCACCTCCACTGCCGTGACGCGAGCCTTGCTGTCATGGTTATGCCAGCCTCACTGCCTTATGACATCATGAGTAGGGTCAGCGTCGTCCTCAAATCAATACAACCGGATTGAAAAAGACCCTTTGTTGCGTTTTCTTTACACACTTGGATATGTTTTGTTTTTTTCTCCAACTCTAGACCCGCTCAAGATCAACTGATATCCAACTTTTTATTTCTGAAAATTCTTATCAGCGACAACAAACCAAAAGTTCTTTGGAAAACGTGTTTTGTTGAGGATGTATTAAACCAGTAGCGTCACTAGGGGGAATGGTGGTGGTGGGGGGGGGAGGGTGGGACCATAACAGGTTTTTATATTTCAAGCTTCCACATAACCTGTTCCACCAATTCCTTCACACAGCTTGAACACAGTCCTTGCACGCAGACCTTGAACGCAGTCCTTGAAAGCAGTCCTTGAACGCATTCCCTGAACGCAGTCCTTGAACACAGTCATTGAACGCAGTCATTGAACGCAGTCCTTGAACGCAGCCCTTGAACGCAGTCATTGAACGCAGTTCTTGAACACAGTTCTTGAACGCAGTCCTTGAACGCAGTCCTTTAACGCAGTCCTTTAACGCAGTCCTTGAACGCAGTCCCTAAACGCATTCCTTGAACGCAGTCCTTCATTTATTCATCTTTACGGCACACTTTGCGTCACGCTCATGAACTCTATTAATAGTCTGATGCAACCCCCCTCCCCCTTTACACCTCAGATTTACAACACCATATTTAAACTGAGACCATTTCCTTGAAACAAAAGAAGATATCACCCACCAAAGGCACTTACGATGGTTTTAAGAATCTGATTGAGCGCAGTTATCGGGAGTTTTATTTAGTGAAATGAGGGTCATCTGGTAGCTTAAACGATATTGTTACTTAGAAAATTCTACAGCAACGTAGCAATGCAAACATATACATGTGTCCAGCATGACATTTGTCAAGCCATACAACATATGACTGTTACAACTTTTGAGTTTTGCTGGACATTTATTTTATAATCAGCATATTTTTTTGAAAATGAATTTTTTGTATCGTTTTATTTTGTATTTTAAAATCTCGATTATGTGTACAGATGTGTACATATTTCATATGTGTAAATTGTCGCTCAAGAAGTGTACAGAGTCAGTTCAAACTGACTTCAAGATGAGGATGAAATCGGTCTAGAGGTGAAAGGTGATTGGTGACTTTCCTGTAGTAAGAATTGTGTTGTCATTGTTGAGAATTATGCCGGAACAAGTAACCATGGATACGGAAACGCTAAGTACCTTTCTGTTCCTGAGATACCCACAGAGGTCACTTAGGGATCTGTGGAGGTCACCAGTGACCCATTGATCATGAAGGGGTGCATTTTCAGCGGGGGTGGGTATTTGTACAAAGTGTCAGGTCATTTGGAGATGAGGAAATAGGTCACTAGTACAGATGCAACGTTTGACAACGCACACAAACAAACAGACAGACAGATAGGAAACTAAAATAAAAAGCAAATAATGAGCCAATGTGGGCACTGATTGAAGGGGGCATGAAAGCTTTGGGCACCAAATGAAAGGGGGTATGTATCACGGTGAACAAGGAGGTGTTATTATACACATGTGGCATAGTGTTATTATTATACACATGTAGCACAGCGTTATAATTATACACATGTAGCACAGTTTTATTTTTATACACATGTAGCACAGTGTTATTATTATACACATGTAGCACAGTTTTATTATTATACACATGTAGCACGTGTCATTATTATACACATGTAGCACAGTGTTATTATTATGCACTAAAAATAAACAAAAAATGATTTTTTGGGATTAAAGAAAAGTTTAGGGCGTACTCGATTAAATCATATTTTAAAAAAAGAAAACGATGATTACTCATTATAAGTGATACTGACTATGTTTAGATACAATCTGATTTAAACTATAATTAGTAAATCTTGTATAAGATACAAAGATATCAAAGAGTTACAAATAAGCGAGTGTTTTCATTGCCACACATAACAATTGATGTTGGAAGTTCAAACATGGATCAAACTGCCACACATAACAATTGATGTGGGAAGTTCAAATATGGATCAAACTGCCACACATAACAATTGATGTTGGAAGTTCAAACATCGATCAAACTGCCACACATAACAATTGATGTTGGAAGTTCAAATATGGATCAAACTGCCACACATAACAATTGATGTTGGAAGTTCAAACATCGATCAAATTGCCACACATAACAATTGATGTGGGAAGTTCAAATATGGATCAAACTGCCACACATAACAATTAATGTTGGAAGTTCAAATATGGATCAAACTCGGGTTATGTTATTTACATTTCGAATCACCCGTCAACGCACATAATCACCACTGACCGCACATATTCACCATTGACTGCACAAAATCACCACTGAACGCACATATTCACCACTGACCGCACATATTCACCACTGACCACACATATTCACCCCTGACCATACATATTCACCACTGACCGCATGTATTCAGAACTGACAGCACATATCCAAAACTGATCGCGCACACAAATAAAAATTAAATAAAAAAAAAGAATGAATGAAATTGACAAGCCATCCATCCCTTCTAATTCATTATGTGTGTCATTTATGACTCCAAATTCGATATCTGTGTTGCTATTTGTTTGGGAATTTGAATTAGATGACGTGGATGAAAATAAACTCTTTTTAACTCTTGAGCCGTCTCAAGAATGTCCACGTTTTTACCCTTCGATGGACATCAATGGGAGCTCTGACGTCATTTGTTTACAACCTGCATCTAATTTGCATAAGTTCAATTTGCATTCAAACCACACACGTACTTGCACGGAATTTCCCGAACTCAGATGTGCGCCATCCACTCATCGCCACCAGCCACAGCCCAGTAGAGACAGAGTTGAAAATAATTGAACTCTTCAATTAGATGACAGGTCCTATGTCAGCTAAGTACACATCACTTCTCAGAGCTCCTCACCTCATTCAAGACGGTGCATGTGTCTTGGATGGAGACGTTCTTATTTTTACCACGACCCATCAGACTTTAACTGTGACTCAAGCATGACGGATTTTTTCCTTCTAAAAAGAATTCCCACCTGGTATTAAGTTAAACGAGTTTCTGAGGTTTGAAAAAAATATCTTTTATTTGTAAGGTTGGGGTATTTAAGTTCTTTCAATATATTTATGCGCGATGCGTGCTGTTGTATAGGAGAATTGATTCCTAATTCGAAGTAAGGATTTAAATTAACCAAAAAAAAAGAAATTAAAAAAGATTTTTTTTAAAATTCCACCAATGAAATCATAAACAAGGCCGTTAATGGCTCAACGTTAGATCCTTGAAGTTAAGAGTTTAACCAGCTACATAATGTTTTTTTAATTTGAATTAACACTTTCACTCACTCTATTATAAAAACGATCTATGTATAACATAAACACTGTTATTGTGCCACAATGTGATTTCTAATAAAAATTAATATTGTGTTTCAGTGCTATTTTTAGGGTGACAAAATGCGATTTCTACTTTACACCATGACACTACACATTTTCTTACACCTGGCTGACACCCAACAAGGTTAGAGAGTATTTCATTTATTACATTTATCATAAAGGACAATTGTAGCGTAAACATAATTATTCTCAATTTTACTTGAACACTACAGCAGGCTACAAGTCTCGATGTCAAAACATGGTCATCTTCTTTGTTTGGGATATACGGCTAATTGAAACTATTTACCTAGCTTTGGATTGTGCATTCATGTGATCTGAACTCAAATGCTGAGTAGATTATGTGGTTTAGCTTTCACTTTCCTTTTCGCAATGATTTAGATTAGCATTTCTATTTTATCGTGCAGCAGAGCCTTATCTTTTTCCCATAAATTTTGTTCACCCTAAATAAACTTTGTTGTCTTTTAAAAAATAAGTTAAGTTCACCCTAAACAAAATTTGTTGTCTTTTAAAAAATAAGTTGAGTTTAACCTAAACAAACTTTGTTGTCTTTTAAAAAATAAGTTAAGTTTACCCTAAACAAATTTTGTTGTTTTTCTCCATTTTTATAATTATTTTTTTAACAATTGTTTTAAAAAGGGGCGAGGCATAGTTTGCCCCCCCCCTCCAGGTGTATAATTTCAAAGTGATCCACTCTCAAATTTATACTTTTTAAAACTCTAAATAATTTTTAGAAACATTTTAACGACCACAGAGCATGTGGTATAACAGTTAAAATAAATGGTCTTTGTATTTATCGGAGCTGTGATCACTTTGCCTAAGGAGTTGATGAGACAGTGAACCCGTCCATCTTGATATTGTAGACTTGGAATGCTTGAGTGAAAGCTTTGATTTTTCTGCAATTACTCATACAATAGTTTTTTAATAAAAAAATTGCCCTTTGCTCAAATTTGATAGTCTGTCCACCGACTGAGATCGTCTTCCTGTTGGACCAATCAGAGACAGCACTGCTTGCTTCCACTGACAACATTCACGATTCAATGACCTACTTTAACCTGGTAAAGGTGGCACTAGACAGATTCCTGCTTAATCCACTAATTGTTGTCCGTCCTAACCAAGTAAGGTGAGATTAGCAGAGAACATATCAATTTAGATTTCCAAGTAAGGACAACTGTAATTTGGATTACGGCTACATGTTTTAAATGTTCAGTTATAGGCCATTCTTTGTATCAAAAGATCCGATGTTTCCCGAGGATAGTGTTTGAAGGACTGTCACAACTTTAAAGAATACATCTTCCAGATTTTATTTTAATTCACTGGGATTTTTCTTTGATCTTCATCGTCTCTACCCAGAGTTGGCGTCTTCGGGTACAGCAGTACGCGTCCGGGAGAGAGCATCGTGCCGGAAGGTACAAGTCCGTTGCAAGCCTTAACTCTGACACATCTAGTCGCTAAAGGGACATCGGTGAGTTTATTTAATTTATTTAATTTCTGAGGCCAGTGTTAAGACCCTTGACGCTATGATGAAGTTCCAAGCTCATAGCTCTCATGAGCAATTAGCACTTTTTATCTGTTATGATGACATAGCCCATTGTCTTGTCACTTAACGTCGAAATTAAGCGACTTAACGATGACAGTGAGTCTATACTCATGACATATTTTAGTTGAATGGTTCTCACATCATACTGTTGTAAATGTCGTTCTTGATTTAAAAATGTTTGAGAAAGATGACACATATGCCTCAAAACGGTCATTAATCTCCCTTTACATATGAAAACCAGTGTTTAAATAGTCAATGTCGCTATTCATTCAATCTTACGTGTTTAAATAGTCAATGTCGCTATTCATTCAAAATTTACGTGTTTAAATAGTCAATGTCGCTATTCATTCAATCTTACACATTCAGTAACAAAATCAGACTTGTTAATCATGCATACTACTCCATTTCAGGCAGGTTCCTGGACATATCGTGGACTACAGGCCATTCAGAGACGTCCAGCATACGATAACAACTATCTCATCATTGTATCTTCTATGGGATCAAATTCATCCAGCAGACGATCGTTGGCGGTCAAGGAGGTCCAGAGAGTTCGCGAACTTGGCTGGACGCTTCTTGTCATTGCTGTTCAGGTTTGTGTGCTTGTTCGTGACGTCATTGGTCACTTGGCTTTAAAGATCTCTTGGCGTCAAATATCATTTAGTTTAAAATATCACTCGGTTTCAACGATCTGTATTTGCCAAATATCACTTGGTGTCAAAGATCACTTAGCATAAAAAATCTCTTGGCGACCAAGATCACTTGGCACAAGAGATCATTTGGCTTCAGATATCTTTGGCTTCAAAGATAACTTGACGTCAAAGATAACCTAGCTTCAAAAATCATGTGGCATCATTGATCACTTGGCGTCAAAGATCACTTTTTTTCAAAGATCTCTAGACTGCAAAGATCACTTGGTGTCTAAGAACACTTGACGTCAAAGATCACTGGGTGTCAAAGATCCATAGGCTTTAAAGTTAACTTGGTGTCAAAGATCCTTTGGCGTTAAAGATCGCTTGTCTTTATTATCATGCAATAAGTCACGAAATGATCCGGGATTCAAATAAGTAAAAATAATTTTTAAAATAATCACTATCATTTATAAACTGAGCGGAGACTACTCACGTTTCGATACTTAACTTCAATATGATCTCCCATTTCTTTATTATTTCAGGGGAGGAATCCATTAGACCTAGTAGAGTTGACCATGGTGAATGGAGGGATAACTCCAGTCGTTCTTGATGACGGGGAAGGTAGAGGATACACCAGACTTGCCTCCCATTTAGATGGCTTAGTTTGTAGTATCATCTGTTTGATACAAGCCACCCTAGACACAGTGACGCAAGAGGATAGCTCAGGGGGGACAACTGACAGAATGGACATGTCCTTAGGTTTGTTGATAGTTTCCCTTATTAGCTAACATTCTTTAAAAAGTCACATAGAATTAAGAGTTAGAGTCATCAGAGTTAGATCCATCAGAGTTAGAGCCATCAGAGTTAGAGCAATCAGAGTTAGGGCAATCAGAATTAGAGCCATCAGAATTAGGGCCTTGGCTATGGGTCAGAAACATGTTCTTAAGGTCAATTTTTGCAATTACATATATGAAAACAACTTTAAAAAAATGTAAAACATGTTATTGTTCAATTGTAGTTGTGGTCTTTTGATTTATAAAAATATCACCTCGAATGTGATGGTTAGACTTTAATAATAATAGTTTTGCTTTCACTTACTATATAAGAGCTAAATATTTTAAATTAAAACAAGAAAATTATACCAACAATAAGAAAAGACGCCAATGACGACAACTTGTTGGTCGCTCAGCTTTCAGATGGCAATGATCAAAATGGGACAGGGTAGATCTAGCAAGATCTTGTTTTACTGAGCATCACATGTTTGCTGTCAAGGTAATTTACATAATTTTTAACAGTCGTGTAATCGAGGAGTAGAAGTTAAATAAAACAAAAATAGCACATATCTTTGAAATCTCGGCGCTGTCTTCAGTGTGTCAGCCCACAGAGATACTCTTGCTGTTGGATGAAAGCCAGGCTGCCAGACTGGCGGCGTCTGATGAACCAGACAACCAGGAAACCAAATTCAACATCCTCAAGTCTGCAATGGACAGCTTGTTGGCCAATCAAATCACTGCCAACTCTAGAAACACATTCAGGTACTGGACAAAAAAAAAACAGAAAAAAACGTCAAATATTATTTTAACCAAATAACTGAAGAAAAAAAAATATAGCCAAAAGTTGAAAAATAAAATAATTTAATTAAGATAATTTACATTTGAACAAAAAATTGTTCACAATGTTAATGAACATCACTAGCATGCCAATACATAATTTACATAAAAGAAATCTCATTAAATTAAACCTTTATTGAAGTGACTTTCATTAACAAAACTTCCATAGTGATGTTACTTTAAAAAAAAATTCCTCTTAGGATCGGCGCGTATGGATACAGTGATCCAGGTCACCAGAACACGATAATACCAGAAGGAACCAGTCCCGCTATGGCGAGAGATTACACGTATTTAATAGGACGAAATGCAAGCTTAAAAGTAATTTGTGGCTGTTGATGGGTGAAACTGGTCGCGAAAAGTAAAATGTTTTTATTTCAAATATATGGCACCATTTTGTGATAGTACCGACAGAATAAACAATTATATGATGTGACAACATACATAATAATTGCTTTTTAATGTACTTTAATGAAACCTTTTCCTTATGGTGTGTTAACAATGTGAATACGAAAAAAAAAAAGAAGACAAAATGTGATCAATATTTCGTACAGCTAATTTTAGCACTTTCAAGAGCCCAATTCATCTATCCATCATTTCATCTGTCCATCCATCCATTCGTTCATCCATCTATCCAGGTGTAAATCCCATAAAAGAAATGTTTGCTTTTTATATTTAACTTTTATTCTAATTTTAAATTGCTAATTATTTTTATTAATTGGTAAATTTCCGGTTCATTATTATTTTATTAATAGGTGCACTTCCGTTTCATTATTATTTTATTAATTGGTACACTTCCGGTTCATTATTATTTTATTAATTGGACACTTCCGGTTCATTATTATTTTATTAATTGGACACTTCCGGTTCATTATTATTTAATAAATTGGTACACTTCCGGTTCATTATTATTTTATGAATGGGTACAATCCGAGTTCACTCTCTATAGAAAATAAATATTGGAAAGTAAGATATTTGTTAAACTTTAGAATACTTTTTGTTGACTTTGGGAAACACTCCGAAAAATAATAAAAAAATAAATGTATTCGATTTCCTTCAAAACTGAAAAGGTTAACGATTACAAAACCTTGTTCCACTGCTAACATATGTTGACGATGCTGTTAATATTTAAATGTGACTTTAATTGTCCCACCCTCTAGTCTCAATCTCTGACGTATTCTGGTCTCGAGATGGTCAGACACCCGCCATCTTACCCAAACAATCGATTGATTCTTGTGTCAGCCAGAGGGTCGTGGTCATCATCTCAGAGGTCATTGGCCCAAAACGAGATTGGGCGGGTCCAAAAACTTGGCTGGTCTCCCTTAGTCATAGCCGTTCAGGTGAGCAGCGACCGTTTCGTGATAAGTTATCGTTTGTGGCATCGTCATTTGAAATTCATCGACAGCTGTTGTCAGTTATCGTTGTTGACATTAATATATAAATAACCTAACCAAATTCCCCCCCCCCCCCAAAAAAAAAAAAAAGAAAAGAAAAAAGCAAGTTCTTCATTTCAAGGGGAATAAGCAAGGCACTTAATTTGAGAGTATATTTTGTTTTAACCATCATATTGTTTCCCTTTAACATATTTCATTTTGGTAATTTAGTATTTTAATTACTTAACTATAATTCACAACATAGTAAATATATTGTAAGTAAATACAAATGTGATACATCTCTTTTTAACAAGGAATGTGTACTAACAAATCTGGAATGACGACAGTAAGGGTATAGTCGCCTTAGCTCCCAGTTAAACTGAATTGTGCTGGTTGCCATGGGGTTGAGGGGGGGTGCTCTGGGGGGTGAGGGGTGGGGGTGCCCTTGCCCTTAGATCACAGTTAAACTGAATTGTGCTGGTTGCCATGGGGTTGGAGGGGCTGCCCTTAGATCCCAGATAAACTAAATTTTTATATGAGACATTGAATACGACAACTCATGTTTTTAATTCTTTATTTATAACTGGAATTAGTTATACCCCCCCCCCCTTGGGATGTGACTGCATGTTTATCATTGACCTTTCTAAAAATAGACATTGGTTGCGCCAACGGCGACAGAGGTGGAATAGGAATATTACATCACGAGACATAGTTTAATTTAACATTTTACATTGTATTTCAGGACAGCAATCCTACATTTCATTGCGGCGATCCTATATTTCAGTGCATTTATTATATATTTCATGGCAGCCATGCTATATTTCAGGACATCTATCCTATATTTCAGAGCGGCTATCCTATATTTCAGGGAAGCTATCCTATATTTCAGGGCCGCTATCCTATATTTCATAGCATCTGTCCTATATTTCAGGGTCGCTATCCTATTGATACTGAGGAGTTAGTGCTTGTTAACGGAGGGAAGCAGTTTGTCACGCTGGACGACTTCAGTGACCTTGACCCGAAGAGCTACAGACTGCTTCCGGCAGCTTTTGACAACATCGTTAACAATCTGCTCTGTCCAGACACTCCAGGGACAGAGGCAACTAAATCTCCAGAATCTACGATGAACAATGTTACTGCACAATCAGAAGCTACGGTGAACCATGTTACGACACAATCAGAAGCTACGGTGAACCATGTTACGACACAATCAGAAGCTACGATGAACAATGTTACGACACAATCAGTTACTCGAGTTGAATCAACTGAAAGCTCTCTTCAAAGTGTGGCTACCACCACAGCAATCACGAACCAAGTAATAAACGGTACCCTGAATCCAGACATAGTCTCTGAAGCAGGCCACGCCCCAAATACAGACATACTCTCTGAAACACGTCACGCACCAAATACAACTGTATTGTTAACAGCCAATGATACTCTTAATATTATCACAACCAATGATACTCTTAATATTGTCACAACCAATGATACTCTAAATATCATCACAGCCCATGATTCTACAAACGTAACGCCAGATAATCCTGGTAAAATAGTATCCCCATAAAAAGTGATTTCCCTTTAATAAGTTTGACCTGAGCGTCTATTACTCTATGATGACTTTCTAAAACAATGAATTTCCCATCTTCACCTGCAACATTGGGGACTAGGAAGAAGTTGTGGTCCTTGAGGCTAGGTGTTTGCAACAAAAATACTAGATATTGAAAAACCGCATTACAGTTTAATTTGTGTGTGTTGGTGTAGGGAAATGTATACGTTTTATGTGTTGGTGTAAGTGTGAGTGGGTGTTTTGTGTGTCGGTGTAGGTGTGAGTGTGTGTTTTGTGTGTTGTTGTAGGTGTGAGTGCATGTTTTATTGAATTTTATTAAAACAATCACTTCCCAAATTGAAAATCATGTTTTTTTCATTCATTAACAAAATTTGTTCAAAAAAAAAAAAAAAAAAAAAAAAAAAAAAAAAAAAAAAAACTTTTTGAAAATTGATTTGAATATGTAAATATTTATTTTGGAAAAAAAAAAATGTGAATCAAAGGACTTTTTTTTTTTTTTTTTTTTTTTTTTTTTTTAAAAAAGTAAATATAAAAAATAAGCCAGTTTATATTGCAGAGAACAAAAACAATGTTTAATTTTTGCCGAGCTGAATCTACTCCATAATAAACATAGGAATTATTATCAATGTGTGGTCAATGTGTGGTCAATGTGTGGTCAATGTGTGGTCAATGTGTGGTCAATGTGTGGGAAATGTGTGGTCAATGTGTGGTCAATGTGTAGTCAATGTGTGGTCAATGTGTGGTCAATGTATGGTCAATGTGTGGTCAATGTGTGGTCAATGTGTGGTCAATGTGTGGTCAATGTGTGGTCAATGTGTGGGAAATGTGTGGTCAATGTGTAGTCAATGTGTGGTCAATGTGTGGTCAATGTATGGTCAATGTGTGGTCAATGTGTGGTCAATGTGTGGTCAATGTGTGGTCAAGTGAGTCCTAAACTCACAGATTGTGTATTTTTTTTCGGCTTAATCCTCTTTTTATTAGACGTCTCTTTTATACTTAAAAAGGAACGTTGTTCTATGCATACTTCACACATGGCACAAAAGTGCATTAGATAGCACAAAAGTGCATTAGATAGCACAAAAGTGCATTAGACAGCACAAAAGTGCATTAGATCGCACACAAGTGCCATAGATATAACAAAAGTGCATTATATAATACAAAATGTATTAGATAGCACAAAAGTGCATTAGAAATCTTTGACTTCCATGTTTGACTGTCATGTTTGACTGCCATTTCAGACTGTCAAAATGGACTGTCTTGTTAAACTGTCACGTTTCACTGCCATGTTTTACTGTCATGACAGCCACTGTCACACATCGACTATTGCCATTGGCATTGCTGTTAATAAACGAATCCCTTGCAATTCAAACATGAAACATCTCTAACGATTGTTCTATATCTCTTCAGCATTCTTTCTCTATTAAACATTCAATGTTAAAAAGCACATAGCTATGTGTCGAAAATATCCGCTGACATTCGTGCACTTACTTCAATACACACTGTGTGTCTCGCCACTTTAATGCTGAACCTGACATATTTTTTATTGAGATCTTCCCATGAAAAGAGATTCTCATTCAACCATTACACCTTTACGAGCCTACTAACTAAATGATCTATATGCGTACCCAAATATAAAACACATTTGGAATGCACCATTTTAAAACATTTGAATACCTTTCTTGAAACACACTCAATTTTAAAATAAGTGCAGAGACCGGTCATAATTTCAATTTTAGAATCTAGCTACTCACAAATTATTGATAAGAAAAGAATGGCATACAATTTCATTTGTATCACAAACAGTAAAGTGAATGAAGTGTCTTTATATACAAATAATGCAAAAGCAAATATTGAACCCTACCTCCGTAAGGTACACATGCGCTATGATGTATCCTTGCGCGCGAGGGCTTGCAGTGTTGTCAATCTAGCGGCACTGCAAGTTTCGGAAATATTTGCACACTAATGTGTGCTCTGGCCGCGACTTTTCAATGTGTCTGCACAACGGCAAGTAAAGGGACGCAAATCTTCATGCTTGATGAAACACTTGTGAATAGCGGAAGATTTCACTCCCTTCAAAGCAAATATTTCCTTTTCAGCGTACGCACTTTTCCCACACATCATCGCTTTTGTGGCGCTGACGTCATAATTCATAGCGAGATTTTGTAAAGCAGTTCATTTTGACGTCACTTTTAAAATGTCACCCGCGTACAACCTTGAGATGTCTTTACAAACTATAATTATTAATAGCTAATAACGACACGATATAAACACAAATCTTATTTATTTTTCGACCCAAAACTTGTTTGGCTAAAATTGAAAAGCAATACCGGTAACTTATTTATCCAGATGCGGAAATATAAGTTATGATATTTTGTCATGCAACACCAGCCATGCATGACTATTTTGACATGAATTGTCATTTTTGAACTCATAAAATTTACCCACACGACTGGCCAAAAGACATTTGCCCTTGAAGTAATTGTTAACTACTGACAACAACCTTGCCACACAGCTTCTAGCGTGGGTCTACTGTCAACAGCCTTGCCACACAGCCTCTGAAGTGGGTTTTGTATGTAAAAAATATGTTTTTGATCGTTTTAATCCCTCTAGGTTCAAGAAATCCTTTAAAAAGCTCATTATGTTACCGTATGTGTCAAATAAATCAACTTGTATCTACTGTTGGATCATTGATAGCATTGTGTCAAATGTATCTGTGTCTTATTTCCTTTCCATATGTCTCATTCATTGATTTCGGCTTAAGAATTATATATATATATAATTTTATTGAAAAAATTGTGTTAACTAAATATAATATTTATATAAAACCATTTGGTCATGGATCTTTCGACTCCTTCTGTCCGTTTCTACCGGTGAGACGTCGCGGGTAGACGTCACGGGTAGACGTCACGGTGAGACGTCACGGGGAGTTACAGTTGGCGGTCAGTTTCATGTTGGGTGACTTCAACACATTCGATCAACAGGAGGCGTGATCTTCCTCTGGCTCTAAAACCGGAGATTCTGCTATTGTACTGAGTGCCTGCTATTGTACTGAGTGCCTGCTATTGTACTGAGTGCCTGCTATTGTACTGAGTGCCTGCTATTGTACTGAGTGCCTGCTGTTGTAGGTTTGCCACGCAGCTTGACGACAAACCTTCTAACCAGCTGGCAAAACTAATTAAATTGCGTTTGAGCTAATGACTAACCCTAACCCTAACCCTAACCTAATTGCGTTTGAGCTAATGACTGGCTGATACCTCTAACTGTGCTAACCTACTGGCTCATCCGTAAGTCATACATACCTATATCTGTGCTAACCTACTGGCTCATCCGTAAGTCATACATACCTATTACTGTGCTAACCTACTGGCTCATCCGTAAGTCATACATACCTATATCTGTGCTAACCTACTGGCTCATCCGTAAGTCATACATACCTATTACTGTGCTAACCTACTGGCTCATCCGTAAGTCATACATACCTATTACTGTGCTAACCTACTGGCTCATCCGTAAGTCATACATACCTATTACTGTGCTAACCTACTGGTTCATCCGTAAGTCATACATACCTATTACTGTGCTAACCTACTGGCTCATCCGTAAGTCATACATACCTATTACTGTGCTAACCTACTGGCTCATCCGTAAGTCATACATACCTATATCTGTGCTAACCTACTGGCTCATCCGTAAGTCATACATACCTATATCTGTGCTAACCTACTGGTTCATCCGTAAGTCATACATACCTATTACTGTGCTAACCTACTGGCTCATCCGTAAGTCATACATACCTATTACTGTGCTAACCTACTGGCTCATCCGTAAGTCATACAAACCTATTACTGTGCTAACCTACTGGTTCATCCGTAAGTCATACATACCTATTACTGTGCTAACCTACTGGCTCATCCGTAAGTCATACATACCTATTACTGTGCTAACCTACTGGCTCATCCGTAAGTCATACATACCTATTACTGTGCTAACCTACTGGCTCATCCGTAAGTCATACATACCTATTACTGTGCTAACCTACTGGCTCATCCGTAAGTCATACATACCTATTACTGTGCTAACCTACTGGCTCATCCGTAAGTCATACATACCTATTACTGTGCTAACCTACTGGCTCATCCGTAAGTCATACATACCTATTACTGTGCTAACCTACTGGCTCATCCGTAAGTCATACATACCTATTACTGTGCTAACCTACTGGCTCATCCGTAAGTCATACATACCTATAACTGTGATAACCTACTGGCTCATCCGTAAGTCATACATACCTATAACTGTGCTAACATAATGGCTGATTCGTAAGTCATACATACCTATAACTGTGCTAACATAATGGCTGATTCGTAAGTCATACATACCTATAACTGTGCTAACATAATGGCTGATTCGTAAGTCATACATACCTATAACTGTGATAACATAATGGCTGATTTGTATGTTTTAGTTAACTATAATTGTGAATATTGCTGTGTTGCCCTATTGTAATATTTACGATATATTTCCAGTAACAGATTGTATATTACTTATATATCTGAAAACTTTGGCTTATATTCTGGAACATTCTTTGTTTTTGATTTTATTTTACCAAAGTTTATTAGAAATATCTTTGCCTAAATTCCAAATCAGATTTAAAAGGATTACGCAGTTAGTCTTTATTTAATAAATCTACTCTGACAATCAACAATCTCTTCAACAATCTCTTCAACAATCTCATGGCATGAGTTGATCTTTAGACATGGTGTATTGCCCATTTCCCCTTCATCTGCCATGTTTGAACTCTGACCACTGACAAATAGTATCAACACAAATAGTACTAATTAAACATAATACTCCACTAAATACATCCACTTACATACAATATACATATGAAGTACAAACCAAATCATAATGACAATCATAGCTGTGATATTTCTATAAAAAAATTATGTTTATTTTGGATTGTTAAGTAGAAGAACAGTCAAAACCTAAAACTTTTCTTTGACAATGATGATTTATGATTTTCTTGAATGACTGTAAGATTTTAGTTTGTTTCCAATTTTTGAAATTTGTGTTTTCGTACTGGGAAGCTGACAAAATTGTTGTCCTACTTTTGATACTCCCTGATCAATGTCTGTTTTTTTTTAGACAGCAATGGCGATAATATCGAAATCAGTAATGTTCAAGTAAATTTATGCTACATTTATTGCAAAATATTTTATATTTATGTTTTTCTGTAAAAGTATAAATATATTTCTATGGAAGACGATGACAATGGTAGGTTATGCTGATGCCAGGTTCCTGTTTATCTTAGTAAGGTGTTGATGTCTGCGCAGTTCTCGTACATAGAAAACTGAGGGAGAGAAAAGATGGTGAATCAAATAGCTATACTACCATCAATAAATACGAACTATAACTAAATCAATATTTATTATCAATGCACCAAAAACATACCAACACTCCGTTATTTTTTTGTCACAAAATCAACTTTATGGACAGAAGATGACCAATTACGCTCTAGTTCATTTGATGATGAAGTTAACAAATTAAGAAGAAATAATCACAGCAGACACATATATATATCTGATAATTCAACTGCCTAGTTAGACAGTCAATGAAATGAATGACGTAAGCAATCATTACATAGTTACACTTACATCATCGATGTAGCCGACAAAGTGGGCGTTGGGTCCTTTGCCAAGCTGGATGCCACATCTGTTGATGGCGATGCTTGCTGCACGTAGGGAAACACACAACATCAGAGTTAGAACAATTTCAATAGATCTCATTTAAATATTATCAGAATTAGAACACTTTCAACAGATCTAATTTAAATAACATTAGACTTGAAAAATGTTCAATAATCTCATTTAAATAAATCAGAATTAGTACAATTTCAAAATATCTCATTTAAATAACATAAGAATTAGAAACATTTCAATATATATATATAAAGAGATACAGCCATTCTCAGATCTCGGAGTATATAAATATGTATGTTTAAACGCATTTGGTGTAGGCATCTATTTGTATTGTACAAGTTTTATCATAAAGTTTTGTAAGAATATCATCCAGCGGATATTTTTGTCTGGATCCCCCCAGTTAGGAAAAAAACTCCCTTGTTTTAAAAACTCCATTTATTAAGTGTGGATAAAATGGATTAAGTATCCAATTTACGGGTAATACTATATTCTTTTTTTAACACGTTTTGTTAGGAGAACGAGTTTGATTATTGTGTGTGTGTGTGCTTGCTTGTTTGGGACACTAGGGTCCGGTTAAACTTATTTTGATTTTACAAAAAAAAATAAATTATTGAAACATAAGTTTTGCGTACATTTAGTACACTTAAATATTTATAAGATTCTTATTTTTTGCGATTTTGAAAGATGTAGCGCAAAAATTAACGACCGCAGTCGTTGGTTGAGATTGGTTAGGGTTCTAATGTTATGTTACAGCATCATATCACAAACACGTACTTCCTTCAGCTTTGTCCACTCTGGTGAAGTTAACTGTCTGTGACACAACCCGCGGGTTGCTGTTGCTGTTGCTGACGGCACTGACTTGGCCGTACAAGGCCACATTTCCGAAAATAATTGTCACCTCGAGGTTGTCACTGGGGTTCTAGACACAAAGTACAAATTAAAATTAATGCTCAAATTTTATTGAAAATATTAAGCCCTTGTGTTGAGTAAATTTTTCTAGCAACAGCATCAGTTTTTCTAGCAACAGCATCAGTTTTTCTAGCAACAGCATCTGTTTTTCCAGCCCCAAGATGAGCCCCAGCTAAAGGCAATTAGCCAGTTGTAATGAAATCGTCGGCGGGTCAACTGTTCATGGTTAAGAGAAGGCCACTGGCTAAAAATACGTGTACCTTTGAGAATTTCAGCATCCGTATTGGCATGGGCTAAGAATTTTCCTTCTAAAATATAAGACATAAAAACCAAATAACCCTTAGGTAAGCAGCAAGGTTCTAGTTTTTAAATTTTTGTTAAATTTCAACCCTGTAGAAACATGCGTTTATTTTGTATCATTAACATCTGTTACTCTTTTAACGCCTTGCCTTAACCACTTTAACCTCTTTAGCCGAATTGAGTAAATCGAGATTTTGAGTTATACAGTGATTAATATGTATTCTTAGAATTGTTTTGACATTTATGGAACGTTACAATAGAATTGTTTTGACTTATGATCGTAAGCAAACTCTAGTAAACATCAAACAAGTACCTACATTTTTATCAATAATGGCTGACGACTGTACGATTTTCCCATCCGAGGTGACGAAAGTGGCTGTCACAACGTGTCGTCTGTCGCTTGTAGCAGCTACTGTCAGCCTGATTGTGTCTGGGCACTGACTGCAGTAATTGTTGGACAGGATGTCATACTCTCTGCCGAGCACAGGGTTCTGTGGGAGGGCAAAGGTCACAGAGTTTATTTCTTTTAGCCTCAATTTTAACTACCAACAAAATTGTGAATTCAACTTTTCAGTCCTTGCTGAACACGTGACATGCACACAATACAACTTCTTAAAATACACTCGTCAGATTAGCGTGTTCTATAACGCTGTTGTTATAAGCGGTTGGCACTTACGTCCAGGCTGAATGTGACTTTGAAGGCAGTGTTGGACCGGAGCTCCCTGTTGTTGAAGAAGTAGTAGTAGAGCAGGGGCTTCACCATGGTGGAGTTGAAGACCAGCGCGTTGTTTGCCAGATACGCCTCGTTCATGATTGAGTAGATGTCCAGGTTGGCGCCCAGGCGCTCACTGTAGACAACCCGACTCCCGCCGTTGAAGTTGGCCACGAACACGGCGCTGCAATTGCTTGCTGGAACTGGACAGGTGGGTAAACATGTGGGTGAACAGGTGAGTAAATAGGTGGGTGAACAGGTGGGTGAACAGGTGGGTAAACAGGTGGGGGAACAGATGGGTAACAGGTGGGTAAACAGGTGGGTGAACAGGTGGGTAAACAGGTGGGTAAACAGGTGGGTAAACAGGTGGGTAAACAGGTGGGTGAACAGATGGGTAAACAGGTGGGTAAACAGGTGGGTAAACAGGTGGGTAAACAGGTGAGTAAACAGGTGGGTAAACAGGTGGGTAACAGGTGGGTAAACAGGTGGGTAACAGGTGGGTAAACAGGTGGGTAAACATACAGTCAACTTTTGAAATGGTAGTGCAAATATTAACGTCAGATTATAGTTTACATTGATACACGTTGATTGTTGATATAATCGTTTTATTAGCCCAAATGATCTTCTTCTACATTATGTCCCATGACTAACTTACTGTAAATTAAAGTTGTACCATTTACAACACTTTAGAAAAATGTTATAAAAATAACATTGTTGTTTTTTTTAAATTATAATTTCGCACTATTCCTCCACTGAAACACTGTACTTGTCTATAAAACACTGTACTTGTCTATAAAACACTGTACTTGTCTATAAAACACTGTACTTGTCTATAAAACACTGTACTTGTCTATAAAACACTGTTATTGTCTATAAAACACTGTACTTGTTTATAAAATACATTTTCACAAGGAGAAGAGTTGATTTCAACCCGCATTACTGGAAGATACGGAGACCAAAAAAAATATTCAAGGTGGAGTGAGCAAGGTGATCAAAGTGGACACGCCTTTGGTATTTATTCTGTTACATCTATGTATTTATTTTAGAAATGTTGCGTTTACTGGAGACGAGCATAATTGTTTTAAATTTTTTAAAAATGTTTTTGGTTTCACATTTCAAAATGAAGTTAAAGAAAGACTTACCCAGGTCCCGGTCTCTAGTGACGCTGGGCGTGTAGCAGGTGTCTTTTGTGTTGTAGTCTAGAGTACATCTTTCCTGAACCCACCGGGTGCCTGGGGCTACATTGAGGGAGTAGCCATTGAACTGGTATCTGATAAGAATTAAGAACAAACCGGTTTGGACTTGTAAAAGGACAGCTAATAAGAGGTTGATCACTGAGACATAGGACACGTGACCTACTTCATCAGATTAGGGTCAGAGCAATTATTCAATGGTGAGCCTATTAGGCATATCGACTTGACCTACATTACAACGGACATTCACTATTTCAACGGGCATTCACTATTTCAACGTTAATTCACTATTTCAACGGAAATTCCCGATCTCAACGGAAATTCAGTATCTCAACGGACATTCACTATTTAAACGAGCATCCACTATTTCAACGGACATTCACTATTTAAACGAGCATCCACTATTTCAACGGACATTCACTATTTCAACGGACATTCACTATTTCAACGAACATTCAACAATCCAACTTAACTGACGACATCTCGGAAATGGATATTCAAGGATTGGATAAATCAACATGTAACGTCAACTTACTTGCATGGATTACCGTATGGATCAGGAGCGTATCCAGAACAGTCAGTAGTGTCTGAAAATAGGATAAAGATTAAAGGACTTTTCTTTTGAACAGAAAACGATCTTTATTTCTAAAATTTGACTGTTTTCAACAAGATATTTCTTTTATTATTTTATATAAACCCTGGAACCTTAAGTGTATAAAGTTTCATTACATTTATGGTGTAAATGATAATTGTATCACTCTCTGTAATACTCCATATAATACTCTATGTAGCACTCTCTGTAATACTCCATATAGTACTCTATGTAACACTCTCTGTAATACTCCATATAGTACTCTATAAAGCACTCTATGTAATACTCCATATAGTACTCTATGTAGCACTCTCTGTAGCACTCAACATAATACTCTATGTAGCACTCTCTGTAGCACTCCATATAGTACTCTATGTAGCACTCTCTGTAGCACTCCACATAGTACTCTATGTAGCACTCTCTGTAGCACTCCAATTAGTACTCTATGTAGCACTCTATGTAGCACTCCACATAGTATTCTATGTAGCACTCTCTGTAGCACTCCAATTAGTACTCTATGTAGCACTCTCTGTAGCACTCCCTATAGTACCATATGTAGCACTCTCTGTAGCACTCTACATAGCAAGAGGATTCGAACTGAAATGAGGCGAAACTAAAATATTATTATCCTTTATTTGTATTACTGTCTGCAAATATTATCTGCACGGACTTCCTTTGACACAAGTCAGATGCGACCTTCCAGGTGACCACGAGAAAGACGATGAACTGAGCGAACTCAGTCACATGTGTCAACAAACAAAATGACGCCCAACAGACAAACCGACAAGAAGGTATTATGGGTAGAAAGGAAGTCTTTAATAGAAATGGGAACAATAATTCAAATTTTTTGAGCCAGCAGATTTGGAACTGTTAAATTTTAAAATATAACTGGTTTAGAAGAAAAGTTTAAAAAATAACTGGTTTAGAAGAAAAGTTTAAAAAAATAACTGGTTTAGAAGAAAAGTTTAAAAAATAACTGGTTTAGAAGAAAAGTTTTAAAAATAACTGGTTTAGAAGAAAAGTTTAAAAAATAACTGGTTTAGAAGAAAAGTTTAAAAAAATAACTGGTTTAGAAGAAAAGTTTTAAAAATAACTGGTTTAGAAGAAAAGTTTTAAAAAATAACTGGTTTAGAAGAAAAGTTTAAAAAATAACTGGTTTAGAAGAAAAGTTTAAAAAATAACTGGTTTAGAAGAAAAGTTTAAAAAATAACTGGTTTAGAAGAAAAGTTTTAAAAATAACTGGTTTAGAAGAAAAGTTTAAAAAATAACTGGTTTAGAAGAAAAGTTTTAAAAATAACTGGTTTAGAAGAAAAGTTTAAAAAATAACTGGTTTAGAAGAAAAGTTTAAAAAATAACTGGTTTAGAAGAAAAGTTTTAAAAATAACTGGTTTAGAAGAAAAGTTTTAAAAATAACTGGTTTAGAAGAAAAGTTTAAAAAAATAACTGGTTTAGAAGAAAAGTTTAAAAAATAACTGGTTTAGAAGAAAAGTTTAAAAAATAACTGGTTTAGAAGAAAAGTTTAAAAAATAACTGGTTTAGAAGAAAAGTTTTAAAAATAACTGGTTTAGAAGAAAAGTTTTAAAAATAACTGGTTTAGAAGAAAAGTTTTAAAAATAACTGGTTTAGAAGAAAAGTTTTAAAAATAACTGGTTTAGAAGAAAAGTTTAAAAAATAACTGGTTTAGAAGAAAAGTTTTAAAAATAACTGGTTTAGAAGAAAAGTTTTAAAAATAACTGGTTTAGAAGAAAAGTTTTAAAAATAACTGGTTTAGAAGAAAAGTTTAAAAAAATAACTGGTTTAGAAGAAAAGTTTAAAAAATAACTGGTTTAGAAGAAAATTTTAAAAAATAACTGGTTTAGAAGAAAAGTTTAAAAAATAACTGGTTTAGAAGAAAAGTTTTAAAAATAACTGGTTTAGAAGAAAAGTTTTAAAAATAACTGGTTTAGAAGAAAAGTTTTAAAAATAACTGGTTTAGAAGAAAAGTTTAAAAAATAACTGGTTTAGAAGAAAAGTTTAAAAAATAACTGGTTTAGAAGAAAAGTTTTAAAAATAACTGGTTTAGAAGAAAAGTTTTAAAAATAACTGGTTTAGAAGAAAAGTTTAAAAAAATAACTGGTTTAGAAGAAAAGTTTAAAAAATAACTGGTTTAGAAGAAAAGTTTAAAAAATAACTGGTTTAGAAGAAAAGTTTAAAAAATAACTGGTTTAGAAGAAAAGTTTTAAAATAAAAGTTAACAGTGAACTATGATCGTCTAGAGTCTAGACCATTATGGTCCATTGTTCACTGCTAGGATGGTTTAGACTATTCTAGGCCATTGTTCAACTTTTTTCTAGTCTAGGCTATTCTAGACCATTGTTTAACTCATATGATAGTCTAGTTTATTCTAGACCCTTGGTTAACTCCTATGCTGGTCTAGACTACTCTAGACCATTCATTAAACCCAAAGATGGTCTAGTCTATTCTAACCATTGGTTAACTCCTATGATAGTCTATTCTATTCTAGACTATTGGTTAACTCCTATGATGGTCTATTCTGTTCTAGACCATTGGGGAACTCCTATGATGGTCTAGGCCATTCTAGGCAAAAAGCTGAGACCATGTTTTGTTAGTGATTATTTTACAATAGTGTCTATTGGAATCCAACTGACGAAGACTAAAATACCGTATTCGAATAAATATTCTCAAGATTACTGATGCATATATAAACGTTTCACTCACTGATTGGTCCATTCCTGTTCACCTCGCACTCGTATCTGTTGGAGAGCTGGCATGTGGTCCTTATGTCGGTAACTGTCTGGCAATTCTTTGTCGTGTTATCGAATACCTGCCCTGGAGGAGTGATCAAGAGTTACGTACGGGACTTGTTTGTAAATGTTTGTTTTTAAACGAAATGCTAAAATCTTCAGCTGTAAATGTTTAACGTATTTCAATACAAACTGTTTTCGCGTTTTCCATTCTAATTAAATGAAATGCCTCATTAAATAACAAACAAACAAACATACATACAAACACATACTACTGTTTTAAACACTAAATAACAAAGCTACTCTCAAAAAGTATAGCTTCTTTGAAGAATACACTTGTCCAAGCAACGCACCGACTGGAAAACTACTCTTATAAAGTATATCTACTTTAAAGGACAACTGATCCAACCCACTCACCAACTGGACAGTTTGTCTCATAGAGTTTGCCACTTGCACACTCGTAATACTTATTACAACATCTTCCACTGGGGTACCTGGTGTTGGCTGGTGTGTTGGCATTGCAGACAGCTGTGGGGATAGAATGGATTGACGTGCGCTAGTTCATTGGCTTGATAATGCGATTTTGGTAATGTTGAGTGCTTTTTTAAAAGAATAGTCTTGTCCTATTTATTTGAAACTGTCACCGAAAATAATACATTAGAGGGTTAGTTAGGTATAGAAATTCTAGGCCATTTGTGTAACTACTTACGTTTTGTGAGAGAACCTATTAATTAATTTACGAAATGCCCTAATTTTTTTTAAAAAAACTGCTTACCATAGCTGCAGTACATTAAACGTATCTTTCAACACCTTATGCGCGATAACTTCATAAGGCGACAATTTGAGGACTCCTGGTGTTTAGACGATATATATGTTTCTATATTCCATTCTTGTGAAATACACTCTAACAGCATTTCCGTTTGTAATCCCTGTTTTCATTTTTCTGACGCATTCATTTATTTTTGTGTTTTCTCTATCCTGATTTCTTTATTTACTGCAACCATTTATTGGGATTGAAAGTGGGATAAAAATGACAATATCCCTGCTGTTTTCTTTTCACTGTCATCACCACTATTTGTTGTGTGTGTAAATGATGGATTAATATTGAGGTTCATTTTTTACCTGAAGGGCATCTGACTTTGTCGATGAAGTTGCACTGGACCCCGTCCCAGAAGGTTCCGGAGGGACACATTTTCTTAATGGGCGTGTAGTCGGGCAGACAGTGGAAGAAGGTGTCACAGTACATGGGGTCAGAGTCAAAGCCGTAGCCACTATCGAAAGTACATTCACTGCAAACTGGAAATAGACAATCATTGATTTAGTTATTACAGTGTATCACTTGATATAGACAGTCATAGTGCTATGTAACCAACCCTACACTTGCGTAATCTAACTAATTAGAAATTGAGTTTTCCCCCCGGCAGGCTGTACATTTTGAACAATGGACGTTATTTCATTTTACTACACTTTTAGGGTTTCAGTGACATTATCAGGGTTTCAGTGACATCAGGGTTTCAGTGACATTATCAGGGTTTCAGTGACATTATCAGGGTTTCAGTGACATTATCAGGGTTTCAGTGACATTATCAGGGTTTCAGTGACATTATCAGGGTTTCAGTGACATTATCAGGGTTTCAGTGACATTATCAGGGTTTCAGTAACATTATCAGGGTTTCAGTAACATTATCAGGGTTTCAGTGACATCAGGGTTCCATTTAGATGTATAAATAGCTTCCAAAATTTGATCACGTGATGCTGACGACATTGTATTTTACTGATGTTCATCTTTGTTCTTGGCTAAATAAATATGTACACATTTTCATTCAATTCCATACATTTTCGATGTTCAAATTATTCTGATGATGTCTTGGGACATGGGCGTTTAACCTGTGGTTGACGGATCCCTTGGGGTCTTTGTATTGAGGTTCGTGTAAGGAAGTGTTCTCAACCTTCCTAATGCTGCTACCTTTAATACAAATCATCATGTCGTGGCGACCCTCAACCACATAACTATTTTCGTTGCTACTTCATAACTGCAGATTATGTGTTTTCCGATGATCTTAGGCGACCTCTGGGAAAGGGTCATTCTACCCCCAAAAGGGATCGCGACCCACAGGTTGAGAACCACTGGTGTAAGGTGTCAGGTGGCCCTTGAGTTTCTTTCACTTTGTAATTTGTATTATGTAAGCTCATATGTATTCTAAACACTCTTTCTTCATATGGTTACACAGGGGCCCATTGAATAAAAAGTTAAGAACCCCCCTGTTTTTTTAACTGATTTGACTATTTTTAGACTCACTTGAGTTAGGAGGCCTGGTTACGATGGGTCTGGGCGTGGTCGTAGTGGTTGTCGTGGTGCTGGTTGTGGTGCTGGTACTTGTTGTGGTAGTCGTGGGGGTTGTGGTTGACGTTGTGGTTGTCGTTGTGGTAGTGGGGTACACGTTGCAGAGGCTGTTGATGATGTTGTCCAACTCGGTCCGAAGAAGTCGATAGCTTTTGGGGTCAGCCGTGCTCGTTGTGTCGTTGATGAGAATGGGAAACTGGTTGTTGTTAACAAGTATCAACTCTTCAAAGTCGATAGGGTTCTTGCCCTGGAATACACATAATTTGATTGTTGATGTATTAAAAATAACAATTTTCCTAAGCCATCAAATCGTTTTTAAGAATTCTTCCCCCGCCCCCGGTCTCCCGGCTATTAAAAATTCTCATTAAAATTGAAGATTAACTTAAATTTTATGGGACGTCACCCCCTGTCACCTGGAATCTGGCGTTTAAAAAAATAATAACTTTTTTATCATCACACCCAAATGTTTTATTTTAAATAGGAAAACAGAATTCAAATTTGATAATATGTGTAACTACTTCAATATGTGTTTTAAAATATGTGCAGCATAAGACCATCAATTATAAATTATTACGAATAGTGTTACCATCGCTACCATCGCTGGTTTTGGCTGATTCCATATATTCAACAGCAAAGAGTATTTAAGAATTTAGAATACATGTTTGAGTATTTAAGAATTTAGAATACATGTTTGAATATTTTTTTTTAAAAATCGTTTATATTAACTTTGCATGTATTGGTGTGTTTCGGGCAAAATCTTTGGAAGGCTAATTGACCCACTTTTCAACATCCTTTCAAGCTGAAAATTGAAACATACATTTTTTTACAATGGCAACCCATTTTATAGAAAATTCATCCCCACTTCTCACCCATAACTTCCAAAAATCACTGTGTCTTTTTTAAGGAGAAGCTAAGTGACCCATTTTCCGCAATGTCTTCGAGCTGAAACTTGGCATATAGACTCGTTGGCGAAGGCAACACATTTTAAAAAAAATTAACCCCATGAAACCCGACCCCTCCACAAAAAGGGGTGTGGGGTGGGTCGGAATGTTAATGATGTGCTCAATGGGTGCATGTTTTGATGTGGAGATTAATTGTGCAGATGTTGCTATGTGCTTTGTATTCGTGACGCATTTTGGGTATGCAGTCAAAATAAAATGTATTTTGAAAGGATGCGACTATTAGCACCCGGGTACCAGAAGGGAGAGATTGGGATTAAAAAAGACATATTTTAAATATTAATTTTGGGTCTGTAAGACAAAATGAGGTATCACATGAAAGATAATTGAATGTACTATACGTTTGTAATCTTAATTCTTCCTTTAAACTAAAATAAACTACCACAAATAACATCCGAATAGCATTGAGTCTAATGGGACCCGGGTCAGAATGGCGGCGATGCGTGTCCGGGTCCATTTTGACTAAATGCTATTCGGATGTCATTTTGTTTTACAAACCCAACAATAATATTTGAAATCGTTTTTTTTATCCCAACCTCACACTTCTGGCACTTGGGTGCGAATAGCCGCTTCGATTTTGAAAAGGGAAAATGAAGGAAATATGAAATGTGTTTAGCCAGAAGTTTACCCTATTACATTCACGCTTCTTAATAAATGGTGAATCACGCACAATTCAATAAATGCAAACAACAATGCTTACAAATAATTTAAGAGAAAAACTTTGTTTTTAGGGTTTTTAAAAATTTAAATCAGTTTTGGGATGTTTCTTGTCAATATTAGAATAAGAGATGACGTCAGGTTAACCTTCGACCCTGTACAAAGTATTTA
This sequence comes from Omphiscola glabra, assembly GCA_964017045.1. Taxonomy (NCBI): domain Eukaryota; kingdom Metazoa; phylum Mollusca; class Gastropoda; family Lymnaeidae; genus Omphiscola; species Omphiscola glabra. Next base: position 36,870,239 of record OZ024802.1, on the reverse strand, counting down.
ATTTATGTTGTCGAAGTCAACAAAGCATTCAATAGAATGTTAACACACAGTTAACTCTCCTTACTATTGATTCTAGAACTGACCTGGGCTGCAATGACCTTGATGTCCCAACCCAAAGACCGCACTCTTTGGGCCTCTTGTTGGGCCGACGATCTCCTACTGGGGCTCCCTGATCCTTGAGATGACACAAGTATCAGGACGTTGTTGGTGTAGGCGGGGCCTGATGCGATGCCCCCCAGACCGCGGTACGTCCATGACCCAGACTTAAAATAATTGGAAATACCAGTTATATCTAACTGATTAAATTAGTTGTCCAATGATTTTCTTAAATCTTTATTTTTAACTTTGTTGGAGACTTCTTAAATAAACATTTCATTAAGTTAGTGCACTCAAAAGCCATACATTAAAAAAAAAATCGCTTTGAATTTTCACGTTAACTGCAATAATAAATTTTAAAGCTATATCGGAAGAACCAATGCTGAAAAGTATTAAAAAATGCAGAAGCTACAATTTTACAGCTGCTGTCTTCCATTTACACAGGAAGGAAATTCGTTAGACAGCAACACTCAGCAACAGCCGTAGTTAAACTAAATATATAAGTAACGATTGATCTAAGAAGTAATCCAGATGATGGGTACCAGTAGCTGACAATGATAGACCCTTTCATTCTTATCATGACCTTAGAAATAATTCTTGCTAAAAAGTATGACAGCTTTGTTTGCAATCAAATTTATTTAATACTCTGCATTGTACATTTAAATATGAAGAAGTATTAATTAAATAAGGAGATAGGGAAATCTTGAACCAATATCGACGACAATGTTTTGTTTTTAATTTACAGAACTCATCAATGGCAACATTTTAGATGCGTTCAAGTTCTACCTACAAACGACTTTCTATGTAATAAACGGTGTCCTCACACTTGTGATCTGACGCAGTCCCTGAGTAATAGAATTGATGGCAGTGACGGGGGACGTGCCCGGAGGGATGACTGTCACCACAGGACCACTGCTGCTGTATCCATACGCTCCTATTCTGTAGGTCGGAGAAGTAGAAACGTTATTTAAAAATGTGTTTATTTATGCGTCTATGGTTATTCTCTAAATTAGTGGTTCTCAACATAAGGGTCTCGACCCCTTTTGGGGGTCGAATGACCCTTTCTCAGGGGCCACCAAAGACCATCTTAAAACACATATACTCTATTGTTATAAAGTAGAAATAAAAATAATTTTATGGCTGGCGGTCGCCACAACACGAGGGACTGTATTAAAGGGTCGCGGCATTAATAAGGTTGAGAACCACTGCTCTAAATGAAATGTGTCCACTTTTATGAGCAAACTGAATTATCCCAAACATTAACCCTAACCCTAACCCTAACCCTAACCGAATTATCCCAAACATTCTTCAAAACAATAGTTTATTTTGTACAAGCCAAATTAAAATATTGTTCAAAAATTCATACAAACATTGCAACAACATCTAAACGCCTAACTTAAAATATAACCAACAAACATAAAATATAACCAACAAACATAAGATATAATTTTAAAAAAAACATAAGATATAGCCACCAAACTTAACATATAGCCACTTAACTTTATAACGAAAATAAAAATTTCCAAAAAATATCAAAAGAAATGAAATATTATTTTTTCTAATCAAATAGTATGTATATTGCTACAAGTTTTTCAAATGTTAAATGTCCTACTATTAATTCAAATCTAGAGACTACCTTTTGTTGTGTTATGTTAAATGAACACTAAAGATTACAGATGATTGTACTACCTTATTGTATTGTAGCTTGGTGTGTTGACAATACGGGAATTCCCCAGTGCATTGGTGAATTGTTCAATAAGAATGTCGAATCTGGTCGCTAGGTTGGTAGGATCGTTGGTGGATGATGCCAGGGCGTTCTCCGATTGGTCAAAGAGAAATGTTATATCTGTGTCTGGGCAAGCTGAAATAACAAAATAAATAATATGTACGCATCTGTGCAAAAGGAAATAATAAGATAAATGATGTATCTGTATTTGGGCAAGCAGAGATAAACAAAAATAATATTAATTTATTTAAAGATTTTTTAGATCATGTGATCTTTAACATTGTTTTTGTGAAAAAAATGCGATTTGTTCAACGAAAGCTTGATATTTTAAAGAATGACTCATAATTTTATTACCAGTATGAGATAACAAAATTGTGTTTTCATATTGACTAAAACTCGTACATTGAACATTGTTGTTGTTTTTAAGGCAACAACTTACTTTGTGCGAGGGCTGCAACAACCAGGACTGTGAACGTGAGAAGATGTAAGGCTTGCATGTTTGATGTGTTTCTGAAACTAGGCAAACCATAAAATATTCAGCAAACTGGCCACAATTCTAATACACACACGCGAACTTCGTTATATGATTATTTAGTAAGTGTTATAACATTTTAATAATTTTATTTTAACTAATTATTCATAAAATAATTAGTCATCAGACTATAAGCCTTATCTCTTTAAGCCATCTCTCTATAAGCAATTTCTCTATAAGCCTTCTCTCTGTAAGCTTTCTCTCTATAAGCTATCTCTCTATAAGCCATCTCATTATAAGCCATCTGTATATAAACCATCTCTCTATAAGCTATGTCTCTATAAGTGATCTCTCTCTCTAAGCAATCTATATATTTGCATAATACACACTTAATTAACGAGTTCAAAATGCCAAAACATTTTACATTTTGCGAGCACAAGAAACAAACTAGTAATCCTGGAAGTAAAAATAATTAGAACTCTACATTGTCCTTACTGATATCGGTTAAGCGTATAGCGTATAGCGTATTTTGTATAAATCGCCTAGTTTAAGTCGGGTAGATTTAAATTCTTTCTATTCAGACTTGTAAATTTCTTCGTTTTGATGAATGTTACAATGGCGTTTGGTTTCCTTGTTGCGTTACAAATTTGAAAAAAAATAATTTCCTCGTTTCGAATAGATTTCTTGTTCCTTAAAACTGCTGAGTTAATAGTTCCGAAATGGTCTTAACCTGTTTTGATTCCATTACGCGTCTGCTCACCTTTTTATACAGCTTTGGACCTGGTCATGAGCGACCTACGCTGGACGTCACGATAGGATAAATCTGGCGCTTATGTGTTTTTACATAATCATATACTGATTTGGGCAAGCTATCCCCCCCGCCCGCATGTCACGTACCTCCACACCCATCCCATGTGCACAATGCCCTTACACCCACCCAGTCCTTACACCTCAAGTATGCACACATCTTTACATCTACACCCCCTCCCATCCCCAATACTTCCTTCACTACTGTTATGAAATTATGAAGTGGAAGTTGGCTTTAGACGGGATAGACCAATCATTTCATTTGTTGACAAAACCGTACATTTTTGTCTTGCGTATGTACATATATGGTTATGTGGGGCATATGCTCTTCTCTATTTGAATAGTTTTAGGAATCTCACGTTTTCTGCAGAGAAGGTTTATTTTAAGAATATATGCCGATGTTCACACAATATTTAAAACATATTTATATGTAAATTTATGTTTATATTTATGTGTATATTTACGTGTATGTTTATGTCTTATGGCATTTCTCCTGACTCCTCGGTTTTAGAAATTCTTTAACCTAATTTATATTTACACAATTTATTGGTCTATATTATGTGGGGCTAACATAATTGTACAACCTAAAACACATAACTATCATCGTGTAATTTGGAATTCATCTCTGGACCGACCTGCACTGGTCCTCAAGTCTTTACAACTACGTCATATTGATTTTAGTGGCTCTAAATCTGTTTACACAATATTTTAAAAAACATTAGCTACAAACAGTAGCTGGATTTTTGTAATACAAACAGTACTTGGATATGAATGTAGCACAAACAGTACCTGGACATGTGTGTAAAATTGCATTGAAAATGTCAAACACTTTGATCTATTTAAAAACTATATCTCATGGAATTTAATTGACCAAGAACTCATTTATATTATCAAGTGACAGTTGGCGACAACACTGGGTTTACAATAATTACGACTGTTGGTGCAGTATCATTTATTCAAATTAACCATATTTTTAATTGTGTCATTAAAAAAATAAATATTTATTTGGAAGCATTAGCCATTAAAATAAAAAAATTAATAATTATTTTTAATATAATTATTTATCCTCTTCAGAATATCAGGTATTTTGTTATAAATCATTCACCTTTGGGGGTCAGCCCATCACTAGCTGAGCCGTGAGGACCTTCACACCTACCACCAAGGCGACCCGTCTTAACTAGGATATAATGACTCCCCACCTCCACATCTTCACACCACCCTCTTGGCTTTTTGTTTTCATGTCTTTTGATTTAGACTGGCCGGGTTCACTTAAGATGATGCGACGGCGTTTTGAAATGTGTGCACAGCAAATCGCAAACATTTGCACACCATTCAAGTGTCTACATTTTACTCTAGGAGCGTGGTAAGAAATGAGTATCACCAAACATCCCTTGAAAATATGCTCCTTGACAGAACAGGGTGGCACGCCCTTCTGTGCCCCCCATCCCTTGTTGACAGCACAGGGTGTTACGCCCTTCTATGCCAACCATCCCTCGTTGACAGCACAGGGAGGTACCCCTTTCCGTGTCACACATCTCCAAAAATTTATAGTCTTCATTTTATTTCTGTTATTCGACTGTAATCAGCTTGAAATAGTTGACCAAAACCGAACTGCCTAAAATAATTTAACTTTTTAGCTTAGTAAGCTTGAATTTTTATATACAGAGTTTTGAAGAATTTTTTAAAATTTTATTAAAGGTCTATGAAGGTTGAAATCTTACAATAACAAAGTTCCATGAAGTTTGTGAGTAACAGTTTTAACTTTGACTTACGTGGTTTCGACCCCATGAACAAACTGGACATTTGTTGCAGATGTTAACATTCACAGCTATTTGAATGTCTATTCTCACACCATGTTTTAATATACAGAGCTATTTGAATGTCTATTTTCACACCATGTTTTAATATACAGATCTATTTGAATGTCTATTTTCACACCATGTTTTAATATACAGAGCTATTTAAATGTCTATTTTCACACCATGGTTTAATATACAGAGCTATTTGAATGTCTATTTTCACACCATATTTTAATATACAGAGCTATTTAAAAATAAACAAAAGATAAGCTCTATGTAAGGCATGAACACAATGTAAGCTCTATGTAAGCATGGATTCAATCTACGCACTATGTAAGCTCTTTGTAAGCTCTGTGTAATCTCTATGTTGACTTGAAAGAGATGTTAGAAAATTGACAATAAAATCAGATTCTATATATGTGTACCAGTGTGTACAAGTGTAAACCAGTATGTACCAGTGTAAAACAGTATGTACCAGTGTGTACCAAAATGTACTAGTGTTACAGAACCATTCTGACTCCGTCATGTAAGTTGGTCTAAGCACAGACACTACCCAACAAGCATTTATTCCGCCTTGTCAGCTAGTGTAAGCACAGACACTAGCCATCATGCATTTATTTTGCCATGTCAGCTGGTGTAAACACAGACACTACCCATCATGCACTGGGTTGACCTAAAGGTCGATGTGACGTCAACTCCATCACATCTTTATGAACAATACATTTTTTAAAAAGTTATTTTTGTCACACGCATGCGCATTGTTAGATTAAGTCCGTCGAGCAATTCCCTGATGTCAATTCACCTGTTCATCGTCTGCGTCATCGGAGCTGTATCTACCCAGTCACTCCTACTATCTCTCTCTCTCTTTCCTAAGTTCATATTTTAGGGTCAACATCTTACTCTGTGTCTTCTCTTTATTCTTTGTCTCATTTCTCACCTCTCTTTTCTACCTCTCTCTTTCTCCTCTCCTTCCCTATCTCTCTCCTCTCTTTATCTCTCTCTCTATCTCTCTCTGTCGTTGTATCTCTCTTTATAATCTCACTATATCCTTTCTCTCCTTATCTCTCTCATCTCTCTCTTTGTATAATGCTGTCTTTTTCCTTTATTTTCCTCTGTTACTTTTCGTCTAATTCTTAATGAATTTTACATTTGATCAACCCGATTCTGTCAAACAACAATTTTAGCCAAAATATTTTGGTTTTACATATTTTCGGTTTTAAGCGATTTCTAGATATTTTTTGTCTCACATATTTTAACAGAGATTCTGCTATTTGGTCAATTTGAAGAACCAGTGCTTTCATCAACTTTCTGCAGTGTGTGTGACAGTTGTCATGTTGTTTCAACCACTTGCTGCAGTGTGTAACAGTTGTCATGTTGTTTCAACCACTTTCTGCAGCGTGTGACAGTTGTCATAGGTTGTTTCAACCACTTGCTGCAGTGTGTGACAGTTGTCATAGGTTGTTTCAACCATTTGTTGCAGTGTGTGACAGTTGTCATTTGTTGTTTCAACCACTTGCTGCAGTATGTGACTGTTGTCATCTTTTGTTTCAACCACTTGCTGCAGTGTGTGACAGTTGTCATAGGTTGTTTCAACCACTTGCTGCAGTGTGTGACAGTTGACATAGGTTGTTTCAACCACTTGTTGCAGTGTGTGACAGATGTCATTTGTTGTTTCAACCACTTGCTGCAGTGTGTGACTGTTGTCATGTGTTGTTTCAACCACTTGCTGCAGTATGTGACTGTTGTCATCTTTTGTTTCAACCACTTGTTGCAGTGTGTGACAGTTGTCATAGGTTATTTCAACCACTTGCTGCAGTGTGTGACAGTTGTCATATGTTGTTTCAAACCTTGTTGCAGTGTGTGACAGTTGTCATAGGTTGTTTCAACCACTTGCTGCAGTGTGTGACAGTTGGCATAGGTTGTTTCAACCACTTGCTGCAGTGTGTGACAGTTGTCATCTTTTGTTTCAACCCCTTGCTGCAGGGTGTGACAGTTATATGTGTTTCAACCCTTTGCTGCCGTGTGACAGTTGTCATATGTTGTTTCAACCACTTACTGAAGTGTGTGACAGATATCATATGTGGTTTAAACCACTTGCTGCAGTGTATGTCACTTGTTATATGTGAGTTTACCCATTTGCTGCACTGTATGCCAGTTATCACCTGCAAACTGTTTCCATATTGATATGTGATGAAGCCATAGTTCATTTCACGTGACTCAACAAGCGTTGCACCAACTAACAACAGTGTTAGTTGGGCATCCGAGTCTTCGCGTGCCTACTCAGAGAACCCAATGTTTGCTAAATGAATCCTGTGTCAAATATCATGTCTAATGACTGCGCTCTGATCTGATCCCATTTGCTTGACGGTGTCTTTGGTGACCCACTTTAGACAAACATTCAAAGTTTATGGGTAACCATTACAACCGTAAGAATGTGGTGCGCCTATATATAGAGTTAGACTCTAAGTTTTCACTTGATTGTTGTAACAAAACTGAAAACGTTTTCAAAATACTTGAAATAAAAAAGAAACTGTCAAATACAATCAGTAACATGTTGTCAAATACAATCATTTCACAAAATGTCAAATACAATTAGTTCATTTGTTGTCATATACAATCAAACCTTTCGCTGTCAACTAAAATCAATTAATATTTTGTAAAGTCTTTTAATTTCACACTTTAAGTTAGGAACACATATTTTCTTGCGACTAGAAGTGTAAATTTCGCAGAAAATTTTAAAAACAAAGCAATTACCAGGATGTATGAGGTCAGGGGTCATTGAAAACTAAATTGTTCTTCACATTAAGCTAGGTTTTGTGGATAATTTTAAAACCTTGAATTAGAGAGTTCAACTTTTGATAGTTTCCAATTATAGAACAAATAAATATGTTTCTGAACCATACCAAACCTCACGGCTCATCAGGGCTTAGCTGTCAGGAGGATGACCGGAAGTGTAATGGTAGGTGCACATTGTGTATAATGCCTAGAATAGAGGGTAACAAAGAAACAATGACAGTGACATTGATACTGACAATGACAGTCCCATTAACGGTGACAATGACAGTCCCATTGACAGTGACAATGACAATCCCATTGACAGTGACAATGACAGTGCTAATGACAGTGTCAATGACAGTGCCAATGACAGTCCAATTGACAGTGACTAGGACAGTGATATTGAATTGACTTCGGCTAGATACTTTATTTATCTAACGAAACAATGGGTTTAGAAAGGGTAGGTGTCCTGCAAGAACGCGACGGAACGGTACATTTTCAACGATGGGAACGCCAATACATAAACTGGCACTTTAAAATAAATATTGCAATTATTTATTCTTAAGAAATAATGACATTTTTGTTCATGGTTGAAACGGGGTGGGGGTGGAGGGAATCTTGGGTTAGTAATTGTAACCCCGGTTTGAATACAAAATGTGAAATTTAGAAAGTGTAATGTCAAGACCCTAAAGCCCTAAGCTCTAAGACACATTTAAACCATTACTTTCAATATTTAAAACATTGACATGCGATTATAGTAAAGGGGTCAGGACAGATGCTAATCTCCCCCCCCCCCCCTTTTCACCACACACAACAAACTTACTTTCATATTCTGAAAAACACGACTCCTATATAACGACACTCAGCACGCAATTCTAAATTACAGTAACACATTTTACGTTTGTTTTAAAATAAATTATTTATTTTCGTTTCCTTAAAAATATATTTTTTTCAACATGTTTACAATGAAATCAAATGTACAATCACATCGTCTGCTGGAGTTGAAGATGAAATCCAATTTTATAAGACCACTGGTTGTTTTTGTAGTTTAGCCATATTTATTCTGTTTTACAGCCTGGTATCTTGTATCTTTGTTGTATCTTGTATCTTTGTTGTATCTGTATCTTTTTGTATCTTGAATCTATGTTGAATCTTATATCTTTGTTGTATCAATTAATTTTTTGTATCCTGTATCTTTGTTCTATCATGCATCTTTGTTGTATCACTTATCTTTGTGGAATCATGTAGCTCGGTTATATCTTGCATCTTTGTTGTATAACGTATCTTTGTTGTATCATGTATCTTTGTTGTATCACTTGCTTATCTCAGTACAGCGTTGATATTTTGACAGTTCTCATACACAGCAAACTGGGGACAAAAGTGTAAGTGTTTATTAAAAAGTCTTTTTGACCATAGCAATATCTTTAATTGACACAGACAGGTTAAACACAGACAGATTGAACACAGACAAGTTAAACACAGACAGGTTAAACACAGACAGGTTAAACATATTTGAAAAGAATAATGTTGGTGACAAATATAATAACATCAGGAGCGGTAAGTCAAATGTCAAAAGTACTTACGTCTTCAATAAGACCAAGTCAGATGTCAAAAGTACTTACGTCATCAATAAGACCAAGGTCAAATGTCAAAAGTACTTACGTCATCAATAAGTCCAACGAAGTGGGAATTGGGACCTTTACCCATCTGAATACCGCATCTATTTATAGCGATGTGTGCTGCAATCAAAGGGTTAACACAGTGTGAGATGAGATGTGTTTTTTTTTGGTTCTATTATTAGAACTTAAGTCAAACGTGTCATCTATTGACGCTTGAAGTCAGCGTATGGTTTAAATACAAGGATGAGTCTATCATTTAAAGTTGTATTACAATACAAATCTGTCCTATCTTTCAAGGATCTAGCTCTGTGTCTAGATATACTTTCAAATCTGTCCAGTTCCATTTTGAATACTAATATTTCAAAATTAAATATATCACAGTACGTGCGGTTTGAATTATACATAAATTTATGTTTGATGTTTTTGAATGGCCTCAACTAATATACGTATATTTCCATGGGTTGCATCCATTAAGTAAGAGTGGCTTTTCTCTAGAGCAGTGGTCCTCGAACTAAGGCCCGTAGGCCGGATCCGGTCCGCCAGGGATCCTCATTCGGCTTGCCTGGCCGCCATCATTTTGAATATGTTATTGTTTTTTTTCAGATTGTTTTTTCAATACAAATGAGATTGTGCAGTGCACATAGAATTGATATATGTGCAGTGCACATAGAATTGATATATGTGCAGTGCACATATAATTGATATATGTGCAGTGCACATAGAATTGATATATGTGCAGTGCGCATAGAATTGATATATGTGCAGTGCACATACAATTGATATAAGTGGAGTGCGCATAGAATTGAGATATGTACAGTGCGCATAGAATTGAGATATGTACAGTGTGCATAGAATTGAGATGTGTACAGTGCGCATAGAATTGAGATGTGTACAGTGTGCATAGAATTGAGATATGTACAGTGTGCATAGAATTGAGATGTGTGCAGTGCGCATAGAATTGAGATGTGTACAGTGTGCATAGAATTGAGATGTGTACAGAGTGCATAGAATTGAGATGTGTGCAGTGCGCATAGAATTGAGATGTGTACGTGCGCATAGAATTGAGATGTGTACAGTGTGCATAGAATTGAGATATGTACAGTGTGCATAGAATTGAGATGTGTGCAGTGCGCATAGAATTGAGATGTGTACAGTGTGCATAGAATTGAGATGTGTACATTGTGCATAGAATTGAGATGTGTGCAGTGCGCATAGAATTGAGATGTGTACAGTGCGCATAGAATTGAGATGTGTACAGAGTGCATAGAATTGAGATGTGTGCAGTGTGCATAGAATTGAGATGTGTACGTGCGCATAGAATTGAGATGTGTGCAGTGCGCATAGAATTGAGATATGTGCAGTGCGCATAGAATTGAGATGTGTGCAGTGCGCATAGAATATGCTCATATTTTTTAAAATTTTAGTCCGGGCCAGCGATAGTTGCGAAGAACATTGATCCGGCCCACAATTTTTAAAATGTTTGAGGACACTTGCACTATAGAAACATTAAAATTACTGTAAGGCTGACCCTCACGTTTTAATCTATGGAAATACTGAAAATAGAAAAGTGGATATAGAAAAGTGGATATAGAAAAGTGCATATAGAACGTAATACTTTAAAAGTAAATTCAAGTGAGGCTTACTTCCTTGTGATTTTCCAACTGTGCTAAAATCTGCAGACCGTACAACGCCGTTGGAACCGTTGACCTCGTACACCTTGCCGTACACTGTGGTATCTCCAAATATAACGACCATCTCCAGTAGATCACTTGTGTTCTGTGGAATTCATATCACACAGACTTAAAAGTTTGGCTTCAATATCTAAAGTTTGCTGAGAAATCTTGAAGCGAATCTCAAAAGAGTCACCGCTTTGCATTGGAGGAAATGTTGTGCTATTGCTAGTCATGAATGTAATGTAGAAATGGGAAGCAAGTGCTGGGTCCAAGTGTCTCCTCACCTTTGATATAACACTACCCTAGAGTGCATTGAGGTTGCTCTTGAAACACGACTTGAACCTTATTTTAAATACATTTTTTTTTTTTTTTTTTGAAAGGCTTGCATCTTTGTTGTGTCTTATATCTTTGTTGTATCTTATATCTTTGTTGTATCTTATATCTTTGTTGTATCACGTGCTTATCTCAGTACAGCGTTAATGTTTTGACGGTTCTCATACACATCAAACTGTTTGAGGGAAATTATGTTTTAAATTTAAGAATAACTAAAACAAGTATATATATATATATATATACATATGTATATATAGTTACATACATATAGCAAGAACCAAAAGCAAGAATGAACAATGCCTCATTCGCCAATAACCAGGAGTCAACCAAGGGAGGTAATTCTCATTGACTTCTTCAGAAAATACTCTGACATTGTTAGCAATTGTAATTGGGTTGGAGTGTTAGGGTTAGGGTTAGGGTTAGGTATATTCTACAACATTAAATAATCCCCAACAGTCAGCCCTTGTGGGGGGCGTTGGGGGGGGGCATAGGGGGGGGGCGTCAAAAGTCTTCCCACAATGATAATTGTTGGTTGCACCTACGACTGCTGTGCTGAGGCGAAACTCACGACAAAAACAAATTTGCGACTCTATAAGTTTAGCACAAAGTCATGTTCTCCGTACTTTTCTAAACATAACCTTCTCTTTAAGTGATGGTTACATTTCTTTTATTAACGCCAGAATTTTAGCTTTGTCTTGATCATCGTTACATTTAAAGTCTGAATGGGACAATGTCTTCTTAACACTTATATTTAAAATTATGATGTTCGATTTTGTTTGCAAAGATCCTGACATATCGCACACTTTGTTTGCAAAGGTCCTGACATATCGCACTGTTTGTTTGCAAAGGTCCTGACATATCGCACTGTTTGTGTGCAAAGGTCCTGACATATCTCACAGTTTGTATCTAAAAGTCCTGACCAAATCGCATACTCACTAAGAGCTCAATGATTGCTGTCGTAGAGACAGTGATTCCCTCTGTGGTAACAAACATGGCGTTGATGACGCGTCTGTTGCTGGAGGTGGCTGATACAGTGAAACTGATGGTCTCAGGGCACAGCACACAGTAATTATTGGACAAGATGTCATACTCTCTGTTAAACTGTGGGTTCTGTGATAGAAAAGAAGTAGACTGGAACATGAAAATTGAGTTAAATTAAGTCTACTTACATCCTGCCTAAAGAAGACCCTGAAAGCTGTGTTGAATTAAGTCCTACTTACGTCCTGCCTGAAGCGGACACTAAAACTGAGTTACATTAAGTCCTACTTACGTCCAGCCTAAAGCGGACCCTAAAACTGAGTTACATTAAGTCCTACTTACGTCCAGCCTAAAGCGGACCCTGAAAGCTGTGTTAACGCCTATGTCTCGGTTGTTGAAGAAATAATAGTACAGGAAAGGGTCAATCATGCTTGGGGTGAAGGTCAGAGCGTCGTTGGCCAGTAGCACTTCCTTTTGAATGGTGTACAGGTCAAGGTCGATGTTGAGCCTTTCACTGAACACGGCTTTGCTCCCGCCGTTATAGGTGGCCAGGAATACAGCGTTACAGGCGTTGGCAAGTCCTGGTTGTCATGGAGACGCATGGTTAATTTAAATGAAGTATTTCATTGGTTAAATTTGAAATGGTGTCAATTTCATTATTTTCCCAAAATGATAACAATAATTTTTAGCTCTCTCAACCGTAAATTCAACACTTCACTCACAATGGTAAATTCAACACATCACAAGCCTACATTCAACTCTTTCTCTACCAGCTGTACAGACAGTATTACTAATGAATTGATATTAAAATTGATAAGAAAATATCAATTTTATTTTTTCAAATTTGCAATACAGCGTTTTTTAAAACAGCTAACCAGTGTGACCAATGAATGACCAGTGACTAGCCAATGGCTGACCAGTGACTGACCAGTGACTGACAAATGACTGACCAATGACTGACAAATGATTGACCCGTGACTAACCAACGGCTGACCAATGACTGACCAGTTAATGACTGACCCGTGACTAACCAACGGCTGACCAGTGACCGACCAGTTAATGAATGACCAGTGACTAACCAATGACTGACCAGTGACTGACTGATGAGTGACCAAGGACTGACCAGAGACTGATCAGTGACAGACCAATAACTGTCCAGTGATTGACAATGATTGACCAATGACTGACCAATGACTGACCAGTGACTGACCACTAATAACGCCCCAAAACAAATGTTCCTAAATGTCCAACAAGGCACAACTGCCCGGATGTATGACAACATCAGAGCGATGTGTTCCACCGCAACTCGTTCCTGTCTGGTACTCACCTGATCCTGTAAAATCCCTGTCACCGGTCCCCGTGTTGTTGTAACAGATGTCCCTGCGAGTGAAATCAAGGGAGCATTTGTTCTGGTTCCATATGGTCCCTGCAGCGACTTTGAGAGAAAGCCCGTTGAACTGGTATCTGTGTAAGAACAAAAGGGTTTTCATTGGTTGAAATTACTCTGATCACAAGAAGCTCATGTGTAAAATTGCACGTGTTAATGTGTGTGTGAACTTTTTATCTCACTGTCCAATGTGACACGTGTCACACGTTGTCAGTTTCGTTAAACGGAAAAACTAATTAACTCATTCAGTTAAGCATCCAGAGGTAAATGTGAGATGGAAAAGTACATGTACTGGTTTGTACAAGATGAGATCTTTAAACCATCTGCATTTGACAAAATATTTTCCCCAATATTTGTCTTTTTTTTTGGTCAAACTATTTGTCACAATATTTGTCACAATATATGTCACGACGTCTGATCTCATACCCTACCTCCAGCTCTACGTACCTGCATGGATCTCCGAAAGGGTCAGGGGCATATCCCGCACAGTCTCCGGGTTCTGTTTTAAATGTAAAATTTTGTTTTAGTTTTCATGTATTCTGGCAATTAACTTTATTTACATTGGCGGCACTAAATCGGGATACATGGGCGGCACTCAATCAGGTTACATAGGCAGTACACAATTGTGCTATCTTTATAACTTCTTACGGAGACTTTCAAACATTTATTGGCAGTTCAGAAAAAATGCGAACAATTAAAAACCTTTTTGGTTGGTGTACTTATTTCAGTTCGTTTTAAAAATAGGAATGATTAACGGAAAGAACGAAAGAAAGAGTTCTAAAGTGTATCTGCCTGGAACACGTTTTTATCTTTCGTACCGACTCCACAGTTCATAAACAGATCATATCATATTGATTGTAGACGATGACGAGAATTATTAGAAGAGTATTTGCTTCGAGAGTATTCTCAGATACAATTTAGTACTTTGGTCTTTGCGCAGTTTTCATTGTGAATGTAAATTGAAGTCTATTTTCGTACATGAATTGGACAATGTTGGTGACGTCATACTCACTGATGGGCCCATTCCTGTCCACGTCACACTCAAACCGGTAAGTGCTCTCACAGACTAATGTTTTGTTCTGTACCGTCGTGCACTGTCTAAAACTGGATTCGAAATATTGACCTGAAATTATTTATAGAGATATAGTGACAATTGCAGGAATATTGACCATATCAGGGATAGTGACCACTGGTCAGTTTCGAATGTGTTATTTGATTTTTTTTAAAAAAAACTTTGTTTTGTAAAGCTTAATAAGCAAATATACATATATATAACTTATTTAAAAAAAAAAAAAGATTTGGCAGGTGATTTCTGTGAAAATGTTCCTAAAAGAGTTTTCTTTATACTGGCAATACCCTGTTAACTTCACCAGAGTAGCATCCCCTCCCCATATACGCCAGTAACAAACTCAATGTTTACGCGGGTTTGATTCCTCGATAAAGAAGACTTTTGGGGCGACCAACATCTTCTTCACAAACTTGTTCATGGAGCTCAATTGAATGGAAATGAGATCTAATCTATCGACTACTTGTCTTACTTACTGGGCAACTTCTTTCAACTAATTGACTTACTGGGCAACTTCTTTCAACTAATTGACGTACTGGGCAACTTCTTTCAACTAATTGACGTACTGGGCAACTTCTTTCAACTAATTGACGTACTGGGCAACTTCTTTCAACTAATTGACTTACTGGGCAACTTCTTTCAACTAATTGACTTACTGGGCAACTTCTTTCAACTAATTGACGTACTGGGCAACTTCTTTCAACTAATTGACGTACTGGGCAACTTCTTTCAACTAATTGACGTACTGGGCAACTTCTTTCAACTAATTGACGTACTGGGCAACTTCTTTCAACTAATTGACTTACTGGGCAACTTCTTTCAACTAATTGACTTACTGGGCAACTTCTTTCAACTAATTGACGTACTGGGCAACTTCTTTCAACTAATTGACATACTGGGCAACTTCTTTCAACTAATTGACGTACTGGGCAACTTCTTTCAACTAATTGACGTACTGGGCAACTTCTTTCAACTAATTGACTTACTGGGCAACTTCTTTCAACTAATTGACTTACTGGGCAACTTCTTTCAACTAATTGACGTACTGGGCAACTTCTTTCAACTAATTGACGTACTGGGCAACTTCTTTCAACTAATTGACGTACTGGGCAACTTCTTTCAACTAATTGACGTACTGGGCAACTTCTTTCAACTAATTGACTTACTGGGCAACTTCTTTCAACTAATTGACGTACTGGGCAACTTCTTTCAACTAATTGACTTACTGGGCAACTTCTTTCAACTAATTGACTTACTGGGCAACTTCTTTCAACTAATTGACGTACTGGGCAACTTCTTTCAACTAATTGACGTACTGGGCAACTTCTTTCAACTAATTGACGTATTGGGCAACTTCTTTCAACTAATTGACGTACTGGGCAACTTCTTTCAACTAATTGACGTACTGGGCAACTTCTTTCAACTAATTGACGTACTGGGCAACTTCTTTCAACTAATTGACGTACTGGGCAACTTCTTTCAACTAATTGACGTATTGGGCAACTTCTTTCGACTGGTTGACTTTCCTGTTGGGCAACTTCTTTCAACGAGTTGACTCACTGGGCAACTTCTTTCAACTAAATGACTTACCTGTTGGTCAACTTCTTTCAACTAAATGACTTACGTGTTGGGCAACTTCTTTCAACTAATTGACGTACTGGGCAACTTCTTTCAACTAATTGACGTACTGGGCAACTTCTTTCAACTAATTGACGTACTGGGCAACTTCTTTCAACTAATTGACGTACTGGGCAACTTCTTTCAACTGGTTGACTTTCCTGTTGGGCAACTTATTTCAACGAGTTGACTCACTGGGCAACTTCTTTCAACTAAATGACTTACCTTTTGGGCAACTTCTTTCAACTAAATGACTTACGTGTTGGGCAACTTCTTTCAACTAATTGATGTAATGGGCAACTTCTTTCAACTAATTGACGTACTGGGCAACTTCTTTCGACTTATTGACGTACTGGGCAACTTCTTTCAACTAATTGACGTACTGGGCAACTTCTTTCAACTGGTTGACTTTCCTGTTGGGCAACTTCTTTCAACGAGTTGACTCACTGGGCAACTTCTTTCAACTAAATGACTTACCTGTTGGGCAACTTCTTTCAACTAATTGACCTACTGAGAAACTTCTTTCAACTGGTTGACTTTCCTGTTGGGCAACTTCTTTCAACGAGTTGACTCACTGGGCAACTTCTTTAAACTAAATGACTTACCTGTTGGGCAACTTCTTTCAACTAAATTACTTACCTGTTGGACAACTTCTTTCAACTAATTAACGCACTGGGCAACTTCTTTCAACTAATTGACGTACTGGGCAACTTCTTTCAACTAATTGATTTACCTGTTGGGAAACTTCTTTCAACTAAATGACTTACCTGTTGGGCAACTTCTTTCAACTAAATGACTTAATGGGCTACTTCTTTCAATTAGGTGACTTACTGGGCAACTTCTTTAAACTAAATGACTTACCTGTTGGGCAACTTCTTTCGACGAGTGTTCCACCGAAGCATTCATAATATTGGTTGCAACATCTTCCACTGGGGTAACGGGTACCTGCTGGAGTCCTGGCGTCACAGACGGCTGTTGAGGGTGAAAGCAGCACATTATATTTTAGTCATCGTCCTCCAAGTACCGGCAAAAAATATTTTATCTATAGGCTGATAAACTTTCTTATTCTCCAAGTGTTTCTTCAATTACATAACTTAAATAACTCCAGAAGGTTTTGGGATTTGAGATTATTATCAATTATAAATATAATTCAACAAATAAGAATTCGGTGTCAAGGTTTTGTAATTGATCTGATCTATCCCCTTTAAACACTTATCAATTTTGAAAATTCCAATCTGTTGACTCTCGAAAGTCTTACCAGAGACACAATTATAATTTAGAAAATAACAAGACTTACATTTTTGATAGTTGCAATAAGATAAGGAATACCGTAATAACATTAAAACATTGAACATGTCACTCAGAAGTTTACCGTAAAAAATAGATTTAAACGATTTAACATATTACTAAGCAGATTTCTATTTCAATCGAAAATCGATTTAAAAACAATAAATAGTTTATCGTTGAAACAA
Organism: Omphiscola glabra; assembly: GCA_964017045.1. Lineage (NCBI taxonomy): Eukaryota > Metazoa > Mollusca > Gastropoda > Lymnaeidae > Omphiscola > Omphiscola glabra. The sequence goes on along the minus strand of OZ024802.1, from coordinate 36,852,419 downwards.
TTAATTTTTAGTTTACATATTTAAAAAGAAAACGGAGGCCCAGTGATAGAGAAGTCTTAGTGTAAACGTCTTGAGTTTTTAAAAAACTACAGCTGTACTTACTTAGAAACAAAGAGAACATTCAATAAACACTAAACAAGATGTGATCATCTGCTGAATTGATCAGGAGAATAACAAATAAAAGTCTTTTGAGTTTTTAAAAGGACCCCCTCTTCCCAGGACAAAATTCAATTCAGAAACTGGTCCCGCCTCTGGGACAATAAAATTGTGCCACACTGACATACCGTTTGTGCACCTGACGGCATTAATGAAATTGCACTGTGCGCCGTCCCAGAAGGTTCCTGCGGGGCACAGCTTTTTGATGGGTTCAGAGTCGGGGAAGCACTGGTAGAAGCTGTCACAGTACACGGGGTCGAAGTCGAAGCCATAGCCCCCTTCGAACAGACACTGACTGCACACTGAAATAATGAGATGAATGTTTAGACTGGACACTGAAATAATGAGATGAATTTTAGACTGGACACGGAAATAATGAGATGAATTTTTAGACTGCACACTGAAAGAATTAGATGAAATTTTAGACTGCACACTCAAATATTGAGATGAATTTTTAGACTACACAATGAAATAATGAGATGAATTTTAGACTGCATACTGAATTAATGAGATGAATTTTTAGACTGCACACTGAAATAATGTTATGAATATTTAGAATACACATTTAAACAATGAGATGAATTGATAGAATGATCTTTAGAACCTACACGTATTTGTTTGCAACGCACACCTATTTGGTGTAGCATACAACTATTTGGCTGTAACTTGCACATATTTGACTGTAACATGCACATATTTGGCTGTAACATACACATATTTGGCTGTAGCATGCACATATTTGGCTGTAACATGCACATATTAGGCTGTAACATGCACATATTTGGCTGTAACATGCACATATTTGGCCATAGCGTACACCAATTCGGTTCTAACGTACACCAATTTGGTTGTTGCGTACACCGATTATGTTCTAACATACAATTATTTGGTTGTAACTTACAACTATTGGGTGGTCTGGGAGTTGTTATTCTCTGAGGCTGAGTCGGAGCTGGAGTCGGAGCTTGAGTCGTGGGGGGCTGTGTGGGGATCACATAGTTGCATATGCTGGCGAGTATCCTATCGAGCTCTGGGGCCAGGAGACGGTAACTCTTGGGGTCAGCGAGGCCGTCGTAAAGGATGGTGGGTAGCAGACCCCCGTTGACGCTGCTAAGCTCTGTGTTGTCAATGGGGTTTCGGCCCTGTAACATTGTTGGAACTTTTATTACAAGATTTTAACAACAATTTCAATTTCTCCACTTGGTGTGGAGAGTAAGCGTTTGTGTCGGCTGCTGACGTCCACGGGTAGATAAAGGTGTTGAACAATCAACTCCACACAACACACACCGTGACGTAAGTTTAGAATAACCACACACTCGGACGTACGTAAAGAATACGCACAGATCTATATGTAAATACAATACCCTCACATTATGACGTAAGTAAAATACCCACACACCAGGTCGTTAATACAATACCCACACATCAGGTCGTTAATGCAATACCCACACATCAGGTCGTTAATACAATACCCACACATCAGGACGTTAATACAATACCCACACATCAGGTCGTTAATATAATACCCACACATCAGGTCGTTAATACAATACCCACACATCAGGTCGTTAATACAATACCCACACATCAGGACGTTAATACAATACCCACACATCAGGACGTTAATACAATACCCACACCTCATGACATATATACAATACCCACACATCATGACGTAACTACAATACCCACATATCAGGTCGTTAATACACTACCCACACACCTGCACTGCGATGACCACAGGGATCCAGCCCAGTTGCCTCACGCGTTGTATCTCATTGAAGGCCAACTGGCGCCTATAATCGTTGCCAGATCCTTGAGACGAGACGATGATGACTCTGTTGTTCTGGTACTGTGGCCTGGTCCGTACCGCCTCGAGGCCAGCGTGGGTCCACGAGCCCCCCTAGTTTAGAGGAACAAATGACTGAACTTAAAATTGCTTCTCAAACCATGTTAAAGAGCCCTGGGTTAAGTATTACGTCACAAGAAGTGGAGCGATCATTGAGTTATTTAAAAAAATGAAACCTTTTTTTTATTGAAAACAGATTCTATTTTTAAAACGATATCCTGACACATTGTCATATACAAGACTTTGCAGGTAGTGACGTAATGAGGGGGTGCAGAGGAGGGTTGCAGAGAGGGCGCTGCACACCAGTTGTCAAATTTGTTCTTCATTTTGAGTGAAAGCATTTTCGTCTCACCGCAGATTTTTTTTCGCAAAGTGCAAGCAAAAAGCTGTTGCCGCCTCGGGGTGGCACCAACCCTAGCTACGCCACTGTTAGAAGGGAGTTTTATTAAAATATGAAAACTTACATTTTGTCCGTTTCCAATGAGATAACTGTTTGTGCGAGCCACATTGGGACTGGAACCTTCTGGGATTATATTGTACCAGTTGCCGCTGCTGTATCCATAGGCGCCGATCCTGGGTGTCAAAAGAATGAAATATTTAAGGCGCTGACGCCAGGGGTCAAAGTTATGAACTGTTTAAGGCGCTGACCCCCAGGGGTCAAAGTTATGAACTATTTAAGGCCTTGACCCCAGGGGTCAAAGTTATGAACTATTTAAGGCGCTGAACCCAGGGGTCAAAGTTATGAACTATTTAAGGCGCTGACCCCAGGGGTCAAAGTTATGAACTATTTAAGGCGCTGACCCCAGGGGTCAAAGTTATGAACTATTTAAGGCGCTGACCCCAGGGCTCAAAGTTATGAACTATTTAAGGCGCTGACCCCAGGGCTCAAAGTTATGAACTATTTAAGGCGCTGACCCCAGGGCTCAAAGTTATGAACTATTTAAGGCGCTGACCCCAGGGGTCAAAGTTATGAACTATTTAAGGCGCTCACCCCAGGGGTAAAAGTTATGAAACATTTAAGGCACTGTCCCTATGGGTCAATGTTATGAAATAATGGTATCACATCATATAAGTGACAGTTTGTGTGACAATACATGATTTTAATCCGAAAGTTATGTCTCCACATATATTTGTAGCTTACCCCCTCCCCCTCCCCCCCCCCCCCCCCCCAAAGGGCCATAACATGACGTCGCAACTTTCTATCAAATAATATTTACCTGAATGGATTGGGGCTGCTGGCGATCAGATAGTTGTTAAGAAAATTGTTGAAAGCATTTTGTAGAATGTTAAATTTCGTGTCGTTATTCGATGGCACGTCGGAGGCCGCGAGCCGTGCGTTTTCTGATTGGTCGAAGACAAAAAGTAGTTCCGTTGGGGGGCAAACTGAAATTGGAAAGGAAAGGGTTAATTCGGAGTGCATGCTACATTCTCATACATGTCAAGTATAGCATTGATATCACAACGTCAAGACATCCACAGTCTCATAATGTCAAGTATAACTTTGATACCACAACTTCCAGGCATCCACATTCTCATACATGTCACGTATAACATTGATATCACAATGTAAAGACATAGTAATTTTTGTAATAATCAACTTGAAACCGCCAGGGTCTGAGAATGTTTATGAACAAGAAAACTTTATTTGTATTTATAGTTCTAGTAAAATCAAATTGACGGAAATGGTGAAATAAATCTTCGGGCGGGTCAATAGAATAGTAATATAGCTCAGGGGCGTAAGAAAGATGGGATTGCGAGCCTTATGGGTGGGGAGCACTAATTCGGATTGTTTTAAGTGCTACTTGTATGCACGTTTTGTCTAACTCTCTGCCGCACATCTGTCCTGTTTTTCAAGGGGAAGATTAAGGAAATGTGCTTCAATGATAGCCATCGCTAATACGCACAAATTTCCTTATAAAGGAATTATACGAAAAACATAGCTTTTAGGGTTTTTAAATATTTATTTGTTCAATTGAATGAAGTAAATATTTATGATTAGTTTTCTTTAAAAAATTTTAAAACTCACGCTATTTTATGTTTGAAATTCAACATTAGGAAAGCAAGAGGTGATTATGATTAATAATGATGATTATTCAGATATTATTATTTTTTTAAAATATGTTAATTTATTAAAAAGTGAATTGATCTTAAAAGTTTATAATTTCTTTCCCCCTCTTGCACTAAACGTCTTCCAGGGTGTTGAACCCCTACCCCCCCCCCCATGTTCACCACTGTATATACCCTATACACCACATGTTTGACTATTTATTACATCATATGTGTACAGAACTTTATGTCTGGAGTTCTTTACTCGAGACTTTTTAAAGGATTTAAAATTTGAATCCTGAATTTTAAATACAAAATGTAAATTAAAATATTTCGTTCCGTTCTTTAAATAATAAATTAGTTGTATTTAAAATCAATAAAGATAACACGTGAGTTGTACTTAAAATGTATAAAGATGGACAGAATAGAATACAAGCATGGTAAACAAAACACCTGAATCTGTCAAAATGATCTTTTAGAAATAAGAACGCATGTACAAGATGTACACAACCAGACCACACAAGTGTACGTCTTATCACTAAACTAAATATCAAATGACTTAAAATAACGTGGTCTTACACAGTCACTGTCAATATATATATATATATATATATGAGAGTGAGAGAGAGAGAGAGAGAGAAAGGGAGAGAGAGAGAGAGAGAGAGAAAGGGAGAGAGAGAGAGAGAGATAGATATTTATAAGAAAAAAAAAATACTAATTGTATCATGAGACAACCTGTTGATTGTGTGATGACAAATTCTAATTACCCTCAAACATGAACTTTTGGGACCGGGGCAACATAGACAAAGTCTCAAGTCAACAGAGCCTGGCCTGTTTCTTCAAACAAATGTCTGTCAGGGGCAGAGCTCGCGCCGCTGACAGTTAATTAGATTCAGGACGCATTCTAAAACTTCACGGGATGTGTGGACATTAGGTACTAACATTTAGTTAAGATTAGTTTAGAAGGTCACGGGGAGATAGCACCGTATGAATGGATATGACACAATATGACTCCGAGATAGCACCGTATGATTGGATAAGACACAACATGACTCCGAGATGACATCGTATGATTGGATATGACACAACATGACTCCGAGAATGCACATTATGAATGGATGTGACACAACATGACTCCAAGATAGAGCAGTATGAATGGATTTGACACAATATGACTTCTAAAGAATAGTATATAGAGATGTCAATATATTTTTTTTTTTTACAAACTGTTTGTCGATTTTTAGAATCCATTTTTTCCTGACTGCCCTGAATGTTTGGAAGAGGGAGTCGTTGATCGTGAGAGATTTTGTAAGTTATAGGTCGTGACGTACGAGCGTGATGTTGGTGCGTGGCGTTGAGCTAGTGTATGCTGAGTGTTGTGTAGAGTTATAAATAGCAGGTGTTGTAATTGATGTAGGAAAAGTCAGAGGGAAATTAGCATGATTGTAGAAGTGCTAGTGTTGTCAGAATAGAGAACGTTTTGTGAACTGACAGTTCCTGTGATAATGAAGAATTTGTATATCGTCTCTCATTAAATGTTGATTGTTGATCTTAAGTGTGGACCAAGCATGGCTGTGTGGCAGTCAAGTGTGGACCAAGCATGGCTGTGTGGCAGTCAAGTGTGGACCAAGCATGGCTGTGTGGCAGTCAAGTGTGGACCAAGCATGGCTGTGTGGCAGTCAAGTGTGGACCAAGCATGGCTGCGTGGCAGTCAAGTGTGGACCAAGCATGGCTGTGTTGCAGTCAAGTGTGGACCAAGCATGGATGTGTGGCAGTCAAGTGTGGACCAAGCATGGCTGTGTGGCAGTCAAGTGTGGACCAAGCATGGCTGTGTGGCAGTCAAGTGTGGACCAAGCATGGCTGTGTTGCAGTCAAGTGTGGACCAAGCATGGCTGTGTGGCAGGGACGTGTGGACCAAGCATGGCTGTGTGACAGTGAAGTCAGACAAAAGTGACAGGAATGAGTATCCCACAGGAATGTAGCACCACACGAGTGTAGCCCCATATGTATCTAGCCCAACACGAATGTAGCACCACACGAATGCAGCCCCACACAAATGTCATTAAACCCAACAAAAAAATAGGGCCTCTCTATTCCCTGGCTGAGCTCTTCATTCCTGGGCCATGGACACTGACTAGCGAAGAAGCCCCAGGCAATATTTTGACTTGACCATTAGCTTTAACTTTAGCGGTATATTTTTTAATGATGGAGAGGTGACCAATTCGACAGCCTCACACTCTCGTCCTTGAACTTTTGTTCCACTACCTGGGTCACATCAACGTCTACACAGAAAGTTGTTTATCTTACCTTGACCTTTAGCGCCAATAACTGTACAAACCAGAGTGAGCAAACTCAGTAGCTTCATGATGGTATTCTGCACAGATACAAATATATAGAGTTTGTATAGAGCTTATATAGAGTTTATATAGAGATTATATAGAGTTTATATAGAGATTGTATAGAGCTTATATAGAGTTTATATAGAGATTACATAGAGACATCAGTTCTACTATGCAGCTAAAATAACAGCAACCTTAAGCGAATTGTCCTATACAGAGAAACCTCAACGTATCATCTATGTAAATTTATATACATATATAAAGACATACAGCCTGATGGCACTTGGAAGGCAATCAGCTATGTAAAATATTTTTTTCGGTTAGTAATAAAATGCTAAAAGTAAAAATTATTTTTAATACAAGTTAACAACTGCTAATTGAGGTCAAATTTAGACAACAGGTTTTTAACCCCCGGTGTTCTCAAGCAGTTTCTCATTCAACTATATGCATATATCCTTTTAACTTAACATTTTGTTACAAAAAATTGTTGAAATTATAATTCAAAACACCACTCAAAACACATTTCTTTAAACTCTACTATCCCGACTGATTCCCCCCCTCCCCCACACCCCGACCGATAAACGATGCTGCTGGCCGCCGTCCATGGCTTGACATGTAAAAGTTAGAGGGTGTATCAAGTGAATATGCATTTCTGTTTTGTTTTGTCTCTATACAGCTGTTCTTGATTACATAAATGTATTTATTTTATTGTCACAATTATGTCTCTTTTGCTAATATTTTCATGTACAGCGCGGTGAGCCCAACCCTAGGCTGGGGTACAGCGCTATATAAGACAACGTATAATAATAATACTAATAATGATAAATTGGCTACATAATTTATTGTGATAAAAGTTCAGAATGACGTCATCATGGATCCGTTTCAAAATCACTTTTGATTGGTCGGAGATTATATATTTCATATATAATTTGTATCATTTAAATTATATTTTTTTCATTTTAACCTTACAGCCAATACAAATATATTTTTTTAACATTAACATATATTTCATTCTGAGATTTTGCGGTTTGCACTGACATTGTATTACTAAAAACGCCAACTTATGAACACAAAAATTCCAATTACATGATTTGACGTCGCACTCTTGTGTAGACAATGTTCCCTATGACGATGTTCTTAAATGTTCCTTGTTCTTGTATCTTATTAGAGCTAGAATGTTCCCCAAAAAAGTAATTCCTGTTCCTTGATTTTGAAAATGTTTGTGTTTCAGAGTAGCAATCCGTTTCAGCTCACTGGTCCAGTTTTGAACTGTCCACCCCCAGCTCTGGTCAATTTATATAAACCACCGCTCTGCCAACAACTTATTTATAGACCCAAAACCTACGCGCGGACAAAAGTATGTAATAGAATGTTACTAAGCAGTGTCCAAATAGACGCTCCTGGACACGCACTTACGCACACACATACGTACGCACTCTCACACACGTACACGTACACACTTTCACACACTACAAGCATTCCAGGGCTTCACAACTTCTATCTCTTTAAACCAATTCAGGAAGGGGCGGTAACTCTACATTTGGATTTGGAAAAAAAAAGGAGGGGGGGGGGGGGGAAATGTTCGTCTGTGGTGCTGATACCTCAAATTCACGTTGGTCAAAATTTTTCTTAAAACCTCATTAGATTTACGCCAGTTGAGCTCCGCATCTGCTACACAAACCAGAGAGTACATATTCTTTTAGTGATCTAGTCTCCCCTTGATGCTCCGATCCCCTCCACACCTCCGTTCCCACATGACCTGTTGTTTTTGCTCGACTGATTACAGAAGTGACACTCGAGTGGAACGCTGTACTTATTAACTTGTTCCCATTATTTGAACAACTTTGAAATTCACCTATTTTGGGACACCATGGGATCCAATAATTAGGGAATTTTTTAAATTGTATATATATATATATATTTTTTTTTTTTTTTGAAGTGAACATTCAAAAATTTAGTTGTGTGGCTATTTTATTTAAAATTTTAAATAACAAAAATAAGCATAAATTCAAATAATAATACATTTAGCAACATCATGTGAAATAAATGACGTAATATTTTGTTTGAGCGTTACTTCCAGACCATATAACATATATTTTTGAGCGTTACTTCCAGACCTTATAACATATATTTTTGAGCGTTACTTCCAGACCATATAACATATGTTTTTGAGCGTTACTTCCAGACCTTATAACATATATTTTTGAGCGTTACTTCCAGACCTTATAACATATATATTGTTTAGCGTTACTGCCAGACTCGATCTGGTAACTTCTTTCCCTTTATTCACATTTAAAGATTGGAGAAATGAAATTTTTTTTGGACTTATATATTCTTATGGTTAGACACATTCTTGTTATTCGATAACATTAAAATAAAATATATAACATAACCACCTTCTTTTTTTTTCCACCGCACATCTAATCAATATTAAATCTTGTGTCCAAAGCAAAAGAAAAGAAAAAAGACTGAACAATTTGTTCAACTTCAAAAGCGACATTGTGCATTAACGTAATGTTCTAATACAATAACATTTTTTGGGGGTATTCTTTGTCTGGCAGGATTTCGTACTTTGCAAAGCAAATGTCTTTCGCAGTCCACGTCATAGAGTGAACAAATCTCAGCAATTATTGACATGTCTTTTTGCTCCACTTCCTGTTCCGTTAAGTCTCCAGAGTTTTATGCAAATTCCCGTTGCTTCATGGTATTTGATGAACACGAACAGAAAGATCTTTTTAAAGATCTGTAGGCCCGCCTTTATTCGTCGTTTTTATTCTGTGATCTCATAATTCGTTTAATTCTTTTTTTAAACGTGTGTGTACTTTAACGTGTGTGTAGTGTTTCTTTCAGGCATCTCTGTGTTAGGGGGTGGGGGCAAGGGCACTGTCCCCTGGAGGAAGTCAAGTGTCCCTGCGGAGTAAAATGTGTATAACATAAAGAAAACTAGGGATCTATTTTTTAAAATATATCGACATCTTCATTTCAAAACATTTTAAAAGACTACTAAATGGTAGGTGTAACTGCTTCTCACCCACCAATTAAAATCAGTGAAATATTCCAAGTAAACTTCTAGGCAGTCGATTTATTTGATGGTCCGAATATCGAAGGCTCATCTTAATATAATAATCGATTCCAAACATTAAAAAAAATAGTTTAAAAGAATCGTTTGTAAACCAAATAGATTTTTACGAAACATCATTTAAAATGTGATACTATTCGTACTACCTGTGAGTTTCAACAAGAAACTGACATGGAGACAGGTGTCCCAGAGTTGAAACTATTGAGCAGAATTATGTTTGGTTATGGCATGCCAACTTAACATCCCTTAGGCCTTACTCCATCTTTAGGCCTGATACTTGTGAATACTGACACCCATGAAGGTAGTCCCACTTAGAGTCTTGCTTAGAGCTCCTCTCTGGGTACAGCTCAAGAGAGGCAGAGACACGTGACTGGTGACATCAATAAACAAGGAATCGATTAGTTTACTTAGTACCTTTCTACATACGCAAGATTTTGTGAAGTAGTGAAGTAGTGAAGTAGTGAAGTGACAGACGCATTGTGGGTGTTATATACCGCTACCAGGTGTATGATTGAGTCTAAAAAATTAGTTGGGTATCGCAAAAAAATTATTTTTATGGTCTAAAGACTGATTGCTACAAGTTTCACGGGTTTACTTTATATGTTTCTTCACCTTAAGGCCTTTTATGCACATGTACATATGTCTGGCTAAGGACACTTAAGTCCCTTTATGCACATGTACATATGTCTGACCAAGGACCCTTAAGTCTCTTTATGCACATGTACATATGTCTGACCAAGGACACTTAAGTCCCTTTATGCACATGTACATATGTCTGACCAAGGACACTTCAGTCTCTTTATGCACATGTTTATATGTCTGACCAAGGACACTTAAGTCTCTTTATGCACACGTACATATGTCTGACCAAGGACACTTCAGTCTTTTTATGCACATGTACATATGTCTGACCAAGGACACTTCAGTCTTTTTATGCACATGTACATATGTCTGACATAGGACACTTCAGTCTCTTTATGCACATGTACATATGTCTGACCAAGGACACTTCAGTCTATGTAATCACACGGCCACGTGTGCCTGACTAAATACACATTTTTAAAGAATTTAACATTAAGTCCATCAAACATTTCGAAAAATACATTTAGACAACCGGGATACCCCCGCCCCCAAATCTCTCCCTATATTACTACATGGTAAAGAATTGACAATTTTAACTTTAAAGAAAAAAAAAGGAAAAAAAAATTAAAAACGTGATTTTTCCACGTATTTTAGTCTAAAGACAAACTTCAAATAAACTCCTAGCACCATGCTCTTTGTCACTCAACTTCTTTCAATTATTTACAAAAATCTGTGTGACATCCTCACTACAAACACTCTACATCATCCACTATACCTACACCTCATCCCTACACCTTATCACTACACCTCATCACTACACATCATCACTACACTTCATCACTACACCTCGTAACCCTACCTCATCACTACACCTCATCACTACACCTCATCACTACACCTCATCACTACACCTCATCACTACAATTCATCACTACACCTCATCACTACACCTCATCACTGCACCTCATCACTACACCTCATCACTACACCTCATCACTACACCTCATCACTACACCTCATCACTACTCCTACCCCCTACAGATACCCTTACGCCTAGCCTCCACACCTACAGCTACACCTCATCACCGCCAATGCCCATCACCACAAGACATTCCTTTCTCAAGTCCACTCCACACTCAGCCCTACTCTTAACTTCTTGACCCCTTGAATAGCTTATTTTAATCATCTCTACCACTTACATCATCTAGCTTAATTGCCACCTCAGATCTCTTGTCTGCCCTAACTGTGTAGCCCCCACTTGCCCCCACAGGCCACGACCGGCCACCACCAACCTCGCCCAGCCACCAACGGCCACCAATAGCCACCCCTATCGATTTTAATTATCGAATATGTGTATGACTTTGAATGTAACAGACGTGTTCCTGACTCTGAAGGGTCATGAAATGTGTATGACTCTGAAAAGACCTGAAATGCGTATAACTCTGAAAGTAACTGAAATGTCTTTGACTCTGAAAAGACTGTTAATTTATTAAGCTTAAAAGTGCTATGTCGGGCGAGTGAGTCGCACGTTTGAATGACGTATTGAAAACCGAAGTTATTTTTAGAATGCGTCACGTTTTAAAATTGATTAAGTTAAGACGTTCACTGATACAAAACAAAGCTTAACTGGTTGTACCTGGTTGTTACGTGGTTGACAAACGCAGCAAAATGACGGAATTAAATAGCACTCTACTGCCCACCGTGTGACATGATCGTTAAATTTATATTATTCTAAGACGCCCTTCTTGTTTGCAATTCAAATTAGAAACTGTTGTATTGCGTGTGTTTCTTGTCAACCAAGTGGTGTCCTGTTGTATTGCATGTGTGTCTTGTCAAGGACGTGGGTCCTGCTGTATTGCATGTGTGTCTTGTCAAGGACGTGGGTCCTGCTGTATTGCGTGTGTGTCTTGTCAAGGACGTGGGTCCTGCTGTATTGCGTGTGTTTCTTGTCAACCAAGTGGTGTCCTGTTGTATTGCATGTGTGTCTTGTCAAGGACGTGGGTCCTGCTGTATTGCGTGTGTGTCTTGTCAAGGACGTGGGTCCTGCTGTATTGCGTGTGTGTCTTGTCAACCAAGTGGTGTCCTGTTGTATTACGTGTGTGTCTTGTCAAGGACGTGGGTCCTGCTGTATTGCGTGTGTGTCTTGTCAAGGACGTGGGTCCTGTTGTATTACGTGTGTGTCTTGTCAACGAAGTGGTGTCCTGTTGTATTACGTGTGTGTCTTGTCAACAAAGTCGTGTCCTGTTGTCTTGCGTGTGTGTGTTGCCGACGAAGTGGGTCCTGTTGTATTGCGTGTGTGTCTTGTCAACGAAGTGGTGTCCTGTTGTATTACGTGTGTGTCTTGTCAACGAAGTGTGTCCTGTTGTATTTTAGTGTGTGTCTTGTCAACGAAGTGGTGTCCTGTTGTATTGCGTGTGTGTCTTGTCAACGAAGTTTGTCCTGTGTAGATACCTGTTCATTGGAATTGATGTCACGTGACATTCTATTTTAAGAATTTAGTCCTTTTAAACAAAACACAAAGACAACTATTTCCAGGAAGTGGGATGACATAGATGAGTTTTAAATGACACAATAGAATTCCCACCCATCTTCCAGTCAAAAGGAATATGAGATTTTTGCAACTTCCATTTTTTGCAAGGAATTTGTGTGAGTGTTTTTTGAATATCACATGATACACCAAGCAGAGTTTCACCCGATACACCAAGCAGGTCATCACATGATACACCAAGCAGGTCATCACATGATACACCAAGCAGGGTATCACATGATACACCAAACAGGTCATCACATGATACACCAAGCAGGGTATCACATGATACACCAGCATGGAATTACATGATACACCAAGCAGGGTATCAAATGATACACCAAGCAGGGTATCACATGATACACCAAGCAGGGTATCACATGATACACCAAGCAGGGAATTACATGATACACCAAGCAGGGTATCACATGATACACCGAGCAGGGTATCAAATGATACACCAAGCAGGGTATCACATAATACACCGAGCAGGGTATCACATGATACACCAAGCAGAGTATCACAAGGGTGGGTAACAATATTTTCTCTGCGTGATCGCAGTTCATGAACCTGAACAAGGATGTTTTAACTCGGCGACATTCCTTGCAAAGACACTCGTTCATGACGTCACAGAGTCAACTTTATTCTTATTCAGTGGTTCTAAGTTAAACTACATTACATGAAATATATTTTAAGAGGATTATCTAACAATGTTGAGAAATATCGTCCCTTTCATGAAACACCACACGTTTTTAAAACAACATATCTTCATAATTCTTTCGTGTATTTCTTAGAATGAATCTATTGTATGATAGTTTTGTAAATTCCATGTTGTATTAGCAAAACAGAGTTAAAAAGTAATAGCAAAAATATACGAAACAAATACTATCAACATAAAATCTCATTTTGTTATGATCGTTATTTCTATTTTTTAACCTCTAAATATTTTATTTTCATTTTTCTGAAGGGGTTTTTGCATGTCTGATTTTTGTGTTGTTTTATTAAACCTTTAGCTCCTGATGTTGAGACACTAGAAGATATTGCCGTCAAGACATTCAATGATACTGCCGTCAAGACACTGGATGATATTACCGTCCAGACACTGGATGATATTGCCTTCCAAACCGTTTGATTGTTGTGTAGTTAGCCACCACCCCCAGTAGCTAGCACCCCCAGTAGCCACCATCCCCATTATCCAGCACCCCAGTAGCCCCCATCCCAAGTAGCCACCTTCCCAAGTAGCTAGCGCCCATGTCGCCGAAATCGTCATTATCCACCACCCCTACTAGGCATCATCCCCAAGTAGCAACACCCTTCTTATCACCCCGACTCACCGGCCACTGGTGCACCTGTGCACAAAGTGCCCCCCCCCCCCTCAGATTGTCAAAGTTTCCTATCACCATGTTACCAAAATGTGTGACATCACGTTTAGAGTCTTCACACCTGCTTCACATGACTAACATGACCGCGGGAGGAACTCCTCGGTCACTGGGGTGCGATAAGCCGGAAGTCATTTAAATATGCTAAAACTGAACAGGCGCGTGTGGGAGGGGAGAAAGGGGGGGGGGCATGCTATGACATGAAAAGATTACTATATGAACGGCCAACATCATCATTAAGGATGCATCCCATATGTTCCTTTCAGTTTAAGGTTATTAACAAAAAAAAAATTCTGAGTTTAAAATTAAAAATAATGAAGATCTGGTTCTTAATTTATTATTTATTTTTTTTAAAATGCAATCATCTTATTGGTTAACGAATACAAGAACTATTGTGATAATTTTATTAATGCCAATTAAACTTTTTTCTTCTAAATATGTGTTTTATTATGCAAAATAATGTCAGTTTTCAGTGTATGACATTCGGTGTGACATCTTTAAGCAGGGCATTTTTTACTAAGATGAAATGGTAGACATGCTGGTCATGGTTGTCATGGTTGTCATAGTTGTCATGGTTGTCATGGTTGTCATGGTTGTCATAGTTGTCATGGTTGTCATGGTTGTCATGGTTGTCATGGTTGTCATGGTTGTCATGGTTGTCATGGTTGTCATGGTTGTCATGGTTGTCATGGTTTTCATGGTTGTCATGGTTGTCATGGTTGTCATGGTTGTCATGGTTGTCATGGTTTCGTTGAAAAAAAATAAGCATAACAATAATTTGATTATTTGATTTTTTTTTCAACATAGTATCACTAGCTTGCAGATTTCAACATAGTATCACTAGCTTGCAGATTTCAACATAGTATCACTAGCTTGCAGATTTCAACATAGTATCACTAGCTTGCAGATTTCAACATAGTATCACTAGCTTGCAGATTTCAACATAGTATCACTAGCTTGCAGATTTCAACATAGTATCACTAGCTTGCAGATTTCAACATAGTATCACTAGCTTGCAGATTTCAACATAGTATCACTAGCTTGCAGATTTCAACATAGTATCACTAGCTTGCAGATTTCAACATAGTATCACTAGCTTGCAGATTTCAACATAGTATCACTAGCTTGCAGATTTCAACATAGTATCACTAGCTTGCAGATTTCAACATAGTATCACTAGCTTGCAGATTTCAACATAGTATCACTAGCTTGCAGATTTCAACATAGTATCACTATTCAGATTTCACCTATTTACATTCTATCAGAAACCTAATTCATTGTAAGAGTTCATCCATTACATTGTAAGAGTTCATCCATTACATTGTAAGAGTTCATCCATTACATTGTAAGAGTTCATCCATTACATTGTACGAGTTCATCCATTACACTGTAAGAGTTCATCCATTACATTGTAAGAGTTCATCACTTACATTGTAAGAGTTCATCCCTTACATTGTAGAGTTCTCTCATTACATTCTAACATACATTCTATAATGGTAAAAATATATATTGACAATGTAGACTGGGTCTAAAGGATTCACACCTGTAAAGTACGCTCCCCTATCGCACCTCTCAGTTACGCCACTCACGTGTACTTCATCAGGTGTGAAATGTCTTAGTGATCACGATTTCGCGGTAATCCCGCCCATGTTATGACATCACAGAAATTAAGCCCGGAGCCTTCTATTGAGTTTGTTGTAGAGGGTAGGAAAGTGGTTCTAAAGTTTTGAAAAGGCGAGAAAATGTAGCACCCCCCCCCCCCTTTTTTATCACAAGTTACTGCAAAAATCTGAACGATTCATAATAAAACAAAATAAAGAATTATATGGCATAAAAAAGCTAAAAAAGTGCCGGAACCAGTGGTAATCGCATGGAACTTTGTTTGCGAGACTGCATATAAGCCCATGGCACTTTCTTTGTGAGACTTCATATACGCTCCTGGTCCCTTTCTTTGTGAGACTTCATATACGCTCCTGGTCCCTTTCTTTGTGAGACTTCATATAAGCCCCTGGCACTTTCTTTGTGAGACTTCATATACGCTCCTGGTCCTTTCTTTGTGAGACTTCATATACGCTCCTGGTCCCTTTCTTTGTGAGACTTCATATACGCTCCTGGTCCCTTAGTTTGTTAGACTTCATATACGCTCCTGGTCCCTTTCTTTGTGAGACTTCATATACGCTCCTGGTCCCTTTCTTTGTGAGACTTCATATAAGCCCCTGACACTTTCTTTGCGAGACTGCATATAAGCCCCTGACACTTTCTTTGCGAGACTTCATATATGCCCCTGGCACTTTCTTTGCGAGACTTCATATAAGCCCCTGACACTTTCTTTGTGAGACTTCATATACGCTCCTGGTCCCTTTCTTTGTGAGACTTCATATAAGCCCCTGGCACTTTCTTTGCGAGACTTCATATACGCTCCTGGTCCTTTCTTTGTGAGACTTCATATACGCTCCTGGTCCCTTTCTTTGTGAGACTTCATATAAGCCCCTGGCACTTTCTTTGTGAGACTTCATATAAGCCCCTGGAACTTTCTTTGCGAGACTTCATCCGCTAATGCTAATGCTAATTTACCTTTCTTAATTGGATTTGCTTTGCCCATGAGAGTCTGCGCGTGAGTGTGTGTGTGTCCCCCCCCACGGCCTGATGAGAGTGGGAGTGTAGGTGTGTTCCCCCACGGTATGATGGGAGTGTGCGTGTGTAAGTGTGACCCAACCCACGGCCCGATGAGAGGGGGCGTGTGAGTGTGACCACCACCCACGGTATGATGAGAGTGTGCGTGTGAGAGTGCCCCCCCACCGACGGCCTGATGAGAGTGTGTGTGTGAGTATCTGCCTGCCACAGACCGATGAGACTGCGCCCCCACGGCCTGATGAGTGTGCGCCCCCCTCCACGCATGATGTGAGTATGCGCCTCCCACGGCATGTCCTGCTAAACATAAGAGATATCTTAAGCTCATGTCAATCTCTTCACATCGCCAGCGTCTTGATTCACCTCATCCACTTAACTTGAGTCAACTATTAAAAAAACCTTCAGAAGCATTTTTTCCCTTTTTACATTTTTCATCTTTTGAGATAAACATTCTTACTGATCTAAGTGTTCTATACAAAGTATAGAGCCATTGATTCACTTGCTCCAGGTAGAAAGAACTTTGAGAATTGACGTAGGGGACATCACCAAAGGGAGGGAATGCACTGAGCAAACACCGGGACTTCGTTGTTGTCCTTAGACGCTGACTATGTCAACCAAACGGATTCTTCGGGTTCCTTGCAAAACAAAAAGTCTTCAGGGATGGTAACTCTGACGGGAAGCCTGATTGCGTGGGTTATCTTGTATAAAATGTCTCTAAGGGCGGTAACTCTGACGGAGGAGCCGGGTTTGCGTGGGTTATCTAGCGTGCTTCACGTTGAATTGGGGGAAGAGATTCATTCAAATATTTCATTGTTATGACGCTAATTGGTACCGTAGGCATTTCATTGTTATGTAAATGTATAAATAAACCTATATATATATATAAATATATATTTTATCTTATATGTACATATATATGGTAACTTTATAACAACAGGGTACTATCTGTAACTTTGTCAAATTGCCTTTACCTGGAGTCGAGAGTGTAGTGATCTGCTATTGAATGCAACACCTAGATGTCCACCTTTTAGATTAATTATAATGTTGATTATTATACAATTCAACGTTGTTTTGCTCCTCGCAGTCAAAGAATAAGTGATGTCGTCATTCACAGTCAACGATAAGGGATGACGTCATTCACAGTCAAAGATTAAGTGACCACGTCACTCACGGTCAAAGATTAAGTGATGACGTCATTCAAATTCGAAGATTAAGTGTCGACGTCATTTACAGTCAAAGATTAAGTGCTGACGTCATTCAAAGTCGACGATTAAGTGATGACGTCATTCCCAGTCAAAGATTAAGTGACCACGTCTCTCACGGTCAAATATTAAGTGACCACGTCATTCACAGTCAAAGATTAAGTGACGACGTCATTCACAGTCAAAGACTAAGTGATGACGTCATTCAAGGTGAAATATTAAGTGATGACGTCATTCACATTCAAAGAATAAGTGGTAATGTTATGAGGTTATGCTGCTCTCCCCATCCCCCCCCCCCCTCTTTATATCATTAAAACCCACGTTTTTTAAAATTCATAAATTACATACTAATTAAATTTATAAACATGATTTTATTTTGTAATATTTTAAAGCTATATATAGCTTAACAAATTACGAAGACAAACTTATATTAAGTTCTCAAAACAAAAATGACAAGTGAATGGGGTAAAGTACATTGTCATCAATTTCTATATTTTGCAGTGGCGGAGGTCACCTGATCAAATAAAAATAATATAAAACACCCAGTGTCAGTGGTGCCCAAATGACGTCATTGCTATTGATGCGACGTCTGCTACATGCCTTGCGTGTTGTGGAATTCCGGTAATTGAACCGGAAAAAGGGGAGGGGGGGGGGAAGAGTTTGTATGGATGTTAACATGCATCGGGAACGTGTTCCTATGGACTGTTTAGTGAATAGATTAAAGGATGGGTGGGTGTAATGGTGAGGGTAAAGGGGGGTGGTGGGTTACTAGTGAGTGTATAGGGGGGATGGAGGGTGGGTATATGGGATTTGACGTGTTTTAATGAAGTGTAGGACTTTGATGGTCGCCCGTGTTCACTAACATTTTTGGTCGGGGAGATGATGGTGTGTGGGTGGATGGTTGCCGTTGTGATCAGATGCGATGATGGCATGTGGGTGGATGGTTGCCGTTGTGATGAGATGATGGCATGTGGGTGGATGGTTTCCTTTGTGATGAGATGAGATGATGGTATGTGGGTGGATGGTTGCCGTTGTGATGAGATGATATGATGGTATTTGGGTTGCTGATTGCATTAGTCGTGAGATTTGATTATCCATTTCTATATTAATTATGACTGTGACTACTGGCGGTTTTGTAACCGAAAACCGTTTGTTAATTTTCACAAACTGGTCAAACATTTTTTTTTTTAAATCCTGATAAATTAGTCCAGAATTTTTTTTTAATAAACACAACAATAAAGAAACGGTAATTGATTACAACAGTTACTGGTGTCGAGAGTCAAACAAGAGCGAACATATTGACGGGTCAGCTGAATTCAAGGGAGGTCAGCTGAATTCAAGGGAGGTCAGCTAAATTCAAGGGAGGTCAGCTGAATTTAAGGGAGGTCACTTCCAAAAAAAGATGACCGCCATTGATATGAAATCCAAGAGGGCTTTGCTTTTACACGTGTTTTGTCTGCTGTCAGTTAAATGTGTAGTCTGCTGTTATTTGAATGTTTAGTCTGCTGTGATTTAACACGTAGGCATAAGTACAGATATGTTCTTCACAGTAATCATCCAAAAACAATTGTAATTATTTGATGCAGCTCAAGCCTCATGGGGTCAGGCTCAAGCCTCGTGGGGTCAGGTTCAAGCCTCGTGGGGTCAGGTTCAAGTCTCGTGTGGGTAGGCTCAAGCTAGAAGTAAGTTCAGGATATACAATTAAGTTTTGGTTTATTGAAATCGAAACGAATTTACAAATATGTCTGGTCGTGTTAAGAAATCTGAAACTAATTGCTACCACACTCTGCCCTGAAAAATGGTGTAGTAACTGCCACACTCTGCCCTGGGAATTGGTGTTGTAATAGCACACTCTACCCTGGGAATTGGTGTGGTGACTACCACACTTTGCCCTGGGAATCGGTGTTGTAATAGCACAATCTGCCCTGGGAATTGGTGTGGTGACTACCACACTCTGCCCTGGGATTGGTGTGGTGACTGCCACACTCTGCCCTGGGAATTGGTGTGGTGACTGCCACACTCTGCCCTGGGATTTGGTGTGGTGACTACCACACTCTGCCCTGGGAATTGGTGTGGTGACTGCCACACTCTGCCCTGGGAATTGGTGTGGTGACTGCCACACTCTGCCCTGGGATTTGGTGTGGTGACTGCCACACTCTGCCCTGGGAATTGGTGTGGTCGACGGAAAATTGATCGACGGAAGTTGGATTGAACGAAAACATGTCATTTGGCTTATTGCGTCATCCGAACGTGTTGACCATTAACGTTGTAGTTGGAGCATTTGTGGTCTTTGTGAAAGACAGAGAGGTGACGCTTAGACACGGTAAATAACTTCTATACATATCGTTCTGGAAGCAAAGTTCATACAAGACATCAAATATCGTCCCCCTCCCCAGCCCCCCAAACCTCTATTCTACTACATCCAAGTGAATACTTGTAGCTATACACTATCCACACATGGACTATTTGAAATCTTTCATTACAGTGTCAGTAAACTACAATTTGATACATTTGAACTTAAATCAACACCATAAGTACAGTTACAATAGCTAATAGGCAGCGATGGTTGTGGGGTTTGAGAAGGGGGGGGGGGGTTTCTAGTGTTTGTTTTAGTATATCATTGGTATGAGACCTGGTTAGTCCCGGGTGCACAAATATTTGGGTATCCGTATGAGTGGAATAGGTCTACACGTCAGGTCTAGCGCAAGTAGACATATGATTTTGAAGAATGTGACTGAAAACTCTTTGATACATACTTCTATTAGCAGTGATGATTGTAGGGAACCAACGTGCATCTACTAGCAGGGAGGATTGTGGGGAACCAACGTAGCTCTACTAGCAGTGATGATTGTAGGGAACCAACGTGCCTCTATTAGCAGTGATGATTGAAGGGAACCAACGTGCCTCTCCTAGCAGTGATGATTGTAGGGAACCAACGTGCCTCTATTAGCAGTGATGATTGTAGGGAACCAACGTGCCTCTACTAGCAGTGATGATTGTAGGGAACCAACGTGCCTCTATTAGCGGTGATGATTGTGGGGAACCAACGTAGCTCTACTAGCTGTGATGATTGTAAGGTAATAAAGTACCTGTACAAGCAGCGTTGCTGGTGTGCTAGTAGAGGTAAACACGAAGACGAAGCACACGTTAGTATGATGGTAGTATGATGGTAGTATGATGGTAGTGTGATGGTAGTATGAGGTAGCATGTCGATACTATGATGGTAGTATGGTAGTATGATGATAGTATGACGTAGTATGGCGGTAATATGGTGGGGAGTATCATGATAGTATGATGATATTATAACGAAGTATGATGGTAGTCTGAGGGTAAAATGATGGTAGAGAAGTATGATGGTAGTGTGATGGTAGTATTGCGTAGTATGATGGTAATATGATGATATTATGATGGTAGTATGATGTTAGTATGATGGTAATATAATGGTAGTGTGCTGGCATTTCTATTTAGTTTTGAGTACTTGATATGACAACATCAGTAAATAGTTCAGCTTAGTTATGTTGGTCCACAAAAAGAACTGACTTTCATAAATTTATATGAATTATTCCATTCTTGTAATGTATAAAAAACCACATTTTAAGTATGAATAAAAAGCCACAATATCTTTTATTTATATTAACGTTTTAAAATATTTTCTGCACAGACTTTCTTTGCGTAATGCATTCATTTTTAAGAAATTTTAAATTGTATTCTAACAAAACGTTTCAAAAGACGAAGTCCATTAGACACGATGATTTCAAACATGTGGCCAGCTTCAATGGAATATCCCACATGCCCTATTCAGATTGTCCCGATGAAATGTCCCGCCTGAACAAACAAGTGGGTGTAGCCGGTGTGGCATTTAAGGTAGAATTAAGGAAGACATTCTTTTGTTTGAAATATGCCAACTACCATAAATGAAACGCAAATGTTGACTGTTGGAATCCGTTTTGTTCAACTCGTTTCAATATCGGGCCGGTTAGGAAATAATCTCTGACACAAATCGTCATGTCTATGGAGCACGTTTTAGGGGCATCTTGATTGAACTATATCACTGTTTACAGAGATCTGGAGCGGATGTGGAGTGTTTGAGTACCGATTCCTTTGATCGACTGTATTGTCTGTCCGTATGACATGTGCCAGGATCTCCAGTAGACTTGTTTTCTGGTTGACCAGTTAAGTCGCACATTTGGCTCTGGTCATGCTTGTCGGCGCTGTTAGGTCTGGGCCTGGAAACCGTGCGGCCACGTGTCCGTCATCTCATCATTAGGTAAAGTAAATGAATTAGCAATCATTTAATTAGTGACACGTTAGGGATTAGGATTGAGGCTGACACTGCAAGGGATTAGGATTAAAGGCGACACTGCAAGGGATAATAATTAAAGCTGACTATGCAAGGATTAGGATTAAAGCTGACACTGCAAGCGAGTATTTTTTAAGGTGAAAACTGCAAGGAATTAGGATTATAGCTGACCCTGCATGGGATTAGGATTAACGCCGATACTGCAGGAGTGTTATCGATGCAATGATAATATATATGCAGTTTATCTAAGTCAGCTAGCAAGCCGTTAAGTCAGCATAGTGCCGATGGCAAAACAGTCGACATACATCCATTCTAGCTTAACCCTTTATGATGAGCGAATAAGATTATTGTTCATTTCATTAAGATTATTGTTCATTTAGGAATCGTTTGGGGGGGGGGGGGGGGCAGGCTACATTACGACAGTCTGATCTGTTAAGCTGGGCTTTGAAGACGCTAAACCCACTGTCCACTGTTTTGTAAAAGGTACGAATGAGTAAGAAGTCGCCATGTTTCTTGAATGTATCGCTAAAAACCTTTGAGATGAGTTCTTGATAACCCCGGAGTCGGTCATTCACGGCGCCTACTCCTCGTCGAAGGAACTCGGTAACACTTAACTATAACGGTCTCTTTTAAAGAGACCTTTGCATCACTTACCCCCTCGGCTTTCAGGGCCATTCGACTGTTATGGTGGATTCGTCTTTAGGAGATAATGTTTGTGTACCATGAGGGTTTGTTAGTTTGTTCATTGTTTGGCAGAATGGCCAGGGTGTTCGCTTCTAGCTTTGATAAGACTGGTGTTCACAGATTTAAGATAAGTCATTGGTGCAACCAACCATAGAAACGGGCTCGTTACTGCCAAAGGTTTTACTAGGCCTCTGTGACGACCTCACCAAATACTGCCTCCTAGGCCTCTGTGTCGTCCTTAACCAAAACTGTCAGCTAGTCCTCTTTGTCAACCTCATCCAAAATTGCCACCTAGGTTTCTGTGTAGACCTCCTCCAAAACTGCACGTGGGAATAGAATGAAAGAGTTGACTTACAGTGTCCGAACTGAAGTGGATCATGAAGCTATTACTTAAAAAATGTCGTTTCACAAACCATCATGCCCCTCATTACATGTTTAGCTCTAAACTATAAAGAATTTTATGAAATTAAAAAAAAAACAACAACACATGAATTTGTGTTTAGTCAATGAAATATCGTTTATTAATTTTTTTTTGTTGAAAATTTCAATTTATACATTTTTGTCCCGTTTATTACTGTCATAAAAAAGTTTCACTCTCAAAGTCCCTGTTTCTAGCTATACATTTAAACATGAAAATATTTCTAAAAGACTCCGATCTTACACATTCCATCTACTCGATAACTCCTGAATTCCTTAAATTAATATCTTTTGAATAATGCCAAAGATTAATTTCGATGAGGAAAACAATTTATTTGCGGTTATTAAATAACATAGACACCATCTTTCAGCATTTTCCTGCATTGAACACATAGAGACCATCGTCCAGCATTTCCTGCAGTGACGACATAGACACCATCTTCCAACATTTTCCTGCAGTGAAGACATAGACACCATCTTCCCACTCTAGCCTGCAGCGTAAACTCACCAAGACACACAACTCTCAATTTTCTCAGTTCATACTAACCACGTCCCCGTGACAACCACACGTGCACCACTGCAAACACTTTTCTACATTTCCTAAGCACATGAAACAATTAAGATGCCGTAAAATGATATGTTTATTGTAACAGCCAAGTTGACATAACAACATACACATATAAATGTACAGCACAGTTAAAAATATCAGCTGCAAACATCGGTCTGGTACATCAACGCTGTCTTTCATTATTGTATGGCTCACGTAGTATGGCTCACAAAGTATGGCCCACAAAGTATGGCCCACAAAGTATGGCTCACAAAGTATGGCCCACAAAGTATGGCCCACAAAGTATGGCTCACAAAGTATGGCCCACAAAGTATGGCCCACAAAGTATGGCTCACAAAGTATGGCCCACAAAGTATGGCCCACAAAGTATGGCCCACAAAGTATGGCTCACAAAGTATGGCCCACAAAGTATGATTCACAAAGTATGGCCCACAAAGTATGGCTCACAAAGTATGACTCACAAAGTATGACTCACAAAGTATGACTCACAAAGTATGGCCCACAAAGTATGACTCACAAAGTATGGCTCACAAAGTATGGCCCACAAAGTATGACTCACAAAGTATGGCCCACAAAGTATGGCTCACAAAGTATGACTCACAAAGTATGACTCACAAAGTATGACTCACAAAGTATGGCCCACAAAGTATGACTCACAAAGTATGACTCACAAAGTATGACTCACAAAGTATGACTCACAAAGTATGACTCACAAAGTATGACTCACAAAGTATGGCCCACAAAGTATGACTCACAAAGTATGGCCCACAAAGAAATTGACAACTAAATTTTTCATAATTAATATATAGATATGCAGTAAAATGAAACCATGCACATGTAATCCATTAGTATCGTAAGTATTCAAAAAATAAGTGTTTTACAATGTAACTGTTCGCAATGTAAGGGTTTTACAATCTAAATGTTCACAATGTAAGTGTTCACAATGTAAGTTTTCACAACGTAAGTTTTCCCATTGTAAGTTTTCACAATGTCAGTTTTCACAATGTAAGTTTTCCTATTGTAAGTTTTCACAATGTCAGTTTTCACAATGTAAGTTTTCACAATGTAAGTGTTTTAATATCGAAATAATTTTGTCACAATGAAAAAACTTACACGGACTCAAAGAATAATAGGGGAATATTTCAAAGAATTTTTTTTAAGTTGAATAGTTTAAATGACATACAACATGAGTGACATGTTAAGTTGCATATAAATTAAACGTCACATAATGAGTACCGTATTTAGTTGTGTCAGAAGTACATACCTTTAAATAAGTGACATGTTTGTTGATTGTAACATATCGGCCTTATAATTTGTACCATATCAAGTTGTGTCTAACATAGTTACCTTATAAAGAATCACACGATAGTTGAGTGACACGTTTGTTGAGTGAGAGGTTTGTTGAGTGACATGTTTCTTGAGTGACAAGTTTGTCGAGTGACACGTTTGTCGACTGTCACGTTTGTCGAGTGTCACGTTTGGTGAGTGACATGTCTGCTGAGTGACATGTTGGCTCATTAACACGTTTGTTGAGTGAGAGGTTTGTTGATTAACATGTTTGTTGAGTGGCATGTTTGTTGAATGATTCATATAGGCCATTTAGTTTGAGACGATGTATTTACACGAGGTTTCTCCTTATATTTAGTATAAAATATTACAAAAATCTTTCGGGGCTAATATAATTAAAACATAAATAACAAAAACCCACACATTGAACTATTATCATCATAATTAAAAGTGATTAAATTTATTACATGCAATTATAAATATTTATGTTATATAATATAAACACAGCCTTTCTTGTTTATACTCATGTGCAGTTATTGATATAACAATCGTAAACACAACAATTTTTATGTATCCTAAAATATGGGACTTTTTTATATTGAGTTTATTTTAATCAGTTTTTTTAAAATAAATTATCTATGGAACTAATGCCGGGCTAGGAACACAATTTAATTTTATAGAACACCTCAAGGTTAAAATAGAAAAAAAAAATTATTTAAAAAAAAAATTAATGGAAAGTTTTGAGTGAACTTTTAAAATTCTAAAATCACTAAGCAGAGTATGTGAGTGAAGGGGAGATAATGTGGAAAGCGTAGCCGACTTTTAAGACATCATGAGTTATCCGCTCTTGCTAGGCTTTTGAAATGTGTGTATTAAAAAATATACATCAGCATTTGATTATTTCTTATATCCTTTAGATACATTTATGAATTATCCTAGTGTCAAAAATATATTAGCTGACATTGATCAAATCAAAATCTTTTGTAATCATTCATATTGTTTTCTTCTCTGGATTATTGCTTTTGTAACCAATGTTTATAATGATGTCATGACTTAAGTTATATTAATCATTAATCTCACTAGACTTCTTCGAAATTCTATTCTTGCAAATACTGAGTTACATTTTAGTGACGTAAGAGTCTTCAATGGCTTCCTCGTCCGAGAAGTCCTCGAGCGCCTCCAGCGGAAGTGGCAAGATGCGCTGGGGCCGCGCCACAACAATGGCGTCATGAACGTCTATAAACAGGTGCTCGTGCGGTATTTTCTCGAAGGCTCCGGCATGAACCAACGCTCTGCGCATGTCCGCTGAGCATCCGGCGAGAAAGACCTTGATGTTGACGTGGCCGTACTCCGTGAAGATGTGGCTCAAGACATTCACGCCGGAAGCGTCGATGTAGTTGATGGTGACACAGTCAATGATGATGTGATGAATTTTGCGCATCTGTTTAAGCTTTTCGTCGGTAATGAGTTCATCTCCGTCATCGGGGTCTTCTTCATAGTCGTCAAAGTTGATAGACACCATGGATACCCTACGACTTGGACTCTCAAGACTACCGGAACCATTTTCAGACTTTTTGATATACCTTTCCGGAGTACTTGCCACGGACTTTCCGATGACAGTGTTGTAGCCCGAAGGTACGCCAAGATCTCCGTTGACTGACGTCATTTCCGCGTCCTCTTCAACCACTGGGAACTTCTGCTTGTCCATGTTGGGAAGTGAGACCCGCCTGATTCTCTCGGCATGCAGACTCTCACTGCTGCTCAGTTTGCTTGGGCTATTTTTATCCGTTTCAAAAGTAGTAAACTTGTTTAAACTGGCGGAGGAGCTATGGGAAACCATTCCTGAGTCCCCCATCATGACAGAGTTGCGTCGCTGTTCCGGGGGAAGCCCCTGGGCTATCCTTTCGTTGTTGGCCTGAGCGATTCGCTTCTCTCGTTTCTTAAGCCCTTTCAGCAGCTTCCTCGGATTAACCGTACAACGGTATAACATGTTTCTGAAGATTTCAGCATTGGCAAAATACAGCGAGGATTGAAACCTGAATATTTTAATTCCCGGTACCTCCGATGAGTCTTGATATCGCTTGTGCTCGACGAAGCATGGGTCGCTTTTAGTGAAACCTATCTTGTAACCACGGGCGAACTGTGTCTGAAACACAACCGTCACTAGAGACACGCACACCCCGATGCCGAGTCCAAGATCGATATCCAAAAACACGGTGGCGAAAAAAGTGAAGAACCAGATGACGAAATCGAACTTATTGATGCGCCAAAATTTCCTACCGTCGATGATTTGAATGAACAACCCTTTAAGAGCGATGAAGATAATGGCGGCCAACACAGATTTGGGCAGCTCTTCGAAAAGTTGAGATACAATCAGAATGACCAACAGCATCAGGATGGATGAAAATATCCCGTTGAGGGTTGTCCGGGCGTTCATGCTGCTGGCGACCATCGAGCGAGGCGGGGAGACGCTGGACGGGAAGCAGTTGAAGAAAGAGCTCAGCGCATTGCACATGCCATACGCAAGCATCTCTTGGTTGTCGTCGATTTCGTAGTTGTGTTTCTTGGCACAAATTTTACCCATGGCGATGGTGTTGGCAAAGATCAAGATAGCGAGGATGAAGCAGTCCACAAGATAGTTGGATGCGAGTTTCAAACCTTCGATGGGAATGCTTGGAGGCGGGATTGTGGTTGGAATCTTGCCAACCACGTCGACCTGAAACTGGTACCGGAATTCTCCAAAGTACGAGGCGACGGTACCAAATATGACGATGAAGAGTTCGATAGGGATCGGTGCGTAGAGTTTGTGTTTGAATCTCTCATTGATGCAATCCTTCACCAGCCAAATAATGATGCACGATATCACAGCGCACAGGAGGGCAGCTATGTTTGTGTTGGAGAGTTCACTGAAGATCGCGATGACCATTTTAACGATCTTGAATGCGCCAGCGAAGCGATCCGTCTTGATGCCGAACATGGCAGGAATTTGGCTGACTCCGATGTGCACGGCTGCGGCCGATGTAAAGGCTGTGAAGAACGACTCTGAGAGGTACGCCGTGATGAACCCCAGTTTGAGAAATCCCATGGCTATCATCATTAAGCCAGAGATGAGCGCGATGGCCATCGAGAGATTCTCTTTAAAATCCATGTACTCTGGGATGTCGTCAAGGACTGTGCCGTTTCCGGTTCGGTTCATAATCTCCGGCCGGGCTGAGGCCCAGGCGAGGCCTTCCCTGTCAATGGTAGCTGCAGTCAGAATACAGATAACGGCACTTGTTCCCATGGAAACGTGAGCGGAAGTGCCGAATATGATGTAAATTAAGACGGGCCAAAGAGATGTGAAGAGCCCATCCTCGACCTTAACCGAGGTCAACGCGCCAAAGGCCAGGGCTTGAGGTATGTGGACTATGCCGACCGTGAGGCCGGACACCACGTCTGCCACGGCGTTCTCCTTGAACTTGTAGTAGCGGATGTATTTGATGATGGGCATGTACATAGACGCCAGCTTCCACACTCTTCTCTTGGAGCAGTATGCATTCTCCTTGATCTTCTGCAAGACGGGTTTCTTCTGCAGGGCGCTCCTGTTGAGATGGATCTCATCAAAGGCGGATTGCGTGAAGGGTGCTCGGGCAACAATTACCTATAAATAAATAGAAATTGCACTTAATGAGAAAAAAATACGCTTTTAGCAGTTGCAAGGTTGTCAAATACTGTCAAATACTGTCATGAAAATGCAAAGTTTCGTTGTGAGACAAATGATATATTCTGTCATTTATTACAATGATACAAGTATGCAACCATTTCAGTACCTGTGAGCTATTTCCATTCACTGTCGGGGCAGACGACCGTCTGCGCTTCTGACCCATGACAAGGCCTTGAAACTTGTCCAGCTCTTCAGTGCTCATTTTGACACTTGACCACCAGCTCTCTTCCCCACCGGACGGGCCCTAGCGACCTAAAGAATAAGATAAGATATGATAAGATATTATTATTATAAGATAAGGTAAGATAAGGTTTTTTTATTTGATCCAAATAGATAAAAATAATTGTTTTGTTTTTTATCACATTGAAGACATTGGACACATTGGACACATTGGACACATTGGACACATTGGACACATAGAAAACATTGTACAAATCGGACACATTGAGCTTATTAGACAAAGTGAACGCACTAGAGATATTGGACACATTCAACACATTGGACACATTGAAAACATTGGACAAATCGGACACATTGAACTTATAATACACATTGAAGAAATTGGACACATTGAATAACTTGGACACTTTGAACACATTGGAAACTTTGAAAAAATTGGACACATTAAAGAAACTGGACACATTGAACAAATTTGACACATGGGACACATTGGACACATTGAATAAATTGGACATGTGGGACACATTGGACACATTGAATAAATTGGAAACGTGGGACACATTGGAGACACTCATTTTCAGCTGATAGATTAATAAAAATACTACCCACGACAACATCTTATACTAAACACAAGAAGTCGTAAGCATTTCTCAAGCGTAAGAATCAGCGATTTGCCATATGCCATGCAAGGTCACTCCTTTAGAGACATAATGACTTAATTGATGATCATATAGCATTCGTCGCCATTGAACAGAACATTGATAGAACATTGATAGAACATTAATAGAATATTGATAGAACATTGATAGAACATTAATAGAATATTGATAGAACATTGATAGAACATTAATAGAATATTGATAGAACATTGAACAGAACATTGATAGAATATTGATAGAACATTGATAGAACATTAATAGAATATTGATAGAACATTGATAGAACATTAATAGAATATTGATAGAACATTGATAGAATATTAATAGAATATTGATAGAACATTGATAGAACATTAATAGAATATTGATAGAACATTGATAGAACATTAATAGAATATTGATAGAACATTGATAGAACATTGATAGAACATTGATAGAACATTAATAGAATATTGATAGGACATTGATAGAACATTAATAGAATATTGATAGAACATTGATAGAACATTGATAGAACATTGATAGAACATTGATAGAACATTAATAGAATATTGATAGAACATTGATAGAACATTAATAGAATATTGATAGAACATTGATAGAACATTAATAGAATATTGATAGAACATTGATAGAACATTAATAGAATATTGATAGAACATTGATAGAACATTAATAGAATATTGATAGAACATTGATAGAACATTAATAGAACATTGATAGAACATTGATAGAACATTAATAGAATATTGATAGAACATTGATAGAACATTGATAGAACATTGATAGAACATTGATAGAACATTAATAGAATATTGATAGAACATTGATAGAACATTAATAGAATATTGATAGAACATTGATAGAACATTAATAGAATATTTATAGAACATTGAACAGAACATTGATAGAATATTGATAGAACATTGATAGAACATTAATAGAATATTGATAGAACATTGATAGAACATTAATAGAATATTGATAGAACATTGATAGAATATTAATAGAATATTGATAGAACATTGATAGAACATTAATAGAATATTGATAGAACATTGATAGAACATTAATAGAATATTGATAGAACATTGATAGAACATTGATAGAACATTGATAGAACATTAATAGAATATTGATAGAACATTGATAGAACATTAATAGAATATTGATAGAACATTGATAGAACATTGATAGAACATTGATAGAACATTGATAGAACATTAATAGAATATTGATAGAACATTGATAGAACATTAATAGAATATTGATAGAACATTGATAGAACATTAATAGAATATTGATAGAACATTGATAGAACATTAATATAATATTGATAGAACATTGATAGAACATTGATAGAACATTGATAGAACATTGATAGAACATTAATAGAATATTGATAGAACATTGATAGAACATTAATAGAATATTGATAGAACATTGATAGAACATTAATAGAATATTTATAGAACATTGAACAGAACATTGATAGAATATTGATAGAACATTGATAGAACATTAATAGAATATTGATAGAACATTGATAGAACATTAATAGAATATTGATAGAACATTGATAGAATATTAATAGAATATTGATAGAACATTGATAGAACATTAATAGAATATTGATAGAACATTGATAGAACATTAATAGAATATTGATAGAACATTGATAGAACATTGATAGAACATTAATAGAACATTAATAGAACACTGATATAACATTGATAGAACATTGTAGAACATTGGTAGAACATTGGTAGAGCATTGATAGAACATTGATATAACATTGATAGAACATTAATAGAACACAGATATAACATTGGTAGAACATTGATAGAACATTAATAGAACATTAATTGAAAACTGATATAACATTGATAGAACATTAATACAGTAATAGAACATTGATAAAACATTGATAGAACATTGATAGAACATGGATAGAACATGGATAAAACATGGATAGAACATTGGTAGAACATTGATAGAACATTGATAGAACATTGATAGAACATTAATTGAAAACTGATATAACATTGATAGAACATTGATAGAACATTGATAGAACATTAATAGAACATTAATAGAACACTGATATAACATGGATAGAACATTGAAATGAGAAAATGTACACATTTAAATAAGGCTGCACCTATTGGTACCCGGGTACCAGAAGTGAGATGTTGGGAATAAAAAACGATTTCAAATACTATTGTTTGGTTTGTAAGACCAAATGACGTATCAAATGAAAGATATTTGAATGGAATATACGTTTGTAAACTTAATTATTCATTTTAACTAAAATAAACTACTACAAATGACATCCGAATAGCATTCGTCAAAATGGACGCGGACACGCAGCGCCGCCATTCGCACCCGGGTACCATTAGACTCAATGCTATTCTGATGCCATTTGTGGTAGTTTATTTTTAGTAAAACTGAATTATTAAGATTATAAACGTATAGTACGTTCAGTTATCTTTCATTTGATTCCTCAATTGGTCTTACAAACCCAACAATAATATTTTAAATCGCTTTTTAATCCTTACCTCTCACTTCTGGTACCCGGGTACCAATAGCCACTTCGTTTGAATAATTCTTTATTTTTAAACTATCTTTTAAAAACACCTCTGCAAATTCAAATACAACCATTCATTTTTTCGACCATTTTTGTTGTTGTCACCCACTTTGTCATCATGACCACATGGACTTTATTGTTAAACTCGTTTTTAAAAAAAAAATCACTTTTGCTTGCCGCGAAGGTCAAGGTTGCTCAAACTGTCTCATTCCGTATCACGGTAAAGCCTGGTTTATGACATGATAAATGTCAGTGTTTTATTTTATAATGTCTATGTCACGGATACCATCACATGATACCTTCATTGATAAGTCAAGGATATCATCATTGGTAAGTCAAAGATACCATCATGGGTAATCAATTAACACACCGTCTTCCCGCAGAGACACTTTGAAATGGTTGGACAGGTTCACCTGTGTGAGAAAGTCTGCAAGCCATGACCACCAGTTGACCCATCACTGGACAAACACTGCAAGCCATGACCACCAGTTGACCCATCACTGGACTAACACTGGAAGCCATGACCACCAGTTGACCCATCACTGGACAAACACTGCAAGCCATGACCACCAGTTGACCCATCACTGGACAAACACTGCAAGCCATGACCACCAGTTGACCCATCACTGGACAAACACTGCAAGCCATGACCACCAGTTGACCCATCGCTGGACAAACACTGCAAGTCACATCACCCTGTAGGCAGGTGTTAAGATAAAAGGACAGATCCGTCGTGACCTCAACTTTGAAGCCAATTAGTGTTAGTCAGCGGGACACGGGCTCTCCTTTGTGACAAGGGATTACCGCCCTTGAACACTGTATCCATCAGATTTATTTCCCTTGTTTATGATTGTACTTTTAGAAGACTAATATGAAGCACATAGAGGCGTAGTCACTAAATTGTAGCTCGGGATCAAATTAGAAACTTAGTCACTAAATTGTAGCTTGGGATCAAATCATAGACTTAGTCACTAAATGGTAGCTTGGGATCAAAGCTTAGACTTAGTCAGTTAATAGTAGCTTGGTATCAAATCATGGACTTAGTCACTAAATCATAGCTTGGGATGAAATCATAGACATATTCACTAAATTGCAGCTTGGGATCAAATCAGTAACTTAGTCATCAGAGGGTATCTTGGGATCAAATCTAATTTTTAATATCATATTTCGTAACGTATATAAGTTGCTAAAAAGGAGACGTTTAAAAATGTATTTTCACGGTCTGTTTAATTTGATTATAGGATATAATTCAACAAACCGTAACAATCCTTTATAAAGTGATTAGCGATCAATGTGGGTAGGGGCTGAAAATTTGAAATGAATACAAGTCATACACTTAATAAGAATCCAAATTAGTGCTCCTACCCGCCCTCCTCAGGCTCTCAGGCGCACATTTATTTGCCGCCCTGCACTATATTAAAAGTCTAATGAACCACCAGCTTTAACACCGCAGATTTATTTAAGTGGGTCAGTGAGCCGTCAGAAGATGTTGCCAGCCAGCCACGAACAAAAGCGAAGTAAATATATAAAGGATTGGAACAATGTATTTAAGTTTAGGTAGCTTGTTTCAATGTTTCATAAAGTTTTCTCAACGATAATATTGAAATTAAAAAAATAATAATAATAATTTAAGACCAACTTTATAAATCGAGTCATTTGGACAACGGTGCATTAAAAATATGTTTATTTTTTAATTGAAAGAAACCCAAAAGATTCTAGATATATTTTTTCAGTTTTTTTGTAGGAATCAAGATTCTTGTCTTCATAAATAAACCAACATCTCATCCTTCCTGACACACTACACCAATTACTGCAATAAGGATATAACAATGTTATTTTCTGACCGTGTAATTAAACCATTACATATTACATACTCTCTCTCTCTATAATTTAACCGTAACATAATATTCTTTTTATAAAATTTAACCATGACATAAAATAATAATATAATCCGAAATTTGGTACCAAAACATTTGGTCACAGAATACCTCATAATACTACTAATTCGTTCATCATAGGTACCAAATCTTTTGTCTCAGAATATCTCATAGTACTACTAATTACCTCATAGTACTACTAATTACCTCATTGTAATACTAGTTGCACTGAGTTCGTCCGAACAATGTGCTTCACCCGCGAACATAATTTTATGCCCAAGTGAATACGAAATAAACATATTATAATGATCTAATTTGTAAGAATTTTTGTCCCCTTACATTTAAAGATTTTTCAAACCTATCTAACCTACATGATATTCAATTAGTCACATATTATGATACATGAAAATCAGCTAGCCTTATATTTTGACTACAGCATGCCTTGTTCCCATACATTCTTCGTCACAACCTAGCATCGCCACTCCATGTCCCAAGTGTTGTAAAACGTGTTTTTCCTCAAAGAAATTCCGCTATGTTAGCAATTCATCTCGCCCTTGCCAACCAGGCAGATTATAATTAATATTCGTCCTGCATCATTTAAAAAACGCGTGCAATAATTATGTCATCGTTGGACAGTTCCTTGCAAGCTTTATTCTACCCTTTAAAAAATAGACTAGAGTAAAACCTTGCTACTATTCTATTTTAAGAAAGACATCTTTAGTGTATTAGACTGGGTTGTAACTCTTGGTTGTAACATCACCGCATCTGTTATAAAAATGTGGATTTTAACTTTTAAAAAGCGCCTCATTATGAACTAAATTATATTTATCGATTCATTACAATCTAACTCATATGTCTTGAACCAGGGGAGATTTATATTACATTCACACTCATATGTCTTGAACCAGGGGAGATTTATATTACATTCACACTCATATGTCTTGAACCAGAGGAGATTTATATTACATTCACACTCATATGTCTTGAACAAGGGGAGATTTATATTACATTCACACTCATGTTTGCTTGTCTAAGGCACATGCATGTATTCATTATTTGCACACTTTAATTTTAAACGTTTTTATATAAACATTTGGACTTATCCACGTATCCACATATCCACGTATCCACATAATTAATGGAATGGATTGTTGCTGGGACACATTGAACCTATTTAGTTCTGAGGTATACGCTCATAGCTGTGTGCAGCAGTGATCTACTTTGGCAACGATGTTACAACGAGCGCCCAAATACCAGGGATAGTGATCCATAAGTCGACTATATACATATATCAAAACTCTACCTTAAATATTTATATATATAAATATATATAATAAACATATAAACACAGGGAAATGACTTTAGGTTGATATTCTCTTTAAAAAGATGATTATTGTATTGTGGTTAAACAATGAAAATAGCCGATAGCCGTACTAACCAATGTTAAGGCCAGCACTTGGGATTTAATATTTTATTAGCAGCAACAAACTCCCCACCGCCCGCCCCCTACACCCCCACTGTGACAGAGTGTGGTTCGTCGCCGGCTTTGCCTGTAAAGAAAGATATATTAGCCCAGCCATTTCGCCTTACTTCCGTGACTTGGTGACCTTTCCAGGCGAGATGACGGGTCTTTCTGACTTAAGTCATGTTGACGGTCTTAAATAGGACTTTAAATGTATGTTTTATATGTTCTATGCTTTGAGATTTTTTTTTTTGATTACCATAATACGTACTGTGAAATAGTACATGCAGTCAAAAAGTGCAGCACTCAGCGAGCGCGGACTACGCCCACTACGCCCACTACGAGATTCCTGTTTAATGAAACAAGTCAGAGCGCGGCTTCGTTTAAGGCGGGAGTGCACCACATGAGACGTAAGTCAGGCCTGCACCACATGAGACGTAAGTCAGGCCTGCACCACATGAGACGTAAGTCAGGCCTGCACCACATGAGACGTAAGTCAGGCCTGCACCACATGAGACGTAAGTCAGGCCTGCACCACATGAGACGTAAGTCAGGCCTGCACCACATGAGACGTAAGTCAGGCCTGCACCACATGAGACGTAAGTCAGGCCTGCACCACATGAGACGTAAGTCAGGCCTGCACCACATGAGACGTAAGTCAGGCCTGCACCACATGAGACGTAAGTCAGGCCTGCACAACATGAGACGTAAGGCAGGCCTGCACCACATGAGACGTAAGTCAGGCCTGCACCACATGAGACGTAAGTCAGGCCTGCACCACATGAGACGTAAGGCGGGTCGTAATACTTAATAAAAAACGTTTTTGTCGGGAAAGATAATAGGCCCTTGGGGGGGGGGGGGGCTATTAAGAAATACAATTATAATACAGATTTTTCATTACTTCGCGGGCCGCAAAGCGGGTGTTGGCGGGCAACAATGTTGTACAGGCCTGCTTTAAGGAATCACAATGAATAATCGTACTCGTATATAGTAATCTTACAAGAAACGTAACTTATTTACCTAAATTATCATTATGATTATTGATACTATTATTAATAGCATTATTATTATCATTATTGATACTATTATTATAATCATTATCATTATTATAATTACTATTTAAATATTATTATTTTGATTGTTATTATTAAAATTAATATTATATTATTAGTTCATATTATGTGAACATATCCTATCACAAGCAAATGTTGATATAATCAAACATACAAGATATAATGTCGGCTAAAGCATAGCAAGCGGGTCTGTGGGTAGGCGGTGGGAAAGACAAAATTATACGTCTGCAGTGGCGTAGACGCGGGCTGCAGGGGCGGGTCCGACGCAGTCGGCTTTTTCGACTAAGATTGCAGAGATGATTTCGTTGAAGAAGGCGGGGAAAAAACAACTGGGTTCACACCGGGGTTACACTAACTTAGATACGCCGCTAAAAATTGGATTGTTACTTTAAATTTGATTTTCACTTTAAATTTGATTTTTACTTTAAATTTTGTTTTCACTTTGAATTTGATTTTCACTTTAAATTTGATTTTCACTTTGAATTTGATTTTCACTTTGAATTTGATTTTCACTTTGAATTTGATTTTCACTTTAAATTTGATTTTCACTTTAAAT
The DNA here is from genome assembly GCA_964017045.1 of Omphiscola glabra. NCBI lineage: Eukaryota > Metazoa > Mollusca > Gastropoda > Lymnaeidae > Omphiscola > Omphiscola glabra. Next base: position 36,815,279 of record OZ024802.1, on the reverse strand, counting down.
TTGGTTTCACTTTGAATTTGATTTTCACTTTGAATTTGATTTTCACTTTAAATTTGGTTTCACTTTAAATTTGATTTTCACTTTGAATTTTAAATGTACTTTATTTTAAGGGCCCTAGCATGACAACATGCTCCTCTCCAATGTGTTCAGGGCACACAATGGGGAATGCAGAAACAATAAACATGACGTTATTTGAGTCAAAAGAAAGTTTGTACCAAATGAACCGAATGAACTGAATTAAACGAATGAACCAAATGTATGGATTGAACCGAATGAACTGAATGAACCGAATGATTAGAATGAACCGAATGAACCGAATGAACCGAATGAACCGAATGAACTGAATGAACCGAATGAACTGAAAGAACTGAATGAACCGAATGAACTGCATGAACAGAATGAACTGAATGAACCGAAAGAACTGAATGAACCGAATCAACCGAATGAACTGAATGAACCGAATGAACTGAATTAACTGAATTAACTGAATGAGCCGAATGAACCGAATGAACAGAATTAACCGAATGAACCGAATGAACTGAATGAATTTAAGGTACAGTTCAACAAAGCATAAATAGTATACAACAACTTCCAGGTTCAGACGTTGTCTTAATATTTAAAATTTTTATTTCACAGCTGTCACACATCTGTCACACATCCGTCGCACGTCTGTCACACATCTGTCACATATCCGTCGCACGCCTGTCACACAGCTGTCACAAATCTGTCACATATATGTCTCACATCCGTCGCACATCTGTCACACATCTGTCACATACCTGTCACACATCCGTCCCACAACTGTCACATTTGCTTTTAAACTATTTTCTTTGCTGCACTATCCATCCTTGATTCGGCAAGTAGGCCAACATGCCATTTACTGAAATAAATACTTCGCGCGGTGGACTGTGTGTGTGTTTTGTGTACTTTGCGGCTTAAGTTACACCAATAAATGAATAATTGCATCTAAATATCATAGAAACGTAAAGATACAATAAAGGTTTAATTAATGAATGAATTCGAATGCTGTGTAATTTAAATACGTCTACTCGGTGTATCCACATCTATTGAACATAGTCTCACCATGAATATCAAGATTTCCATCAACTTTCTATTTATTGAATGTTATATTATATAAAACATCAATTTTTAAAATGATTGTTTGACTGTAACTTACGAGATATCCATTCTCATGAAAGAAACCGAATTAATGTTATTCCAGCAATGCCACCAACTCGCACGAAGGGAGATCACTAGCAAATCAATTATTGAACCAAGAACCATCATTTATCTTTCCCTTACTCGCTGGAGCGACTATATAATTTTATTGGAGACAGACAAGTGTCGCTGTAGAGCTTTGTGTAACAACTTTACAGAGGCGCAACACTAGGCCTTAACTTAACACTTAAATTATCGCTGCCATAAAACCGTTTAAATTTTATTACAACTGCAATCAATTTGCTATTTAAAAAAAAAAAAGAAGTTTAAAAAAATATATCTACGTCAATGACTTTTAAAATAAAGGTAGATAACATGTATAAAGGGAGACAACAACGCAGCCATCCTGTCACGGTTTAGGAAATTATAAATTTGGGGAGAGATGTTTTAAGGAAATAAGTTTACTATTTAATAAGTCTTAGTTGACGTGTTAATGGCTTTAGAGACATTGTTAGTGTACTTAAAGGATACATGGGGATAACATGTGCCAGATACAAGAGGATAAGCTGTGATATGCAAGATACATTTGAACATTAAAAAAACATGTTTTCTGAGTCAAACACTCAACTGCACGCAGAGGACGTAAACCCACTCTACAGCCAATACTATCTATATTTCTATAGATTTACTATATCGAACAATAGCCTCTGGTAGCGCTCGTTACAGTTGCCTTTAAATTATGCAGAGCATTTTAATGATGGGGCACATACATGATGGTAGCACTGACGTCATGGCATAGAAAGTGCCCCCCCCCCACCCCCACCACATTGCACCCCTTAGAATGCGAAGCAGAAAAATCACAGTGGATAAAGTAGAAACAGTGGTTCTCAACCTAATATATACCAAGAGATCCACCCCCAACCCCCCCACTCTCCCCACAATTCCAAAGATATTATCTGAAGATTCTATTGTTGCCAATCGTGTTTAAATAAAATATGTCGCTTTTAAAAAAAACAACAGAAGTTTGTTTTAGTCTTAACCCAATTGTCGTACCAAACACAGGCAGTTGTTTTTGTTTTTTTGTTTAATGTAATCTATTTTTATTATTTAACAGCCTGGTAATGGTAGGACGCTTTAGCTGGTGTAATAAATTACACCAACAATGGGGTTACAGATCACTAGTTGCATCTACTCAAGCGCAAGATGTTTAAGCGAGACTTTGTAATAATTCTAAAGTTATTATAGACAAACTTTGTACCTAATCTAAAGCTAGTTTAACAATACTTTATACTACATCTAAAGCTATTAAAGCCATACTTTGTAATAATTCTAAAGCTATTATAGACAGACTTTTTACCACATCTAAAGCTATTTTAGCCATACTCTACACTAAATCTAAAGCTATTTTAGCCAGACTCTGCACTAAATCTAAAGCTATATTCAGCAAGTCTTTGTATATTCGATATCGTGGCTAAGACACATTTTGAAATAACAGTTTTTTTCAGATAACGTGTAGATATTTCAGACCGTATGCCCTTAGGTAACGCGAAGATAAGCCAACTCTATGACGTGGAGGGGATGGGGCGGTGGTGTTTAGGGCAGATGATGATTTCCTTGTTGGGACCAAAGGATGTTCTACCAGGGGAAGTAATAAAGCTGTCCTGGGCCTTGTTGTGACATTGTTGCGGAAGTCACAAAGACACCACAGAGTCCATCAAAATACGTAGGTCCGTTTGTTTGTTGGTTTGTTATAAGTAAGAGATTCAACAAACTGTTGACAGGTAGGAGGGTGTTGACTTTGGAACAGATTGTTTGGAAACTCAGAAAAAACTTTGAAGGAAAGTAAAAAAAAACAAAAAACTAATGACTTCATGGTTTTTGGGGGAAGATGTGGCGGCTTAAGTTCGTTTGTTTTTTGTTTCTTTTGTTGTTGTTTTTTTTTTGGGGGGGGGGGGGGGGGGGGAGGAAGAGACAATGTTGGCTGTTTTCCAAACAATGCCAAGGGGACAGAACCCTAATATATAAACATTAAAAAAAAACTAATATAAATTTTGAATTCATTACATCTCTTTTTCGGTTTTATTCCTCAACAGACAAACATTTAGTTTAACAATGTCTGGCTGTTTGTATGGCTGCCGGCTTGTTACATACAGCTGTTTCGTTTGTTTGTATGGCAGCCGGCTTGTTACATACAGCTGTTTCGTTTCTTTGTAGGGCTGCCGGCTTGTTACCGATAAATATTTTTGTTTACATGCAAATGGGTGAGAAGTCGGAAGAGAAATCCCATAAATAAATTGTCAACCACATACAGCAATGAAGACATACAGCAATGAAGACATACAGCAATGAAGACATACAGCAATGAAGACATACAGCAATGAAGACATACAGCAATGAAGACATACAGCAATGAAGACATACAGCAATGAAGACATACAGCAATGAAGACATACAGCAATGAAGACATACAGCAATGAAGACATACAGCAATGAAGACATACAGCAATGAAGACATACAGCACGGAAGGCATGCTTTGTTTTGGATTTGTAACAAAAGTTACTGGCTGTGAGATTCGTAGAATTGTAATTGTATGGGTGCAAATGGAGAGTTGGTGTATCATATTTGATATGGTGATAAGGTCTCACAATAACAATATCCAGGAATAGTGTAATCTGGGGGATTGAATACATATAGATTTGAGTTGGCCAAGATAAGCAATGTTAACTAGGTCAGCCTATGTCCGGGGCAAAAGCATATGTTGACCGCCCCATAAGATTTATAAGTCGAAATAATATCTTTTTTTATTTTTTCATATCAACACGAGCTTGTAAGAAGCTGAACGTACTATAAGAGTTGATTAGCTTTAAAATAGACCCCCCCCCCACTTCTTTTAAAATATGGATTCAAAATAAGTTTGAAACTATTTATAAACTGATACATAAATCTATTTTAGGTTCCAGTACCCAAATTTAGCGTGGCTAAAAATAGATTTCCGCTTTTTTTTCGTAGCCCGTCCCACCAGGATGTCATCCTTAAAAATCTGCCACTTGCAGATCCTAGAGGCCATTGAGTTATGAATTTGTACATATGTGGCAGGATAATTTATGGGATGAATTCGTGAACATCGCATTACATAGAGCGCTCAGCATTGTGGGTGCACATACGGTGTTACAAAGGGTTTCACCGTAGATTTCTAATGTAGTGTCCTACGGTGTCCTACGGTGTCCTATGGTGTCCTACGGTGTCCTACGGTGTCCTACGGTGTCCTATGGTGTCCTACGGTGTCCTAAAGTGTCTTATGGTGTCCTACGGTGTCCCACAGTGTCCTACATTGTCCAACAGTGTCAACGGTGTCTTACCGTGCCATATTGTGTCCTACAGTGTCCTACGGTGACCTACAGTGTCCACTGTGTCCGAAGGTGTCCAAAAGTGTCCTACGGTGTTTTACTGTGTCCCATGATGTCCTACAAAAATATTCCAGTGTCCTACTGTTTCCTACTGTGTCCTACTGTATCTTACTATGTCCTGTGGTGTCCTTCAGTGTCCTACAGTGTCCTACGATGTCCCACGGCGTCCTACGTGTCCTATTGTGTCCTCAGGTGTCCTTCGGTGTCCTACGGTGTCCTACAGATCAAGTGACACAACTTCCTCAGATTGATGATAAGCAAACGAATTTAACTTCCTTTATTAGGAGGACTTGATAGCACAACATGAGCAAACAAAATGGCGGATCAAGATGGCGTACAACAGAACAAAGAATTTGTTTACTCTCATCTATCATAAAAAGATGAACAAATTGATCTTTACAGTATAGATCTTTACAGTAGAGATATTTGCAGTAGAGATCTTGGCACTCCTCAGAACGGCGGTCCCATATTATTTGTACAGAAATAAAATTTAAAAAATAGTTTGTACCTCATGGAACTACATTAAAAAACGTCAGAGGCTACTATAACATTTATTTATTGTTTTCCAATTGTTTTGTCATGTATTTTCAGTGGGTTTAATTTGAAATTTTAATATAAAACATGCATTTACAAAGTCAGTCAAACGCTTAGGTTGTTTTGGTCTATTTTGCCGATTTGTGGCCAGATTTTTTTCCAGTCTCACACCAAAAGCAATAATCATGCGGTTAATGTAATGTAAAAATAATAGACCATTATTAAGTCAGATTCAGGGGCATCATCTTACACTAGGGTATAGGACCCAGGGGCGTAGCGAGGGGGTGGGCAAGGGGGGCATCATGCCCCGGGCGCTACTCACGAAGGGGCGCCTATTACTTTATTTATTTATTAATTTGCAAGTATATTTTACATATAATATTGTATGGTTTTTGAATAGGGGGGCGCTAAAAAGGTATTGTGCCCCGGGAGCGAGTTAAGCTCGCTACGCCACTGGTAGGACCGGGCTCTCTCGAGCGTTGAAGGTCCCGTCGTGATGTCCATACACTCTAAGTCCATTTAATGGGGTATATGCCAGTATGAAGGATTGGGGTGTTACGTACTGTTATCAATATGGAGAAATTAATCTCTTATTTAAGTGTATGGCTCCTTCTAAAACAGTACCGGTACACAGCAAAAGACGATAAAAAATAATAAATACACTAACAAAGTATACGATACACAAACCAGGGCTAATTAAAATTAATAAGTTTTATTATGTTAATTATTATAATGAATTATAAAACCAAAAGAAATATAATTTAAAAAATATTAACTTACGGTATACTGTAAGTCAATAATTTTTAATTACATTTAGCTCATTCGGCGCTAAAAAAGACGGTACGAGATATGATCATCGTCCACTTAGTGGATGAGGATATTTTGTCTGAGGATGAACTTGCCTCCGTCACACAGCCGAATGATCCTAGTATGGAGCTCCACCTGAAGCTCAAACAACTGGAGCTAGAAGAAGATAGATAGCTTAAACAAATGGAGCTAGAGCTACAGAGAGAGGAAGAAGAAAAAGATAGAGAACTACAAATAAAATTAAAAGAAATGGAAATAGCGGCCAATTTTATAGCATATATGAAGGTATATTTCACTTGTCTGGATCTACTGCTACTGTGAGCAACATCCTGTTACGAGGCGTAGAGGTGGGATTCATTGATGTTACTTTACATGTCATCCATCTCAAATCAGACCTAGTCTCCGGAACTGTCGTTGTGGGTGTCCGACCAACATTACTATTGGACGGCATTGAAAGCTTGTCTTCTGGCACTGTTCCAACTATTTGTAAGACAGCTGTCATCAAACCATTGCTTAAGAAGCCTGGTCTGGATGAAAATAATCTAAAAAAAAACTATAGACCTGTATCTAACTTATCATTTTTATCTAAAATTATTAAAAAACTAGTTCTAAAACAACGTTTTGCTTACTTAAAAAGGACACCTCTCTTTTCAGTCCTAATCAATCAGCCTATAGACCTTTCAATAGCACTGAGACAGCTCTCTTGAGTGTCACCAATGATCTCTTGCTAGCATTGGACAGCGGTGATGTCTCCATCCTGATCCTCTTGGACCTCAGTGCGGCCTTTGACACCGTTGACCATGAAACCTTTTACAAAACCCTTGAAAATTACTTTGGAATTTCTGGTTCAGTTTTGGCTTGGTTTAGGTCCTACCTCTCCAATAGAACGCAGGCGGTCGCTGTCGATGGCTGTATCTCCGACAGGGCTGACTTGGTGTACTGAGTACCACAAGGGTCAGTTTTGGGCCCGGTTCTATTCACAATGTATACCAGGCCCCTGTTACTTTGCTCGGAAGGCATGCTGTGAAGAGTCAGTCATTCGCGGATGACACGCAGCTATACAAGCATACTCATCCCTCTCTTGTCGATTCCGCTGTCCGGACTTTGCGGGAGAGCATTGGTGATGTCAAGTCATGGATGACACTCAGCAAGTTGAAGCTTAACGATGACAAAACGGAAGCACTCCTTATTCACGATCACAAATTATCCTCGCACTCAGCTCTCCCCACCTCATTTCAAGTAGGTAACTCCGACATACAGTTAACATCCTCAGCTAGAAATCTTGGTTAAATTCTGTTTAACAACATCTCTCTCGATAATCATATCTCTCACATTTGTCGCTCTGCATACACCGCTATCCGTCAGATCAGCTCCATCCGCCACTACCTAACAATAAGTGCAAAAACCCTAGTCTGTGCTCTTGTTTTCTCTCGTCTTGACTAATACAACTCTCTTTTGTCAGGTTCACCAAAACACTTCTTAGAAAAACTACAAAACATTCAAAACTCAGCTGCTGGGATAGTTTTAAAGGAAAAAAAAACGTGATCACGTCACACCACTACTTCATTCACTTCATTGGCTCCCAGTGCAAGCACGGATTGATTACAAACTCTCTGTTCTCTGCCACAACTTTTTCTCTGGTTCCTGCCCTTCCTATCTAACCGAACTTCTCTCTGTCTATTCACCCCTTCGACAGCTTCGCTCCTCCGCAGACGCGCGTATTCTTTCTGTCCCCAAGACTTGCACAAAAACATACGGTGAAAGATCTTTCTCTTTATGTGCCCCCCCCCCCCCAAACAATGGAATTCTCTTTCACTACACATCCGCAATATACCAACCATCACAGCCTTCAAAACTGCACTAAAAAAACATCTCTTTAAACTTTATTATCCTGAATGATTCCCCCCTTTGACCGATAGACGATACTGCTGGGTGCCGTCCATTGCTTGACATGTAAATAGTTATGGATTTGCTGGGCGAACACACATTTGTTTTATTTTATTTAATTAATGTATGTTAATTTTTAAGTTCATGGTTATGTTTGTTAAATTTTATGTACAGGTCGGGGAGGAAAGATTAGAGGCAGTTCGCAGCTTTAAGTACCTCGGAGCAATAGTCTCGGAAGAAGGCTCCAAGCCCGAATTGATGACCAGGATTGCCCAGACCATAACAGCACTAAAGAGGCTCAAGAAAATATGGAACTACAAAAATATAGCCCCAAGCACCAAAATCAACCTGATGCGCTCATGTCCCCTCCATTTTCTTGTATGCCTGTGAGTACTGGACATTAACAGCAGAACTCGAAAGGAAAATAAAGGCGATGGAGATGAGATGTTTCAGAGGCTTTCTTGGCATCCACTATAGAGACCATATCACCAATGAACAAGTGAAAGAAAGGATTTGTCAACTGGGCAGTACGATGACCTCCTGGTGTCCGTAAAAAAGCGCAAACTTGAGTGGTATGGCCACATGACAAGAAAACAAGGGCTTGCCGAAGAAATGATGCCGGGCACAACTAGAGGAGGGAGAAGAAGAGGAAGGCAGAGAAAAGATGGGAAGATAACATCAAAGAGTGGACGGGACTAAAACTAGGCGATGCTATGCGTAGTGCAGAATACCGTGAGAAATGGAGAAGGATAGTTTTCATGTCATCTGTGGCGCCCCAACGGTCCAAGGACTAAGGGACATGATGATGAGGATGATGAACGAAGAGTCAAAGGATCACAAAACACCAACTCGAACGCAGCTCAATGAAGAGCAGAAGAATGATCCAGAAATCTTTAAACTTCGAGACAACGCTATGACCAAAGAAGAAGCTGAGCAATTCCCTGTTTGTTAATTCTTACAAGATGACATACTTATTAAGAAATAAAAAGCTGACGAAGAATGGAGGATAGTTCATCAGATAGTAGTTTCTACACTTTTCGGGAACGAAATCCTGAGCTTAGCCCATGATTCACCACTTTCAGGCCATTTGGGAGTGAACAAAACATATCACAAAATCACGTCACACTTCTTTTGGCCAAAATCAAGAAAGTTGTGGTGGACTACTGCAGATCATGTCATACTTGTCAAGTGGTAGGGAAACCAAATCAGAAGATACCAGCAGCTCCTCTTCAACCCATTCCAGCTTTTAACGAACCATTCAGTCACGTCATAATAGACTGCGTTGGACCTCTGCCAAAGACAAAATCAGGTCACCAATACTTGCTGACAATCATGTGTGCTTCAATGTTATGTAGGCGACGTGTTTGCTTCACGCTTTCCCTGTGCATGAACTCTAGCAGACAACAAACTGGAGACCGCATTTAAGGTGTAGATAGCAAACTAATAGTATCCCTTTAAACTTTTTACAGCAAAATAAGTATTGTCCTTGTCATTCAGAATTTTATAGAAAAATCTGGATAAAACTGGAAAGGAAGACAATGCGTAAGGCGGTTCTCAAAAGATGAGTAGAATAGACTATAAAAGCGTGTGGAGACAAATCACAGAGAGAGGCAGATCATTTATCACGAGATTCTATCGCATGTGTTATTTGTTGCTACGAGACAGAGCTTTGTTTACAGTGTGTGTGTGTGTGTGTGTAGATTTCTTGTCATCATTGTACTCTTTGTGCACATTGTGCTTTATTTAACATTGTACCGGTACAAACCAAACAATATACTGTAAGTCAATGCCCCTGACCTCCCCCGAGCATGTGAGCACGATGCAATTTGCAAACGACCCTTAATATATGCTTGCTATTGTTTTGCTTATCACGATTAAAAGAAGAATAGACCAACAAATGCACAAGCAGCGAAAAGCCTGTTCATTATGCTAGTGGAGCTTCCTGTCCATTATGTTAGTGGAGCCTCCTGTCCATTATGTTAGTGGAGCCTCCTGTCCAATATGTTAGTGGAGCCTCATGTCCATTATGCTTGTGGGGCCTCCTGTCCATTATGTTAGTGGAGCCTCCTGTCCATTATGTTAGTGGAGCCTCCTGTCCATTATGTTAGTGGAGCCTCATGTCCATTATGCTTGTGGGGCCTCCTGTCCATTATGTTAGTGGAGCCTCCTGTCCATTATGCTTGTGGGGCCTCCTGTCCATTATGTTAGTGGAGCCTCCTGCCCATTATGCTAGTGGAGCCTCATGTCCATTATGATAGTGGAGCCTCCTGTCCATTATGCTAGTGGAGCCTCCTGTCCATTATGCTAGTGGAGCCTCCTGTCCATTATGCTAGTGGAGCCTACTGTCCATTATGCTAGTGGAGCCTCCTGTCTATTATGCTAGTGGAGCCTCCTGTCCATTATGCTAGTGGATCCTCATGTCCATTATGCTAGTGGAGCCTCCTGTCCATTATGCTAGTGGATCCTCATGTCCATTATGCTAGTGGAGCCTCATGTCCATTATGCTAGTGGAGCCTCCTAGCAAGTAGTGAAAAGCATGTCCATTATGCTACTTGCTATGTCATTGATATTATTTTCATCATGTTTTTAAAGATTTGCCCTCAACTCAAAAAATGAATTAATATGCTTGATGAGGGGGATGCCATCATAAATAATTTTCAAGTGTTATGTGTTATAAATTTTATGTAGATACTAGATACCTTGCTTCTTAATCTTTACGATTTAAAAAAAAAACTGCTTCATTTGCGTGAACTTGCCTTGCTGAAATAATTCGTTTGTTCTTATAAATTGATTTTTATTAATACTCATTCATAGTTAATGATTCCTGCAGATTTATATATATGAGTTAGGGTCATTCGACCCCCAAAGGTTCATCACTCACAGGTTGAGAACCGCTGCATCATAAAAAAGTAGAAAAACACTGGAGCTTTGTCATAATCATTATCATTTAAAAAAAGAAACTTATATTGTTCCTGGTACAACTAATTATGAGCGAAGAAAATAGGGCACCTATTATATAGTTAAAGCAACCTTCTGCTATTTACCCCCAGGCAGAAATTAAATAAACGTCCTAATTATTGTGAAGAATATCCGATTTTATTAGTGAAACAAGACCTTATTTCACAATAATAAACCGATAAAAGATACTTTAAATATGTGAGAGCTACCTAAATATTTAAAATTGTAAACCCACCACTTATTTAGAAAGAAATATCAGACATCTAGACATAATTAAAGTAATAAAATAAATACAACATATTTATTTTAATCTAGATAATAGCTAGATACATCCAATTGGGCAACTTTTTATAAGATATCTTTAAGGAAAGAAGAGTTCTCCTATATTTACCACAATGGCGCCGTAAAAGACAAAAGATTCACTAAAATGTAATGTTTTTGATTTCGTAAAATTTGTTAAATTGTTGTTGTATTCCACCAAAAAGATGTTATTTTACTTTTAAAAATAATTTTAATGAAGTTCCATGAGGTAAAAATGAATTAAAAATTTTATTTTTCTAGAAACATTATATTTTGAATTTGGGACCGCCGTTCTGAGGAGTGCCGAGATCTTTACAGTAGAGATATTTACAGCATTCTTCTCACTTCCGGCAGAGAACTAAATATTACAGTGACGTGAGAAAAAAACCACGGAATACTTATCATAGTTTCACTAAGAGGGTGCGCACCGTGTGACCTACTCATGTGGGTGTGGTGGGGGAGGCGTCACAAAACTGTACATTTCTTGGACAGAGCTTACCCCGGAGCGAGAAGTTGGTTTCGAGAAGGTTTTAAGAAGGTTTTGAGAAGGTTTCAAGAAGGTTTTCAAGACGGTTTGAAGACGGTTTCGAGAAGGTTTCAAGAAGGTTTTCAAGACAGTTTGAAGACGGTTTCGAGAAGGTTTCAAGACGGTTTTGAGAAGGTTTCAAGAAGGTTTTCCAGACGTGCTGAAGACGGTTTCGAGAAGGTTTCAAGACAGATCTAAATAAAATAAACCAGCAGGGAACACAGGACCAGAGTACCAGCAGGTGAATTGCAACAAGAGCAGGTAGCTGGCAGTCTAGCAGGGGGCGGCAGTCTAGCAGGATGGCACCATATTACAACCGAGGTGACGTCACTGCTGATCACGCATGCGCAAAGGCAACCTGCGATTGAATTACTTTATTTGATGAAGCCATCAAGGAGTGCAGTTTGGCGCAAATAAGATATGCGCTCCATTCGTTTGTTAGTAGGGACGGAACAGCCTATACGACACTAAGAGATTGGCTCTATTTCTCAAAATAGTAAGAACGGAACAGTCTATAAGACAGTCTATGAGACAGTGTGTGAGACAGTCTATGAGACAGTGTGTGAGACAGTCTATGAGACAGTGTGTGAGACAGTGTGTGAGACAGTCTATGAGACAGTGTGTGAGACAGTGTGTGAGACAGTGTGTGAGACAGTGTGTGAGACAGTCTATGAGACAGTGTGTTAGACAGTGTGTGAGACAGTCTATGAGACAGTGTGTGAGACAGTGTGTGAGACAGTCTATGAGACAGTGTGTGAGACAGTCTATGAGACAGTGTGTGAGACAGTCTATGAGACAGTGTGTGAGACAGTCTATGAGACAGTGTGTGAGACAGTCTATGAGACAGTGTGTGAGACAGTCTATGAGACAGTGTGGGAGACCGTCTATGAGACAGTGTGTGAGACAGTCTATGAGACAGTGTGTGAGACAGTCTATGAGACTGTGTGTGAGACAGTCTATGAGACAGTGTGTGAGACAGCGTGTGAGACAGTCTATGAGACAGTGTGGGAGACAGTCTATGAGACAGTGTGTGAGACAGTCTGAATTATTCAGCCTCGCTCCTCCCAACACCTGATTTTCCCTGCAGTGGTTTTGGAGGGGGGGGGGGGGGGTTATGTCAGACATTTAAAATGTGTGTGTGTCTCGGTGGTGAGGGAATGTTAAGGTTCTGTGAAGACACGGCTTGTAAGACCACGCAGAACTGCATGAAAAAAATGCACTTGTGGTTTTTTATCCGGGAACCGGATAACAAAAAATTTAGATTCGCATAACCACGACAGCCTGTGAAATTAACACAATTCCTGGGGCTAAGGAAAGATTTCATCTTATAAATAATATTTTTAAATTTTTACCATTTAGACCCCTGACATCATTAGGTATGACTTTGTTTGGAGCAGTTCAACAATTACTTTAAAATACACTTTAAAATATCTCAACCAGCGAAAGAGGCAACTAGCAGTAAGCCTGGCATAGGGTCAGCCGGCCTTGTAAACATGAACTAGTTTTACCATTACATCATTGCATCTGAAAATGATACGTAATCGGAACAGAAAGTCCAATACAATCACAGAAAACCTTTAATCAATTACATACTAGATCGATATTAAAATATTTTTTTTTTAATTAAAAAAAAAATAATAAAAATTATTTTATTGAAATATTTAAAACTGTTGTAATGAAGTTGCACGGTGATAGTTACGCCAATGTAAAATTGCGCCAAAAACAAGTCTTAACTAAAACATTAATGGATTACCTGTTTTTTTGACTAGCACAAGGACTTTTCCCAGCAAATTAAAAAAAAAAATTGTTTTCACAGTTCCCACAAAAATATGGTTGCGTCGCCTCTGCTAGAAATGCATTTTCAAAAAAGGCCTATTTCAAAAGGCCTTGCAAAGACGCCCTGGTGGACTCCCCGCCAGTAGCCTATGGAATCAGGTGGACGAAGCAAATCTGGCCAAAATGTGTCGGTATAATATACTCATTTTCATTTCAGTCGCGTCCGCGTCGTCCTGGAAGTCATTAATCAAGGCCGAACCTTCCTTGAAGACAAGGTAGGCCACGAAGTGGAAACACCTAACTGTTTTAATATCAGATATTTTTTATCTTGTCCTTTGTCAGGAGCGGAAATAATGTTATTTTTATAGAGATTTTGTACTTTAGATGGTCAGGCAGGGTAATATGAAGTAATACGTCTTGTTACGGTAGATGGTAGCTCAGGGTAACTTGAAGTAATATATCATGTTACTGTATATGTCAGTTCATAGTAGCTTCAATCAAAATGTCATGTTACTGTAGATGTTAGCTTGGGTTAATTTGAAGTAATATGTCATGTTACTGTAGATGTCAGCTCACAGCAGCTTGAAGTAATATGTCATATCAATTTAGATGTTATCTCAGTGTAGCTCGGTGGAATAGGTCATGTTGCAGTGTACAGAGGAAGAGAATTGAGAGAAAACAAATTGGATATAATGAGATTGTCCGATGCATGTCACCATTCTTGATACACAATTAAAAAAAACAACAATATAATTACATCTTTAACTACAAATAAGAGAATGCAAAAAAAAAAAGCTTTGACCAAAGAGACCATACAAACAGGGCGTGTCTTCGAAAAGCAGCGCCTAGAGGGAAGTATGAAAGGGGTGCAAGTCAGTATGTAGAAAACAACGTGGCGCCCGGGGCGGACGAATAGAAATACGATATTTTGGCGCCCTTGATTTTGTGATGTACATGGGATTTTATCATTGAATTCACAACTGACGCCCTATCTAAAAACTACTTTGCCACCCTCCTGATGTTTCCACCCGGGGACGAGTCGCCCCTTCCACCCACCTCTTCGCACAGCCGTGCAAACAAGTACATGCTTATATTTGGTTTAAATAAGAATTTCGCGTGTTAATAGTGAACGGATTGTTTTCTGAAGACACATTTGTTGTTTGTTTACCAATTAAAGATTGTGTTAAACTTATTTAAAGGACATAATAATAATACAATTTATTAGCAAATTTATTTTTTAACTTAAATAAAACATCATTGGGTATTAAATAACTGGCTAGTATCTCAAGAATCATATTTATGTTTCGAACATATCTGAAAATAATTGTGAGCCTAAAATAATTTGACTATCTCTAAGCTTACTGTCAAGGGTATGAGAATCACTGTTGTTATGTTTGGTATGGAAAAGATGTTTAGTTTAGAGATTGTGTGTGTAGTTTTTGTCTGTTGTGTGAGATAATTGTGACGTATTTGAGTAGGGGGAAATGACGTGTTAGGTGTGTTGTTGTTGTGGTGGATAGATGGCCGTTGTACGACATGGACTGTTCAACGTGTGTGTTGCCGAGTGTTTGGCCGGATCGAATATTAGTCGTAAGTTATAAATCAGCGATAGTTAAGGAATTGCTGGTGAAAAAACTTATATCGTGCAACGAACCGGTTAGTTTTTGTTGTATTAGTATCAGTTGCCATCAGTTACACTGGCCCGTGGGATGAAGTGGGAGACATAGCCCAAACAAGTAGACATCTATCATCATGGGCAGATGAGCACAAAGACACTAAGATCCTACATCTCGTCACTTACTAAGAAAAGTTTTGAATACCCCCGTCCCTATCAAACTATTTGATATCTGCAATCTTAGCAAAATATGTGAATATCTACAGTCCTAACAAAATATGTGAATATTTACAATCCTAACAAAATATGTGAATATCTACAATCCTAACAAAATATGTGAATATCTACAATCCTAACAAAATATGTGAATATCTACAATCCTAACAAAATATGTGAATATCTACAATCCTAACAAAATATGTGAATATCTACAATCCTAACAAAATATGTGAATGTCTACAATCCTAACAAAATATGTGAATATCTGCAAACAAAACAATCAATTTTAATATTTTCAAATATATGGTTAAATAAACTGAAATACATTTAACACTACAGTGACTACTATGTTCTTATGTTCTTGTGTTCTTATGTTCTAATGCTTTTCGTCCAGAGTTTTATGAGTTGCCTTTGAAGGTCTGTTGAATACACAATTTATTCGCGATGCATTTCAAATGAATAAAACGAATTTATAGAAATAAAATATATTTTGTTTTAAAATTTAAATCGTAAGTTTTTTTTTCAATTTTTAACATTATTTTAGGTTTTTAAAATCATATAAAATAAATGGCAATCTCTCACTGAAGGTAGGTAACATTATAGATGTCCTTCACTAGAGGAGCAAGTGAGGGGCAAGAGTGGCGAAAGTGTTGGGGGTGACGATGTAGATATCAAAGGGGCAATGTGCTTATGTGGGTTAGAGAAGGTAGGAGGATTCTGTGTGTGGGAGCAGTGTGTGGTAGCAGTGTGTAGGATCAGAGTGTGGGAGCAGTGTGTGGGGGTAATTTGTGGGGGCAGTGTATGGTATTAGTGTGTGGGAGCAGTGTGCGGGAGCAGTATGTGGGGGCAGTGTGTGGGGAAGGGTTGATAATTGAGGGCCTAAGGTCTGTTAAGTAAGTAACACGGGAATCGTTGTGTAAATTAGTTTACAATGACAAGTTATTTTTTTCCCTAATCGGATCTAATCTAATGAAACACATGGACGCAAACGTTACACGTAGGCTGAAAACATAAGGACACACTTTGAGGCTAAAACAAAGGACAACCCGCGGTATATTTCCAATGTTCATTTACACCATTCATTTTATATTTGAACACTCATTTTAGAATTATAACTTCATTAACTAAGCCAGCATATTTTGCTACCTCCATCTTGAAAACAATCCATTCGGATGCAGTCATTATCCATTATCCACGATCGTGAAAATAATGACACAAAACTCCTTTCAAGAAAAAAAAAAAAGCAAATAAAGAAAAAACACTTAATCGAGAAAACCAACGTACAAGGAAGAGCACCTAACTGACCACACCATGGTTCACCTAACTGACCACACCATGGTTCACGTAACTGACCACACCATGGTTCACCTAACTGACCACACCATGGTTCACCTAACTGACCACACCATGGTTCACCTAACTGACCACACCATGGTTCACCTAACTGACCACACCATGGTTCACCTAACTGACCATACCATGGTTCACCTAACTGACCACATCATGGTTCACCTGACTGACCACACCATGGTTCACCTAACTGACCACACCATGGTTCACCTGATCTCACGATGGTTCAGATAACTGACCACACCCTGGTTCATTGAACTGACAACACCATGGTTCCCCTAACTGACCACACCATGGTTCACCTAACTGACCACACCATGGTCCACCTGATCACACGATGGTTCAGGTAACTGACCACACTCTGGTTCATTGAACTGACCACACCATGGTTCCCCTAACTGACCAAATCATGAGTCACCTAACTGACCACACGATGGTACAGACGACTGACCACACAATGGTTCACCAAACTGACCACAACATGGTTCACCTAACTGACCACACCATGGTTCACCTAACTGACCACACCATGGTTCTTCTAAAGCCTTGTTGCGGAGAAATTTTAAACAAATTTAGATTTAATTTTTTATAGTTTTGTCATTATAAGTTTAAAATTTAAACAAAAACAAACAATTCATTGATTGGTCAGTTTGAAATTTCTTAAATGTCACTATACAAAACGTATGGACCAAAAATGTCCCCTTGCGAGCGTGAGGAAACAAAAAAGGGGAGGGGCGGCACTAATTGGGATACTTGTATGCATGTTTTCCAAATTTTCAGCCCCAATCCAAATTGTTCCATACTACATTTTATAAAGATTTATTCGATAAACCTTTTTTAGGTATTGTAAATTTTAATTTGCATCTCTGAACAATATAACTAAAGGTTGTTATGACTGGAACAAGATAAGACAACTCAAGTCCAAAAACATCCGATTTAGTATCCCTAAATTTACCCCCCATACCCCACGTCAGGTTACATTTTTTTATACATGCCTTTCCGGTTAGCACAGTGATTCTCTATCTTCCTAATGCCGTGACCCTTTAATACAGCTCCTCGGGTTGTGGTGACTCTTCCCCCCACCCCCACCAACCGGCAAACCATACAATTATTTTCGTTGCTACTTTATAAACATGTGTTTTCCGATGGTCTAAGGCGACCCCTGTGTAAGGGTCATTCAAACCCCCAAATGGGATTAGTAAATTAAGGACCAATGTCAGGTAGCCGTAATCCAAGCCCCGCCAGGTAGCCGTAATCCAAGCCCCGCATGCCCATGTATCACAAGTGTTGGGCCCAAGACATTTACTTGTTGGCAGTCACTGCCATTGATAAAAAGTGGTCGACCAAGAATGTGTTCAATCTGCTAAGCGTGTTGATTGTAGCCTCCAAGATTTCAACGCTCTAAAAGTTCAGCTTAAAGATGTCCGTCTTGGATTTGACACAGAAGTAGAAGTTTGGACGGGGCATTTTCGGCCTATCCGCAAAGTGAGTCACAGGGTGGCGCAGAAACCCGAAATACCTTTTTAACAATCGAACTATATTCCCGTTGTCAATTTTCAAATCAATTTCCTGCAATTCACGGGACTCAATGCACTCACCTCTTCATACCCGTTATCTTTTGTGTGGTTGTTTTGTTAAAGTAATCTACTTTTTTAATCAGATTTAATTTTATGAGCAAGATTGAATGCTGGACGCTTTCCTTGTGTTGACCTTAGCTTCGTCCGTTGACCCATGACCTCGTGATTCAGTGTGACCTCTATTGTCTTACCGCTGACGGTGTCATGTGCTCCTGTGGGTTCATGTCATTACCGGAAGTAACTCAACACGAATAACCTGGATATTTATAGACATTATTGTGTTTTTTAATGATCACATTTTTTTTCTTTGATGCCGTCCTATAAAATAAATCTACATGCCATACCTGGCCATACCTGGCCATACACCTCAGATGTTAAGATAAAATCTATTGTAGTTGGCCGGTAGAACGGTTGGATTGGCCTTAAACCTCAGACAGTGCGACATAATCTATTGTAGTTGGCCATTCGAACGGTTGGATAGCACACAGGTTTACGTACACTAAAATGTACCAACTTGGAGCGTCCATTATGCAACCTTTAGTTTTATTTCGAACAAAACAAGAAGAAACAGAATGGTGGAGGGCTGGAATAAATTTGTAATACATGTACTAAGAACACAACTAACACAACATACATGTGAGCAATGGGAACTTACTCCTGTATATTGTAATCATGATGGACGGAAGATGAAATATGTGGAAGGTACAGCAGCCAGGAAAGTTATTGTTATAATTTGAGATTACGTTCTTGCTTCCTCGAGGATTCACTTCGTAAGACACTGGTTAATTGAATACATAAACTTTTAATATACATTGTGTACAAACAAATCTTCAACGTAGATGCTAATTTACATCACTTTTCTACGGGTTAGGGTTTAGGTATGGGTTAGGTTTAGGGTTAATGTATTGGTTAGGTTTAGGGTTAAGGTTAAGGTATGGGTTAGGGTTAGGGTTAAGGTTAAGGTTTCGGTTAGGGTTAAGGTTAAGGTAAGGTAAGGGTTAGGGTTAGGAGTAAATTAAGTTAAGCGTTAAGGTCAGGGGTAAGGTTAGTGTTTGGGTTAAGAACGTACATTTTCTTATAGGTTATTGTGCACTCTACTTTTTGGCCCATGAGTTTCACGTAATTAAAAAAAAATGGAGATAAGACTAATAAGAATTGTCCTATTCTACGCTATTGTTATTCACGCAGATCTATGTCACGTGAGTTTTTTAGAAATATATTCTAAACTGTACACTTGCAAAATGTTTGCACTAAAAATAACCAATTGTTAGCTTAACAAAACATTAACTCACTCACTCACCACTTTGAACAACATCACCTATCTCACTCGCTCACCACTTAAAATAACAACTCACCTATCTCACTCACTCACCAATTTGAACACATCTTCAGTCCATCTGTCATCCAACAAAAGTTAGGGTCCAAAGATTTCAAAGTTCACCGGAGATAAATGTGAGTAGTTTTTCATTACGCAGCGATTGGTTCACGTGATCTGTGTCTTTAACTACGACAGTGGGTCTCATAAGTGTTATTATCATTTTCCTAATAAATGTCACTGTGTAAGTGGTCAGTATAAGACTTGTTTTCTTTGAAAAAGTATTCTTAGATTATTGGTGTTATAACTTAAGGATGTGAAAAATTGTTGGATGAATAAGATCACGTATCCTGTAAAAATGGAAACATTAAATTTCAAATGATTTGATTAAGGATACACCATATCGGATGTGATTAACAGTCACACATTTTACTAAAACCATTTCAATAATATTAATACCGTATTATACGGACTATAAGACGCTACGGACTATAAGACGCTACGGACTATAAGACGCTACGGACTATAAGACGCTACGGACTATAAGACGCTATGGACTATAAGACGCTATGGACTATAAGACGCTACGGACTATAAGACGCTACGGACTATAAGACGCTACTGACTATAAGACGCTACGGATTATAAAACGCTACGGACTTTCAGACGCTACGGACTATGAGACGCTACGGACTATAAGACGCTATGGACTATAAGACGCTACGGACTATAAGACGCTATGGACTATAAGACGCTATGGACTATAAGACGCTACGGACTATAAGACGCTAGGGACAAAAGACGCTACGGACTATAAGACGCACCTTAATTTTTAAGCAAATTCAAAAAAAAAAAAAAATCATTTTTACAATTTTTATATTAATTTCGAGTATAGTATAAGAATTACTTGAATTTTGGAGACAATCTTTCGAAGAAAAAAGTTCGTCTTATATTCCGTAAAATACGGTATATGTTTAAACATATTTAAAAAAAAATATACATACTGAGAATATAAATAAATTATGAAATCAACAAAACCAATCAGTGGGCAATGTCCCCAGCTCCGTTCTTGCTTTCTTTCATCGTTTCTATTATTTCATTAAGAATCAGAAGGGTGAACCTTAACAATTTTATTCAAGTTCCGACAGGTATAATACAACACTTAGATGGTCACGCATCAAAGACTTGTCACAATATTACTCAACCTACGTGTGTCTCCAGTGATGAAATTAAGGTTTGTGGCCCGTAGACATTTTACCGCCTCAAATGTTCCGGCATGGTTGCTCATTATCCGGGTTTGGGTTAGGGTTACCAGGAGATACAGTTGGTAATTAACCGGGTTAGGATGGTGTTACCATGGGATACAGTTGGTCATTATCTTGGTTAGGATTACCATGGGATACAGTTGGTCATTATCTTGGTTAGGATTACCATGGGATACAGTTGATCATTATCCGGATTAGGATTACATTGAGATACAGTTGGTCATCATCTGGGTTAGAATCACCAGGAGATACAGTTGGTCATTATCTGGGTTAGGATTACCAGGAGATAGAGTTGGTCATTATCTGGGTTAGGATAACCAGGAGATACAGTTGGTCATTATCCGGGTTAGGATTACTAGGAGATACAGTTGGTCATTATCTGGGTTAGAATTACCAGGAGATACAGTTGGTCATTATCCGGGTTAGGATAACCAGGAGAGACAGTTGGTCATTATCCGGGTTAGGATTACTAGGAGATACAGCTGGTCATTATCCGGGTTATGATAAACAGGAGATACAGTTGGTCATTATCTGGGTTAGGATTACTAGGAGATAAAGTTGGTCATTATCCGAGTTATGATAAACAGGAGATACAGTTGGTCATTATCTGGGTTAGGATTACTAGGAGATTAAGTTGGTCATTATTCGGGTTATGATAAACAGGAGATACAGTTGGTCATTATCTGGGTTAGGATTACTAGGAGATAAAGTTGGTCATTATCCGGGTTATGATAAACAGGAGATACAGTTGGTCATTATCTGGGTTAGGATTACCAGGAGATACCGTTGGTCATTATCAGAATGTTGTGACGTCGGCCAAAGGTTCTCGTTTATTTAAACAAAGACCACAATAAATTAAAAAAAAAGAAAATTGCGAATTTTGACGTAAAACAACAAGTTGGTGGTTTATAATTTTTTTAAAATGTGGATAACTAATTCAGAACAATGTGGATATCTGATTCAGAACAATGTGGATATCTGATTCAGAACAATGTGGATATCTGATTCAGAACAATGTGGATATCTGATTCAGAACAATGTGGATATCTGATTCAGAACAATGTGGAAATCTGATTCAGAACAAAGTGGATATCTCATTTATAACAATGTAAATATCTGATTCAGAACAATGTGGATATCTGATTCAGAACAATGTGGATATCTGATTAAGAACAATGTGGATATCTGATTCAGAACAATGTGGATATCTGATTCAGAACAATGTGGATATCTGATTCAGAACAATGTGGATATCTGATTCAGAACAATGTGGATATCTGATTCAGAACAATGTGGATATCTGATTCATAACAATGTGGATATCTGATTCAGAACAATGTGGATATTTGATTCAGAACAATCTGGATATCTGATTCAGAACAATCTGGATATCTGATTCAGAACAATGTTGATATCTGATTCAGAATAATGAAACGGTTTTAACACATTCTAACTTTTAAAAAAAAAATTGTTTCAAAAACTTTATTTGAAAACTTTCTTTATCTAAACTATTTGGAAATTATTTTTTTGAAAGAAGACAAAACAATTCAATTTCAAATACTTTTATTTTTTAATATGGAAGTTATGGTTCCTGGTTCCTTGTCAACATTATCAAACATTTCAACAAACATTTTCAAGTGATAACTATAACATTGTGATAACAGTAACATTAAACAAACATGTCAAATATTAATTTTTTTAAAAAAATCACATTAACAAAAAATTAAAAATAGTAACATTTATGATACATCATATACAATAATTAAAATACAAAAATATAGATACACAATAAAACTCTGACAACCGAAATACGTAAGATCGTTTAAAAAAGAAATTTCAAATAAGAAGCAGTTGTCGTTCACGAGGGGAAGTACGCATAGTTGGAAAGTTAATTGCAGTATGTCCCCCCCCCCCCCACCCCCCAAACCCCCTTTGGCATTATAGAGTTTCTATATAAGTTAAAATTTAAGATCTTGTGAAAAAAAGAAAAATTAAGGGAGTTAACCCTTTATTATCACTTTATTATCGTCTTAGTAATTTTGTAGTTATTATTTCCCTTGGTCACAGGTTTGTAGATCCAAAATCCAATGATGCAGGCTTACACAATTAAAATCATAAAAGTCTATGTTGCATATTTGACAAAGTCTTAAAGACAAAACTTTAAAAACCATAAACTATTAATATTTAAAAAAATTTGTTGATCTTATTAATAGAACACAGAACAGTCCTAACTTTACTATCTTTCATTATCTGAGCATATATGTACATATCAACATCGTCGTATAAAGATTTGTATAAATTATTTTATATAAAAGTATAAACATACATTTAAGTGGTGCACAATTTCTATAATCACAACAAAAGAATTATTCTTCTAGTACAACTATTTATATAATCACAACAAAGGTACCGTTCTACTAGTACAACTCTTTATATAATCACAACAAAAGGTATCGTTCTACTAGTACAACAATTTATATAATCACAACAAAGCTATCGTTCTACTAGTACAACTATTTATTTAATCACAACAAGGGTATCGTTCTACTAGTACAACTATATAATCACAACAAAAGGTATCGTTCTACTAGTATAACTATGTATATAATCACAACAACCGTATTATTGTTCTTTCTGGACTCATTCAAATTTAGATATGAAATTAACTATTCCAGTCAAAAAGTCACAGACTTATGTTTAAAAGAAAACAAACAGGACTTGTCTTTTAAATCCGCCAGGTTCGTTGGAACACAGTCCAGCAGTAACATTGCCTTGAAAAGAGGTGTATTTTTACTAATTCTAAAATGGGAAATAGAATCACGCTAAGCAACATTTCTTTGTTAAAATGCAACGCTCAAAACCATTTACCGTAGTCTACACGTTAAAGACACAGTTTCAAAATGTCTCATAAACCCAGAAAATTCATTTTATACCATTACTTTCATAATGGAATTGTCATTAAAATTTGGTTGTATCATTATTTTAATTTTTACTTAAAAACTAAATCTCATCTTTAAAATGGGTTTAATGAAATGAATCGCGACTCAATTTTTTGAAAGCAAAGCTTGTTTTAAAATGTTTGCTTTAAAAAAAAAAGTATGTATTTTACAATGTTTATTTTAGAATGTGTATATTTCAAAAAAAAATTATAAATGTCTCAATTTAATAAATTCAAGTTATATAAAAAAAAATATTAAAAAAAAATTAAATTTCAATATCAACTCTGATAGTAAAAAAAAAAATACGATGTGAAATGCCGATTTGAAACTGTACAAGGAAGTATGTACATATGTACAAGGAAGTATGTACATATGTACAAGGAGGTGTGTACATGTGAGCTAATATAGGAGCTAGTTTTGCTCTGGATTTAATTTCATTTCATTCTACATCAACGGTAGTATCACAAGTATTCAGTCAAAGGGTTAAACTCATTACATATACATTACAATAGGAGCAGTGTCCTGGAGCAGTGTACTATAAAACTATAGGAGCAGTGTAACAGGAGCAGTGCACAATAAGAAGTGTACTAGAATTCTATAGGAGCACTGCACTAGGATCAGTGTACGATAAAACTAATGGAGCAGTGTATTTGGAGCAACACTAACTAACTATAGGAGCAGTGTACTAGGAGCAAAACTAACAAACTATAGGAGCAGTGCACTAGGAGCAACACTAACAAACTATAGGAGCAGTGTACTAGGAGCAACACTAACAAACTCGACGAGCAGTGTACTAGGAGCAACACTAACAAACTATAGGAGCAGTGTACTAGGAGCAGTATAATAGAAATCTATGGTAGCAGTGAACTAGGGGAAGTGTACTAGAAACTACTGGAGCAGTGTACTGAGTAGCGAACTATCAAACTTTTGAGCAGTATATGAGAAAGTATGTGCATCATTATTTGTATGACAAAACTTCAAGGAGGAACAGTCGCTAGTTATGGATTATGTTGGCTATGTATGTTGTCATCAACATCATAGTTTTACAATTTGAAATTGCATTGCAAAAAGAAATTTTTCTTTCAAGTTAAAGGTAACAATTTTGATTTCATGCCCAAATATTATCAGGGGGTCTATATTGTTTTATAAATGGGAGGAAGGGGCGGTCAAAATCAACCAGAATTGCGTGCCATCATTTGGGCCTGGATAGCCCCATCTTTCAAGGATAGCCCCATCGCTTAGAAGGGGCCCCCCTAAATGGGCTTATCGTTCAATTGTTTCAGCAACATGTTGATCGTATCAGGAGCCCTTGCAGTCACCAATTATGCCCTCAATGAGCTAGTGGTCAACATTGGTCAGACTTAGTTCAAACAGTTGTGGCCAGGGTTCTTCTACTCTCGATGAAATCTTTACCGTCCAAAAGGTTACAAACGTGTATCACTATTCTGTTTGAGAAAAATGAAATGAAAAATGAGGTCAAACCAGATATGGACACATTATATTTCGGTGAAATACATTCTCTCATATAATGTAGCCAGCATGACACCAGCATGACACCAGCATGACACCAGCATGACACCAGCATGACACCAGCATGACACCAGCATGACACCAGCATGACACCAGCATGACACCAGCATGACACCAGCATGACACCGGCATGACACCAGCATGACACCAGCATGACACCGGCATGACACCAGCATGACACCAGCATGACACCAGCATGACACCAGCATGACACCAGCATGACACCAGCTTATCTAAATGTTACATCAATTGTTTATGACATCTCATGTTTAAGACATCTCATGTTTACGACATCTCATGTTTACGACATCTCATGTTTACGACATCTCATGTTTACGACATCTCATGTTTACGACATCTCATGTTTACGACATCAACAGTTTACGTCATCAAGAGTTTATGACATCACCAGTTTACGACATGAACAGTTTACGACAGCAACAGTTTACGACATCAACAGTTTACGACATCAACAGTTTACGACATCAACAGTTTACGACAAAGGTTAACAACAACAGTTTACGACAACTGTTTGCGACATCACCAGTTAACAACATCACCAGTTTACGACATCAATAGTGTACGACATCTACGGTGTACGACATCTACTACGTATGCTATCTAAAACCCACGAAGACATACCGTTCTGGCAGCAGGCAAGTGTGCATTCGTTGTCTTGTCTTCAGCAGCTGCGTCGTTATTTTCAGCAGCTGTGTCGCTGTTTCCAGTATCAGTGTCGCTGTTTCCAGTATCAGTGTTGTTATTTCCAGTAGCTGTGTTGTTATTTCCAGTATCTGTGTTGTTATTTTCAGTGGCTGTGTAGTTCTGCTTGTCCCCTTCTCCTTGGACTACTGGAGGGTCAATTTGAATGGCGGTTGAATCTTTGCTGGACACAGAGTGACTTCGACCGCCGTAACCATGGTTCTATAACAATAGATACAAATATAAAATTCTATAACACATTTTTCATATCGCTTGTGCATTAAAATGTTATTTATGCTAATTCAAATTCATATGAGAAAATAGAACAGTTTGATAGCTTTTTCTTCCCCATTTTATAAGACATATTTTTTTTGCCATGTGAAATAGTAATATGGTCTATAAACTTTCTTGTCTATTTCGAAAACATATTGGAATTTTAATTAATCCTCCTCCCCCCCCCAAATCTATACTCTTCTCTATACTCTTCTCTATAATCTTCTCTATAATCTTCTCTATAATCTTCTCTATAATCTTCTCTATAATCTTCTCTATAATCTTCTCTATACTCTTCTCTATACTCTTCTCTATAATCTTCTCTATACTCTTCTCTATAATCTTCTCTATACTCTTCTCTATACTCTTCTCTATAATCGTCTCTATAATCTTCTCTATAATCTTCTCTATAATCTTCTCTATAATCTATACCCCTTTAACAATGCCATCACCAACAATGTCAAGTTCAAAACTCAATCAATAATTAAATAGAAGATTATAAAGTGATTACAAGTAAGATTACACCATATGTCGCGGGATCTGACGTTGTCATGCAATCGTTACCTCTACGCCGTAGAGTCTCTCCTTCTCAAACGAGAAAACTTCCCCGATGGAGTCGATGGTCGTGCTGCTAAACGCGCTCTTCACGGTGGGGTCCTGGCTGGCTTTCCGCCCTAGATCATCATGTTGGTGGCTGTACGGAACAGACAACACTTATTTTAACATTTTTACTCACTGTGCACGTTGAGTTTGTTAACAAGTCAACAATCGTTGTTGTTTTGAATTAAAGAGTTGTGGAAAAAATAATTCTTAAAAAATGGAGGAATACATTTTTTTTTAAAAATTTCTACTATTGTATCTTTTTATGAATTGTTTAAATATTTAAGACAGCGATAATAATAACGATATTAATTTCTCTTCAAAATCATTAATCTCGATACTTAATATCGCAATCGTCAAATTTAAAATTTAAACTTGTTAATAAAAAATTTAGTTAAATCTCGTAAAATAAAATGTAGACTAGCTAATAATAAATAGTGCCCCGGTAGCGTCACTAACTAAGTTTTTGAACTGACCTGGAGTCCTCGTCGTCTGAGCTGATGTCCCCCATGTCGAACAGGCTGGGGACACTCCCCATGCTGGACATGGTGGAGATCAAGGTCAAGGACGCGGCCCGCTCCAGCACGGAGTGAAGGCTACCACGCCTCACGGCTTTACCTGGGCAAGAAAGAAGAGTTACAGGTAAGTACGCAGTCAGTACACAGTCGGTACAAGTTAGTACGCAGTCAGTACAAAGTCGGTGGAAGTTAGTACACAGCCGAAATGCCAAAATTCCACACAAGTCACCTGTATATGTTTACAGTATCACCTTTATATGTTTACCATTACACGTGTATATTTTACGATAACACCTGTATATGTTTACCGGAGCACATGCATATTTTACCGTAATGCCCGTATATGTTTACCGTAACACTTGTATATGTTTAGGTTAACACCTGCATGTGATTACCATAACACTTGTATATATTTAGCCTAACACCTGTATATGTATAACGTAAATGTGATAGACATAAGCTGCGGACATGTAGAGTACATGCATGGCTAAAAATAAATGGAACAATATAGGGTGGGGGGGGGTACATGCCCCATTTTTTAAATTTTCTTTGTATTTCCATTATCAGAAAGGTCAAGGTCGTGTTGCTGGGTTGTGGATACAAAAACATGTGCTCATAGTTTGATTTGTGTATAGATGATAGGACCAAGTGATCAAGGATCATACTGATCAATGACCAAACTGATCAATAATATATATATACATATATATATATATATATATATATATATATATATATATATATATATATATATATATATATATGTATATCCCACCACACGACCCCAAAAGTCAGGGATCCACTGCTGAATTCCCTCCTGACGTGCCACTCTTGTTGAACCATTGCATCAGACGACCCACAAGACATATAATATATCCCACCGCATGTCCCAACCAGTTTGGGATCCACTGTTAAATGATCGTCTGACCTGCCCCCCCCCCACTCCCCTCAGCCTTCCTCCCGGGAGCCCTGTGTCGGACGACCGACAAGAAATAATATATGTATCTCCACATGTTTACGTGAGCTGAGTTGATTGATCGCCGGCTTAGTCACATTGAGTCAAGGCGAGAGAAAGTTTTCGCCATCTAGCCCAAATTGAACGCTGCGTTAGTTTTTACAAAACAAACTTAGAATGTTTCTATAAAAAAATGATACAATTTCAAGGGCTTTACGTGACACACATTCCAGAACCATTCACATTTCTAGGCCCGATATTATCTTAACAGGCCATAGCTGTTTAAGCCGATCAATGTACGCCATATTTAAGCCTCAATGTACGCCATATTTAAGCATACACAAAGTAAAGTTGTTGATTGTTGCATGCACATCAGGGGCTTTCTTATCATTGTTTTTGGTGAAGGTGGCCCGGGGGGGGGGGGGGGCGCGTCCGATATTCGCCAGTTAGTGTACTTTTTGCTGATGCTACAAAATCACAGGATCTGGCATTTACTTTTGGAGATTCAGTTGTTTCCCCGTCAGCATATCAACGCAGCTCACGAACCCAAGTAAAACTCAAGCGTGTGATACAGCTTGGTACCAGGGGCGTCGCATGACATGCTGGATTTGTCAAACCGCCTTTGGGTCTCCAGGGGCGTCGCAGGAGATGCCGGAATGGTCATACCGCCTTCTGGATTTAAGGGGCGTTACATGAGATGCCGGTGTTGTCATACAGCCTTCTGGGCTCCAGGGGCGTTGCATGAGATGCCGGTTTTGTCATACCGCCTTCGGAACTCCATCTCCGGGTTCTTCGTTCTTAGACCATGTGTTTCTAGCAACATGGCAGTGGATGTTTGTCAATATTTCTCTTGGCGTCGGTTTTGTTTGTTTTTGTCTGAGCTTTAACTCCACCTCACCCATTTTTAATGCTGTCATATGTTGGTCATAATCTGGTATTTACAAACACGGCGGCAAAGTCGTTGTAAATTATTGTAGTGTAAATCATTGTAAAGAGAAAATGTATTTTACTACACTGTTTATATAGAGGTCTTTTCAAAATATCCATGACAAAGTGTATCTTGGTTGTGTTCATTTCTTGGAATATGATATGACTTGTGTGATGTCAGGCGTGTACAGCTGCCAAACATTTACACATGTGTAACACAGCCATGTAAGCATGGAGTAAAAAAAAGAAATATTTTCAGTTTATTGCGTGTACTGAGAAAGTTTTTAAGAGCAAACGATGGTTTCACCACTCAACATTTGAGCAAACCGATGGTTTCACCACTCAACATTTGAGCAAACGATGGTTCCACCACTCAACATTTGAGCAAACGATGGTTTCACCACTCAACATTTGAGCAAAAAATGGTTCCACCACTCAACATTTGAGCAAACAATGGTTCCACCACTCAACATTTGAGCAAACGATGGTTTCACCACTCAACATTTGAGCAAACAATGGTTTCACCACTCAACATTTGAGCAAACGATGGTTCCACCACTCAACATTTGAGCAAACGATGGTTTCACCACTCAACATTTGAGCAAACAATGGTTTCACCACTTCACCTTTGAGCCACCCGTGGTTTTGCCCCGATCATGTTTTTGAAAGGGAATGCATTTGGTTTGAGACTTTACATTTACAATTCATTTAAATAGCAGTTACGTCATCCTGCAAGAGCTACACTCATACAATAAACCATTTTGTCTGTTAGAGTAAACTCTCTCATCCAAATTGTTTGAATATTTATTTTTGGAATATTCTTTATAAAAAATATTCTATATACGTAAATTTTGTATCCTCATTCATTAATAACAAAATGCAAATATATATAAATATATATACATATATTATATGTATATATATATATATATATGTGTGTAAAAGTAGTTGGATTTGAGGAAAAAAGTTAGTAAAATTACTAAAATCATATTTTCTCTTATGTATTCTCAAAGTCTTAACTCCAGACAATGGTAACACCGCCCCCTTAAAGAAATTAACGAAAACACTTTTTTCACAAAACCCGAGGCTTCTATTTTTAAACGTACAAAAAGAACATCCATATCACATGTTAGGCAATTAATTATCCATTGGACAATGGATCCATAAATCATTCAGGCATTCAGTTGAAAGCAAACACGGGCTGAACACGGATTTACGTCATGAATTAAACACAGCAGGACATTCTTTCAAGTTTATTTTTTGGGGCAATTGTTGTATCCACCATAATAACAGCCTGCGTCACATGCAGACAGGAAGTCAGACATGGATGCTGTCAAACGTGAATTTTTATCGTGAATTTGAAATTAGTTTTGGTTGTCATTTTGAAATATAGAATAAAATCGCCAGAAATTTGTTTTAAAACGGAAAGTTCGCCCTTCATTAATTTGTGCACTTTTTATTATTTGCGGTAGCTTGGGAATTGAACGCGATAAAATTGTTCATAAAATGTCAGTGTACATTAGAGTTTAATGGCTTGGTCATTGAGATGGTTGTTATAAACATTTTATGTTCAAAAGTATTGGGCCTTGTCGTGCTACAGTTGTGGGCACTTTACCATAGCATTAGATAACTATACAAGTTTTCATTGAAAATGTGTCTGTAGAACTCACCCATTGGCGAACAAGCTGTGATCTCAGAATCTGAGGCCCCCAGTTTTCTACACAGGCCAGCCAGTGCTTTAAGCTCATGCTGGGGATTACAAGATTAACACAATTATAGAAGCAAGACAGGGTAGAAGCAAGACAGGGTAGAAGCAAGACAGGGAGAGTAGAAGCAAGACAGGATAGAAGCAAGACAGAGTAGAAGCAAGACAGGGTAGAAGCAAGACGTGGTAGAAGCAAGACAGGGTAGAAGCAAGACATGGTATAAGCAAGAAATGGTATAATCAAGACATAGTATAGGCAAGACATAGTAGAAGCAAGACATGGTAGAAGAAAGACATGGTAGAAGCTAGTCATGGTAGAAGCATGACATACGCATGAGGTAAAAGCTAACCTTCTAAAAGGAATGAAACACCACAGCCTGCTACACAAATTCTTGCTGATTTAGAATGTACCACTTATTGAATATTAATATTTATTTTACATCTTTTGTTCACCAATTGTAATGTTTCCACATTTTTATTCCAGTAGTTTCATCAAAAATGTAAACATGTTTGTAAGCATCCACTGCCACCTGAACACAGATGCACTTTTTACCTTGGAATTTAGACTACAACATTTGGTTTATGTTTCAGGGCAAGACTACAAAGAAATGTTAAGGTTCAGACTACAGAAAAATGTTATATTTCAGACTAGAGAGAAATGTTATGTTTCAAACTACAGACAAATGTTATGTTTCAGACTACAGACAAATGTTATGTTACCTTGTACATCGACGTCTTCTCCAGAGATTCTTTGTTCTTCTTGACAGACTGCCTCAACCTCTGCTTGACAATCTTCAGTTCCACGTGATCTTTCTCTTGTATCACAAGCACGAAACCTGAACGAAACGTGACAAAATGCATAAAAGTAGTTGTCACAGCCGAACATAACGTGATAGTTCATCAGTTATGGAGTACGCTATGCATAATTAGTTGGCTGCTGAACAGGCTTGAAGCTTTATTGTTCGTTGATCAATTTTCGTTAATCAATTGTTTGTTAATCAATTGTTTGTTTTTATCAACTTTTTGCTTTTTTCAATTGCTTTGGATATGGAGGTATTTATAATTGTGAACATTTCTCTAAAATTACCTCGTTTAGTAAATCATTTACACAAACAAGCAAAAATTAAATTAAACTCGTCAGCAAATGTAGAGTTTGATATGAATAATACTCCCCCCCCCCCCCCCTCGGCCCTACCCCCTGGCTAGTTGATTTGAGATTATCGCACATAGAAGAAAAGAAAAAAATGCGGAAATATTTTTTTTTGTTGGTTTAAGCTAATGTCAGCCATTTCTATTTCACCATGATGTTACTATCACGTAATGTTAAGACATCATGATGTTACTATCACTTAATGCTAAGACATCATGATGTTGCTATCACGTAATGTTAAGACATCATGATGTTACCTATCACTTAATGATAGGACACGATGCTACTTACTGTTGACAATCCTGACGACTCTCCAGGGCAGGAGGTAAATTAAAATCATGGCCGCTTCCGTACCCGGATGTGCCCAAATACCTTCCCAGAATGCCACATCCAAACACCAGGAGACGGCTACCACTATAGCGTCGAAAACCTAAAAATATAAATACGTATAATTTGAATTATATACGTTTTTGGTTTCAAATTGACACGATTAATCTACACATAGATTAGCAACAGATACATAAGTGACACAGATATTAGCTACCAATATTTTAGCTACTTATATAATAGCTACTATCTATACATTAGTTACCCATTTAATGGATACACATAAAAAAACTACACATATAATAGCCACACATACAGTTTGTTGAAAATATCTTCGTCAAAGAAGTTTACTTAAAAACAAAACAAATCCCTTGATGTATGTATTTCAACATACAAATTAATCTCAAATGTTCAGCCTCTTCCATTTTAACACATGACTAACCTCACAGAGTCAGACTTTACATTTCAACATATGACTAACCTCACAGAGTCAGACTTTACATTTCAACATATGGCTAACCTCACAGAGTCAGACTTTACATTTCAACATATGACTAACCTCACAGAGTCAGCCTTTTACATTTCAACATATGACTAACTCACAGAGTCAACCTCTTCTATTTCAACATATGACTAACCTCACAGAGTCAGACTTTACATTTCAACATATGACTAACCTCACAGAGTCAGCCTTTTACATTTCAACATATGACTAACTCACAGAGTCAACTTCTATTTCAACATATGACTAACCTCACAGAGTCAGACTTTACATTTCAACATATGACTAACTCACAGAGTCAGACTTTACATTTCAACACATGACTAACTCACAGAGTCAGCCTCTTCCATTTCAACATATGACTAACTCACAGAGTCAGACTTTACATTTCAACACATGACTAACTCACAGAGTCAGCCTCTTCCATTTCAACATATGACTAACCTCACAGGGTCAGCCTCTTTCATTTTCATAAACACAAACTCATCCAGCCACTTACCTCAAGCTTATGATGCTTCAATTGAGTTCCCATGGCGAAAATTTTCAGGAACGTCTGAAGATAAAAAAAAAGCGTATTTTGTTTTTAAATTAGCTAAAACTGTGCTGACGTTGCTGTTCCAATAATCTTGATAACTCATAAATATATATTGGCCAGGGATCCACATTCGAATACACAACCAGATTTTTAGCTTATCGCTTACAGTTTAAGTATCTTTAACGTCTAAATATTCTCCAAACGTATTAAGGTCATTGTTTGCAAGTATCGATTTTAAATAGTGTCATATCATATCGTTTGTTAAGGATTGCATTTTGTAACCTAGAGTGTAGCCATTGTCATCCTCTACACTATGACAGTGGTTCTCAAACTTCCAAATGCCGCAACCCTAATTAATACAGCTCCTCATGTTGTGGTGACCCCCAACGATACTTTTTTTAGTTTCTACTTAATATATATGTGTTTTCCGATGGTCTTAGGCGACCCCTGTGTACGGGTCGTTCGACCTCCAAAGAGGTCCCAACCCACAGGATGAGAACCGCTGCACTGTGACAATTCTTGTAAATTTTACCATTGACCCGACACTTCAACGCTTTAGTATAAAACACATCTAAATCCACACAACATCGTGTCATCTTTCCTTGGAGTTCACTTACCTCAAGTAGCAGTGCGGATAAAATGACCAGGCTGCCCAGGTGAAAGATATGGGTCATGGTGTAGCGGAGGCCATGGTCAACCTCGTGTCCGGGAACTTTGGGCTCGATGGCCCTTTTCGACCTGTGTCCAGCAACTGGGTCCTCGCCCGCGAACACGGCTTCTACGGCTGCACCAATTGTGGTTGTGACGGTGGTGAGGGTCTCATTTTCCAGCAGAGACCTGGGAATAAAGTTACAGCTGTTAACACTTGCAGGGAAAGGTAATCATTTTGACTAAGAGTTGTCTCACCCTAAGCGCAGAGCTATGGTGTATGGCTCTTGCTAACTCTCTTTATGTCTCTCTCTGTCTCTCTCTTAAGCATGAGCGTTTTTAAAGGACTACCTGTGGTATTAGATCTAAGCTACGCTAGCATTTCAAATCCAGGCTAAATAGGGCGTTTTAGCATCAAGAATAATTTTAGCATCTATTAAGAACTCAATTTGGAATCCATCAGGAATAATGAGGAGATGGGGAAAAGTTGGCGACCAGGCAAATACTTTAACGTCTTCGATAATTCTTCTACTTTGTGTGAAAAGCAACATCTTAGGTCTGCCATTGTGGTTGACATCAACCATAACGATAACTATTTACTTACGTTACGAGCCTGACATATTTCATGACAACCCATTCGAAACCCACCAACCCATCCAACACCCACCAACCCATCCAACACTACCAACCCATCCAACACCAACCAACCCATCCAACACCCACCAACCCATTCAACACCTACCAACCCATTCAACACCTACCAACCCATCCAACACTTACAAACCCATTCAGCAAACACCAACCCATCCAACACCCACCAACCCATCCAACAAACACAAACCCATCCAACACCCACCAACCCATCCAACACCCACCAACCCATCCAACACCCACCAACCCATCCAACAACCACCAACCCATTCAACACCGACCAACCCATTCAACAAACACCAACCCATTCAACACCTACCTAATATCTGGTGCTCGGGAAAGGGTTGAGAGTGGATAGCTCGTGAAGTGCACGTCATCTCCTATGAGGACGTCCAGGATGGCGTCCAGGTTCCATTTGACGTGCAGGGTCTTGTTGAGCCCGGGGATGTGGTCAAACAAGTGTTGGGTCAAGGTCTCGTCCAGCACCTCATAGTAGTCCAGTTTTTCTGATAGAATCGAAGCAATGTGTTAGTCGGGTGTTTAAACATTGATTAGTTGACATCGATGCAAGGAAATGCATGTCTTGAGAACGATAACTTTATTTAATCATCAATGTGTGGTAAAATCATCTTGAACAGAAAATTAAATCTCAAACACTCATGTAGCTGCCCTCAAATCTCAGCTCACCCACATCATGTCTCAGCTCACACACATCAAGTCTCAGCTCACACACATCAAGTCTCAGCTCACACACATCAAGTCTCAGCTCACACACATCAAGTCTCAGCTCACACACATCAAGTTTCAGCTCACACACACAATCAGACAGTTTTCTCGGTTTAAATCACCCGCCAAATGTACGTCAGCGTCATGACCGGTCCACCGGTCACTCGTGGGGGCAGGCGTGCCCCAGTTCAGTTTGTGTGAACACGTTTGGGGCTAACAATCGTACCACAGGAGCATGCTGCTATTACCCATAGGTGCCACCACAGGAGCATGCTTCCTTGGCCCATAGGTGGCACACTGCTACATTTAAAATATGTTACCCAAATGACAGGTAGAAATGATTTACCACAAGTAATTATTAAAATCAAATGTTACATTAAAGACAGGTCAAATGCAGTGACAAAACGTGGCACACTGCCACATCAGTATATGCAAGTAATGATATACCACAGTAATGATGTCAATATACCACAGTAAAGATATCAATATACCACAGTAAAGATATCAACATACCACAGTAAAGATATCAATGTACCACAGTAAAGATATCAATGTACCACAGTAAAGATATCAATGTACCACAGTAAAGATATCAATATACTACAGTAAAGATGTCAATATACCACAGTAAAGATATCAACATACCACAGTAAAGATATCAATATACCACAGTAAAGATATCAATATACCACAGTAAAGATATCAACATACCACAGTAAAGATATCAATATACCACAGTAAAGATATCAATATACCACAGTAAAGATATCAATATACCACAGTAAAGATATCAATATACCACAGTAAAGATATCAACATACCACAGTAAAGATATCAATATACCACAGTAAAGATATCAATATACCACAGTAAAGATATCAATATACCACAGTAAAGATATCAATATACCACAGTAAAGATATCAACATACCACAGTAAAGATATCAACATACCACAGTAAAGATATCAATATACCACAGTAAAGATATCAATGTACCACAGTAAAGATATCAATATACCACAGTAAAGATATCAACATACCACAGTAAAGATATCAATATACCTTGTAAAGATATCAATATACCACAGTAAAGATATCAATAATTAAAATCTAGTCAGGGGTAATTGTTTTCCATTTATCAATTAATTATGTTGTAATTTCTTTCCGTATGTTTTTTTGTGCTTGACATATTTATGTTTCAAAAAGAAAAATTTTAAACTTAGAAACAGATTTCCACTGACCTCTCATAATAAGAATATCACAGATGAGCTGTCCGATGACGCACACGGCATCCAGCGCCGCCAAGGTGGACACCACAATCAGCAGCACGTGCGTGTGCAGCAGGACCGACAACCGCCTCTGGCATCTAAGAACAAGGGAAGTAATGCGAGATATTATTGGCCCGGTTGACATGTTTAAGCACCTGATCAGCTTCTCCCGCAGCTTCCTCGCTGAACGTGTTAAGGTCGACAGCGTGAATTTCTGCTGTGTTCCGGTACAGGCCATTGTTTGAGAATTCGTAATGCGATAGAGTGATGAGAAATTTGTCTTCGTATACAGACGAGCCGTGGGCACCTGTTACTCAAAACAAATTTAGTTCCCCGATCAAATTTTAAACGAAAGTAGTTCACCGATCTGATTTTAAACAAAAGTAGTTCACCGATCTGATTTTAAACAAAAGTAGTTCACCGATCTGATTTTAAACAAAAGTAGTTTACCGATCTGACTTTATGCAAAAGTAGTTCACCGATCTGACGATTGGTGGATTTTCTGAACACTCTTGGATTGATTGATTTTATTTAACATACATCTTTGATGTTCTACCATCACGTGCTAAATATTCAGTGTTTGACACAAACATGAAGACAAACGCCGACAAAGTGGGGTGGATTAAATCGTTTCCTAAAATAAAACAGAGTCAGTGTCTGTTGGGTGCTGAAGAAATATTTTTTCCACATTCAGACTGACGACGCAGTTGCGCTGACAGTTAAACCCACAGACTTTTGTCAACGGCAGACTGAAAACAAGACGCGTCTTAAATAGCTGTAAAGGTTGCAGCTCGGGCTGTGATTGGCTGCTCAAAGTCATGTGATATATTATGTGCTTTTAAAGTCTGTGGTTGTAGGTGGGGGGGGGGTGTTGTACAAGGAATTCAGGTTTAAACCCCTTAAGTGACCTGACCGAGAGCTCGTCGACTTTGCGTCATTTTGTAAGATGCGTCACCCTAGGCCCCAAACACGAGTCAAAGGACTAACAGCTGTTCAAGATGTCTGTCGGAACATCTGACCCCGCATGCGAAATGCTGGTACATGGCGATGACTCTTTAAAGTGGGGCAGTTTCCACATGTGCCAGGTAGTCGGTGGACAATATCGAGTCCAAGATTATTTAACCTCTTAGGGGTCCTGATGGGATCACCCAATGATCATGATTGGATCTTACAAGTACATAGATGGGATCTTCCAATTATAATGATGGGATATACCATCTATCATAATGGGATCTCCCAAGGATCATGATGGGATCTCACAAAGACCATCATGAGATATTTCAAGTATAATTTTGGAATATCCCATTTATCATGATGGGATCTCCCAAGGATCATGATGGAATCTCACAAAAACATGATGGGATATCACAAATATCATGATGGGATATCACAAAGATCGTGATGGGATCTCACAAAGATCATGAGGGGATTTCACAAAGATCATGATGGTATGTGTCGATAATATATAGATGGAATTCAATAAATAGTCAAAATACTGAACTGGTTACTATGTTTTAATGTATGGTAACATTTTACTTTAGTAAATTAAGAGTCGACCGAATACGAGTCGGAAGATGGTGGGAAGGGGGACACGCAAAATCGATACCAACTTATTTCCCCTTACGCATTAGTGCAGACGAGTAGTAAGTCACCGAAATGAGATCTTGAATATGACGCATGGAATTGTAGCCACAGCATCACCATGAGTCAGCTCGCACTTGCAAAGGTCGGGACATCGCTTTGTTTTGGACCGACGAAACGGGTTTGAGAGTTAAAAAAAAAACAACTTTTTCTTTATATGAAGTCTGAGAACTATATCATGTGTTTTTTTTCTTCTTTCTCAACCAAGAAGAAAGCGTTTATTTTTGTGTGACGTGTTGGGATCAGATCACATCTACATCAGCTATTAAGTAGGAGCTTAAATCTGCATACTGTAGTTTCTGCTCCCTTTTGCACAGAGCGACCTTTTTAAATAATTTTTAAACATTATTTTTTATATATTTCCAATCATAATTATGTCATAATAATTGTTTTTAAA
This sequence comes from Omphiscola glabra, assembly GCA_964017045.1. Taxonomy (NCBI): domain Eukaryota; kingdom Metazoa; phylum Mollusca; class Gastropoda; family Lymnaeidae; genus Omphiscola; species Omphiscola glabra. The sequence goes on along the minus strand of OZ024802.1, from coordinate 36,776,589 downwards.
ATTAAATATAAACCACAATAAATGAGAGGAAGAGATGTATACATTATTTCAATTGGTTACCGGAAATTTGTTTGAAAGAAATTTTGTCTACGGAAAATTGATCGACGGAAATTTGGTCGAACTGAATGAAATTTGGCCGAACTACTAATGATAGAGTGAGATAGCATCTACTAATGATAGTGAGATATAGCATCTACTAATGATAGTGAGATATAGCATCTACTAATGATGGAGAGCTATAGAATCTACCAATGATAGAGAGCTATAGAATCTACTAATGATAGAGAGCTATAGAATCTACTAATGATAGAGAGTAGACAATCTACTAATGATAGCGAGCTAGAGAATCTCCTAATGATAAAGAGCTATAGAATCTACTAATGGTAGAGAGCTATAGAATCTACTAATGATAGCGAGCTAGAGAATCTCCTAATGATAGAGAGCTATAGAATCTACTAATTATAGAGAGCTATAGAATCAACTAATGATAGAGAGATAGAGAATATCCTAAGGATAGAGAGCTATAGAATCTACTAATTATAGAGAGCTATAGAATCAACTAATGATAGAGAGATAGAGAATATCCTAATGATAGAGAGATAGAGAATATCCTAAGGATAGAGAGCTATAGAATCTACTAATTATAGAGAGCTATAGAATCAACTAATGATAGAGAGATAGAGAATATCCTAATGATAGAGAGATAGAGAATATCCTAAGGATAGAGAGACGGTAGCTCCTTGTATTTCAGTTTGGGAAATTTTCCGTTAAAAACAAAAACAATTTGCACAAACAAAGCAATTAAAGGGAAATAATTGAGTTCTGCATGTTGCTGAGCAGACGTGGGCCCGGCTCAAGAATTTGTTTTCAAATCCTCTTCAAAAATAACCTATTTACTTTCTAAGGTCCCCTAATGAAACTTATCCCAGGGAACCAAATATTTAAAAAAGAACGACATTAATTTATTTTTATCTATCTGACAGGATCACGTGACCCCTTAGCCAAACTTGAAAATCGATAACTATAATTTAAAATTTTTAAAAAGTTGTATATGTAACATATGAATGATAGCAGCTACATAAATGAACCCTTGCAGTAAATTATGCTCAGAACTTGATGACTTATTGCGAAGTGACAACGAAATGTCAGATGTCATCCAATTAATTTTTTATATTTTTTATTTTCGTCTTACTTAAAACTATTGTGTCAAAAAGTTGTGTTAATTAAGGTCTCCCCCACCCCGTCTCCTCCACAACGATTGGGGACAAATTAAAACACTCGATGTTTTTGCATCAATTACCCCGGTCTGTGACGTCATGCCCACGTCATATCCGTGTACAGAGAGAGCATGAGTTATCTGACGAGAAATTGTTACACATGTGTAAACAGAGCTGCCATATATCAGGAAGTTGGTGTTATGAGATGTAACGGCATTACAGTACTTCATGTTTTTTAATGGCTTTTTTGCGGTATTTGTGTAAATTTACACTTTGTGGTGTTTTTGTATGTGTGCAGTTTGTTGTGTTTGTGTATGTGAACAGCTTGTGGTGTTTGTGTATGTGTACAGTTTGCGGTGTTTGCGTATGTGTACAGTTGCTGTGTTGGCCGAGTAGCACCCATAACAAAAACTTAGTTTAAAATTAAGAACTTTGTAGACAATATTCGATATATATACAATGACATCCATCAAGAAATGTTGTCAGACGATTTATGACTCAATAGGAAGCCCTGACATGACCTTTGACATTTGACCTTTGGCTGGCACAGTGCCCTATTTTTTTTTTTTTTTTTTTTTTTAAGTCCTCAAAATAAAACCACTTTAAATAAACTGTGAAGTAGACCATGTTCCAGTCAGATGAACTCTCTCATCCATTACATCCAGGTGAGCTGTACACCTGAACTGGTCGGACTTGATGGCAGTACCGGCTTACAGATCACCCCATAACAATTGTTGTACTAGCACATCATATGTGATCGTCATGTGATTGGAGTCTAGAGAGAATGTTGAGTGAGTAGTCAGCATGGGGGGGGGGGGGCTGGACATTTTTAGAGCTAGCATTTGACAAGAGTTGGATATTGAATAAAAGTTTATCTGGAGTCGGAGCTTAGATCAATTTCGCAGCTTAGCTGGAGTTGTAGTTCTGGAGTTTATTTGCAGCAAGAGTTTAACCTGAAATGGCGTTAACCCGTTTTTCTTCATAGCTTTAGCTAGAGCTCTTGTGGATCTTAGCTGAAGATGGAACTTATCTCAGTTAGCTGAAGATGGAGCGTATCTCAGTTAGCTGAAGATGGAGCTTATCTCAGTTAGCTGAGGAGAAACATAACATAGCTGCTGTTTAGATACAAACATTCAAACATGGCGGATGTCTTTTTGCTTTGGTTAACTTGCGGCACATAGTGAGCTAGAGTATACACACACTTGCGGCACACAGTGAGCATACCTTACAATATACACACATATACGTGAATCCACACGTCTCGTTTTTGCATAAATGACCATCAGACGATTTGCTGAGAAAGAGCAATAAAACCCCCGTGGTTTTGTTCTATAGATTTAGAGCACATAGATTGGCTAATTTGTTCCACATTTTAACCTCACATAGATTTGCTAGTGTGTCCATAACTTAACCTCACATAGATTGGCTAATTTTTTCATCATTTTAACCTCACATAGATTGGCTAATTTGTTCCATAACGTAACCTTACATAGATTGGCTAATTTGTTCCATAACTTAACCTCACATAAATTGGCTAATTTATTCCATAGCTTAATTTCACATAGATTGGCTAATTTGGTCAATAACGTAACCTCACATAGATTGGCTAATTTTTTCCATAACTTAACCTCACATAAATTGGCTAATTTGTTCCATAACTTAACCTCACATAGATTGGCTAATTTGTTCCATAACGTAACCTCACATAGTTTGGCTAATTTATTCCATAACTTAATTTCACATAGATTGGCTAATTTGGTCCATAACGTAACCTCACATAGATTGGCTAATTTTTTCCATAACTTATCCTCACATAAATTGGCTAATTTGTTCCATAAATTAATCTCACATAGATTGGCTAATTTGTTCCATAACGTAACCTCACATAGTTTGGCTAATTTTTTCCATAATGTAACTTCACATAGATTGGCTATTTTGTTCCATAACGTAACCTCACATAGTTTGGCTAATTTGTTCCATAACTTAACCTCACATAGATTGGCTAATTTGCTCTATAACTTAACCTCACATAGATTGGCTAATTTGTTCCATAACTTAACCTCACATAGATTGGCTAATCTGTTGGTTTGTTTAATGATTTTCGTTTTTTAATCGTGGTGTTGGTTAAGCTAAGTGAAAAGTTTGAAGTTAAACGTGGAAGCGTTGTATTCACAGTTTGTGTTGAATTTTTGCAGGAATACATTTTAAGTTATTTTTTTCTCCTTCTATTAATGAAACAACCAATTGATAAAACAAATGTTAGCCAAAACAAATTTCGAAAACTTTATGAAAATACCATTTCCGGTTGACAGGTTTTAGGAATTAAGTTATCACCATTATTTTACAAATCGAGCTGTATTTTAAAAAATGCAAAATCCAACTCAAATAATTAATTTTCAGATATTCCATCTGAAATTTGATCGATAATCACAATAACAATCATAATGGGATCATACACGATATGAGGCATCCTATTCACAATACATGTAGTTAATAATACGGCAAAAATTAATAATTAGGCAACAATTAATAATTAGGCAACAATTAATAATTAGGAAACAGCAAATAAATCTAATACTGTCCAGTTACTGACCTGCTTTCACATGAGGCTTTGGGCTTCACATCCCGTTGGTGGTCTATATTTTTCTTAGAGTTGCCCATGATAGAGTGGCAACAGTTTTTCAATATCGTCTGCAGATAGCCTCTCAAGAACACACACCGAAATATCTTTAAGTCAAATATCTCTGTATATTTTTGCTTTTGTGACATATATTTTTCCTTTTATACTTTTAAAGGTTTTGATTTGTTTCTTTATAAAATCACAATATATTGCACAACTATTCCCATTAATGTTTGTTGGTTTATCTGTATATACTGGGGTTGGTCTGGGCTTTTTAAAAAAGATTCCTTTGCCTTTTAAAGCTAAATATATGTCCAGTAAATGTCCATTAATTGTTACGAAAGAAAGACATCCGTCTACTCTCTAGGTCAGGTCGTTGGATAATTAAATCTCACGAAATCAAAATCGCACTTTTATACTCTCGAAACCGCAGATCCGGAGTCACTGACGCAAAGCAAAAAATAACGCATGGAAATATTCCCATAAATATGGACCATGAACATTTGACTGACACATGCCGTTAGATTTTTTTTTCCTTTTTCTTATCATTTTTTTTTTCCACAACGGCTCTGCCTTCACAATGATGCATGACCCATTTCCTTATCACCTTTCCGTATACAAGCCGCACTGTCCCAACCAACTTCACCTTTGTTTCATTTCTATATCTCTTAAGTCATAGATGATACTTATTACCTGTGTTGAGATCCTTATTCCAGGATGTACATCGTTCCAAAGGTGTAGATATTTTAACACCAAAACAAAAACGAGCATGGGTGAGGGTGGGGGGGGGGGCACATTTAACTTAGCAACAATCTTTTATAATGATATGTTATTTCCTGGAGGTCCTCTTGACAGTTAATGATCGCTCTCCCCCCCCCCCCCTTTGTCATTTTTTGTTGGGATACTCCTTCGGGTCTCGGCCCGTCTCCCCTGACCTCACCCTCCCCCAAAGCGTAGCTGTTGCTTTTTCGAGGGCGATTATTCAGGTCTTAACTGTCTTTTACATCTGTCAGTGAATGTCTTGCCAAGTCATTAATCCTTGACATGCTAGCGGGAATATCCACGGGTAAAAAAAAGAAAGATTTCACTCATTTTGTCTGGAATGCCATCTAAGTTCATTTTTTTAACAACCCTCAACATACAACTCATGTAATCCGTAACGCTAAACATAGAAAACCCATTCAAAGAGAAAGTGGTTGAGTGATGTTTATATTGTTAGGTAATGATATTTGATATTGTTAGGTGATGATCTTTGATATAATTAGGTACTGATCTTTGAAATTCTTCGGTAAAGATATTTGGTATGGTTAGGTAATGATATTTAATATGTTTAGGTAATGATCTTTGATATTGTTAGATAATGATCTTTGATATTGTTATGTAATGATCTTTGATATAGTTAGGTACTGATCTTTGAAATTCTTCGGTAAAGATATTTGATATGGTTAGGTAATGATATTTAATATGTTTAGGTAATGATCTTTGATATTGTTAGGTAATGATCTTTAAAATTGTTAGGTAATGATCTTTGATATTGTTATGTTATGATCTTTGGTATTGTTAGGTAATGATCTTTGATATTGTTAGGTAATGATCTATGGTATGGTTAGGTAATGATCTTTGATATTGTTAGGTAATGATCTTTGATATTGTTAGGTAATGATATTGAATACTGTTAGGTAATGATCTTTGATACTGTTAGGTAATGATCTTTGATACTGTTAGGTGCTACCCACGCAATAACATAAATCTAAAACAAAAATATTGTTAAAATTCTGTCATAAAAAAGGGTGTTACATTTCATTTTCCATTAATTGTTTCCGACATCTACTTTGAGAACCTTTTTTAAAAAAAAATTAAAAATCAGTCGCCTTGATTGAAATTTAAGTAAGACGATATCCTTGGTCACGTGACACGTTATCCAATATGTAGGTGGGCAATGGCAATGATAGACATGACTGGTTGTCTCTTATCTTGCCTTATCTTGTCTTATCCAGACGGATGTCAGAGCTGCAGTGCGGGGCGCTCATCTCTCCAGGTGTGGCTCGCTGATAAACATAAACGTTTAGGAAAATAATACCTACCACACGTGGGTTAACGGCGTGGATAGAATTTGACGTAATGTATTTCAAGTGGACACGTCAGGTCTCAGCGGCACAGCTCCCATTTCTCTAACCGGGGGGGGGGGGGGGCGGGCGGGGGGATTTGGGGGGGGGGTTAACTCATGTGCTTTTAAAAAAAAAAGAAATTAAATGTATATCGAAAAGATTCGTGTCGTTAAGAGGGTAGGGGTGTGTGGGGTATGCATTTTTGGGGGGTGTTGTGAGGGGTCTGACGGAGGAAAAGTTAGGGGTGGGGGGGAAGGGTGCTACATTTTTGTTTTTGATTCAAAAATATTAAAATACATCTACTTTTAAAAATGTATATATTGTTTAATTTTAAATGATAAATTACCATAGTATCATCGCGTTCTTTTAACTTAAGCGGATACAAATAATTAATTGGTCAGTAGAAAAGAATAAATGCATAAAGGAAAAGGAAACAATTAATTTAAAGAATTTAACTTAATTCCAATCGGGAATTTCCAAGAGCTAAACCGGGAAATGACGTAGGAAGGGTGTCAGGAGAATCAGTTCAGACAGTTCATCAAGTGAATTACAAGACACATCAATTTTGGCGTGGTGCAGTGTGTCTACAGAGATGTTGTGTCTTAAGAGATGTTGTGTCTACAGAGATGTTGTGTCTTAAGAGATGTTGTGTCTACAGAGATGTTGTGTCTTAAGAGATGTTGTCTTAAGTCAAAATTGTGACTATAGAGATGTTGTCTTAAGTCAAAATTGTGTCTATAGAGATGTTGACACAAGTCAAAATTGAGTTTAAAGAGATGTTGTCATAAGTCAAAATTGTGCCTATAGAGAAATTGTCTTAAGAGATGTTGTGGCTACAGAGATTTTGTCTTAAGACAAAACTTTGTCTATATAGATGTTGTCTCTCTGAGTCAAAATTTTGTTTAAATGAATTTTCTCTTAACTTAAGTCTAAATTGTGTCTATAGAGATGTTGTCTCAATTCAATTTTTTTATGTTGAGCCATAGCTCATTTTATATACGTTTAAAATCTCCTGGCTATGTTTTTGTGAGGAAAGGATATATACAATTTTACATTGCTAAATTGTCTCTAGGATTCCCACTTGACCCAAATTTAAATAATTGAATAGTTGTAATATCGGTGGGGTTCAAAGTTACGGTTCTAAAATTACGGGAACAGTGGGGTTAACTTCTTCTTGACTTAAAATAGCCGGTTGTTTCTCAGTAACATATGGATAAAATTGGTGTCCAAAAAATCATAAAATTGTTAACCTTTGATTGTAGGCCAAGAAATATGATATTTTTAAAAAGGTTTATATCAGATTTATGAGACATTTTTAAATTAACAAACTGAGTTGGTTACTATAACAATACTATTGTAACTGGAGGTTGGGCTGTGACGTATACAGTAGAAAGCTTTTTGAATTTCCGATTCTTAAAATATGTCAACAGGTGGATAGTGTCCTTTCATTTGTACATTATTCTTTCTATTAGAACAAGGGTTCTGAAACCGCTGTAACATGTGTTCCTCAGATGGGGAAACAATAAATAAATTAAAAGCTAATAATTCGGAGGCATATCTCTACATGTTTAGACCCCTTTAATAAGAGATTCGGCTAAAAAAGGAGGCACATCTCTACATGTTTAGAACCCATCTCATCTCCACATAAAATCTGTCGAGGGAAAAAGGAGAAAATTTTATTTTTTTTACAAGTGGCGCTCTATAACTTTTTTTGTAATGGTTAGATCTCATATTGTTAATTATGGACACATACCCCAAGTCGAAAGGTTGAGTATCTTTGTACTAAAGTACTATTTATACATGTACATATTTTGATAGTATCACCATTTCCTGATACACATGAAAGAATCAGGAACTTTGGCTCAGAGTAAGAACCGGATTATTAAGACCTTGAATGGCACTCCATTAGGCCCACATCCCCCCGTTTATATCTAAAATAATATTAAAAATATCAAGATATATAAACGGTTTATAAAACTTTACTGTTATAAACGAAACTTACAATTAACACGCAATACATTATTTATACATGTTAGCGCCCCTTAGATATGATGCTCCCCCTTCGTTTAAAAAATTATTATTATTTTTTAAATTACAGTTTTTATAATTATTTTCTAGTAACAAAGTCTTTGGTCTATTAAATATCTCTTTCCAGAGTTTTAAAGGTAAAGCTTTGCCTTATTCTTATATTATTTTATTTTTTGTCTTAAAAGTCATTTCCTCGAGGCATTTATAATAGATTTCCCGCAATATCTCAGTTGGTCACGTGGGGGCGTCTTTGTGAAAACTCTTACTATGGACCTCGTTTGAAAGCTTATAAATAGACTCTCGTATGAGAACAATCCCAGCTCGAGGACATTGCGAAATCTTGAGGGGGGGTGGTGGTGTCCTCCTTGACCTTATATTACTGTGCCCCCAAACAATGGAATTCTCTTCCACTACACATCAGAAATATATCAACCATCACAGCCTTCAAAACTGCACTCAAAACACACCTCTTTAAACTTTACTATCCTGACTGATTCCCCCTCTGAAAGTTAAACGATGCTGCTGAGTGCCGTCCATGGCTTCACATGTAAATTGTTATGGAATGGTTGGTTTTTAATTTATATTTTTTAAGTTCATTTTAATTTGCATGTACAGCGTGGTGAGCCCAGCCCTAGGTGGGGTACCACGCTATTGAAAACTACCCATAATAATAATAAAAAAATAATAATAATAATATTAATTTACATCTTCACATTGCAGAAACAGCACCATCAGCCGGCGATTAAACAGAGAGTTATCAATACATCTGTTATCGTGAACAATCTACGGGTGCACCACCGGGCATCTAACATACAGGTACATAATGTACATAATAAGGTTTTGGCGGGTTCAGTGAGCAGGTCGTGTCGGTGAGATGTACCCGGACATACGCTGGTAGTTAGGAGAATAATGAGTTTGTTTCTGTGTGTGTCTGTGTGTCTCTGCGAGACTACGTGTTTGAGTGTGTGTATATCTTTGCGTGTTTAATTGTGTGTGTGTGTTTCTGCATGAAGAAATAGCTGAATGTGTATGAATTACTTGCTCCAGTAGCTTGATAAATCTATTGTCGTATGTATGGATTTGTAGCGGGATGAGTCAATTGTTTGGTATGGATTACTTTCTGATGGAGCCAAATGTTGGACATATGGATTAGTAGTTTGATAAATCTATTTTTGGATGTATGGATTTGCAGCTGGATGAATGGAATATTGGATATAGGGATTGGTAGCTCAATAAAACGACTTATGAATACATATGTGGATAACTGGATGAACCAAATATCGGATGTATGGATGGGTAGCTAGATGAATAAAATGTTGTATGCATGATTTGTTGCTTGGTGCATCCATTGTTTGGATGCATGGATGGGTCATCTCGGAAACAATCTTTGGTCCAATACCTTCGTAAAATCTGCTCATCCACAGTATCAAAACGGAAAAGTATTGTCTTAAAAACCGAGCACTGTATGACCACAACATAACAGGAAACAGATAAACAGAATTTCAAGGTCACATCGTCCCGCGCCTTATCACAATAGATCAGAATAGTAATGAACTCTCATGCAAAATGTGATGCCCTTTATTTTTCGGGGAATTTCGTGTTGGAGTAGGATACGGGTTTTTTGAGGCGTTGGTGTTTATATGTATTTGTCGTAGTGATTAAGACTTTTGATTAACATATGTTCACTTTTTTATATCCGCTATCCAACACCCCTACTGAAATGCGTCATCTATATTATCATATTATCATGCAGACGTCTGTGAAATATAGACCGTGGTTTTTCAGTGTCTACAAATCTTTACCATGTAAGAAATCTGCTAAACACAAATGCGTTTCATTGAAAAGCTGATAATTTGATACAGACTGGAATCTGTAAAACATATATACTATCATCTGAAGAAATGATACGTGGAACAAGAGCCGCAGGGACACGGGTTTGAGAATCGCTGCAGTAGTAACATGGAGGACTAGTTAAGTAAAACAAAACCAAGGTTATTTTCCAGATACTGAAATTAATTAGTTATAGCATAATAATAGGCCCCAATAATGTGTAGAATTCGATCGATAGCTGTGTATGTCTTTGTACGTGTGTACGAATGTAAGTAAGTAACTGACGAGATGTAGATCTTACTGTCTTGTTCTCATCTGCCCATGATGATAGATGTCTTCTGGCTTGGGCTATGTCTCCCACTTCATCCCTCGGGCCAGTGTAACCGATGGCAACTGATACTAATACACCAAACACTTAACAGTTTGCTGCACGCTATAAGATTATTCACCAACAATTCCTTAAACTATTGCTGTTATATAAGTTACTTCAGAAAGTCCCGACTTTCCAGCACAAACACTCAGCAAAACAAAAGATAAACAGTCCATATCTTACAACGGCCATCTATTCACCATAACAACAACAAACTAACACGTCATTTCCCTTTACCCTAATACGTCATACCAATCTCACACAATAGATACAGCTACACACATAATCTCTACACTAAATATCTTTTCCATACCATAGATAACAATAGTGATTCTCATACCCTTGACAGTAACTATGTAAGTTGGGGTGTATATATGTTCATGTGTACAAATGTGAGCATGTAACTATGTTAGCCAGTGGCTCTCAACCTTTCTAATACCGCGACCCTTTAAATCAGGTCCCCATGTTGTGGTGACCATCCCCCCACCCCAAATGTAAATTTATTTTCGTTGCTACTCTATAAATATGTGTTTTCCAGTGGACTTAGGCGACCCCTGTGCATGGATAGGTCCACCCCCATAGGTTTAGAACCGCTCATGCAAGCAATAGTTTATTCATGTCAGTGAACACTAGCACTTTCCAAAATACATTTAAAATATAAACGCAACTATTCATTGACAGTTGACATGGATCAAAGAGGTGGATAAAATCTAAACGAAAGATAAGGAAACAAAACCAAGCTGTCACTGTGTCCATCCATGGATACTAACCCAAAACATTGCGTCACCAAACAGGATACGCTGTTTCAGACATGTACATCCTGCTTCGGTACACATGAATGAACTAAGCAATGGTCAAACGTTGTCCACTTGCTTTTGTTATCTCATCATTCGAAATACGTTTATGTTTATTAACATCTTTTAAAAATTGAATACAGCTGTACAGAGGAATACAGTTATCAGAAAATAAATGAGTTTAAGAAATCTTGGTGAGCTAAATTCTTGTTTGCGCTAAAATAAAAAAAAAGATAAAAATTGAAATTCTTTTCGGCTGAAAACGTCATATTAGGATTATGAGGACAAGATTATTACATGCATTATTTATTCAAACCCATGAATAATCTTTCTCGGTTTATTCATCAAAGTATCCAGTGGGCAATGCTGGCCAAGGTTGATGGCTTAACATGATGAGGTCTCTAAGCTGATTATATAATTAGACAGGGTCGGATGCTTTGGAAAATGTTTTGGGAAGGAGAGGTTGGTTGCCGCGGGCGGCACCTTTTCTATTTATTGATGGCCAGCATTTTTGGCAAAATGAAATTTTTCCTTGTTAAAGGGGTGGTTGGGGGGGGGGGTGGCGGTAAAACTTCATTGCCCGCTCTTGGAGGAACTAAATGATCAACTCGAGAATCATTATTATGGATTATCCTGCACCCATGAGAGTTTGCGACAGATGGGTTAGTCTGAATGCTGTTTCTGAAGGTTGTCTTTGGAATCAGCAGATCAAACCGAAGAGTGCTATCTAAGATGAGGCGTAGCAATGCATGACTGCCGGGACATCGATCATTCGCATTGTTGAATATTTTCACATTTTTACATTAAACGTTACATGTAATACTTTCAAATATTAGTTCTTTAAGTTAATCTTTTGTTAACTTCAACTTTGTGTTGCTGTTGTAGTTGTTAGCGCAATTTTGTGTGCCTCATTGTGTTTGTTTGTTTGTTTGTTTGTTTGTTTGGTTGGTTAAGTTCAAATACCAGATAATGAAATAACAGTAAGTACGGTAATATTTAAAAATAGGATCGAGCGCCATAATATCTAATTCTCATGTTACTCTATTCGTCTATAAATAGAAATCTCATGTTACTCTATTCGTCTATAAATAGAAATCTCATGTTACTCTATTCGTCTATAAATAGAAATCTCATGTTACTCTATTCGTCTATAAATAGAAATCTCATGTTACTCTATTCGTCTATAAAACGAAAGTGTGTAGTTACAGAACCTGGATTTGGTGTGGTATTTCCTGTTCAGATGTACCAAGGTTTCATGTCTAAGTTGTTGGTGTCTTCTTTCCACTAGAGCAGTGGTTCTCAACCTTCATAACGCCGTGACCCTTTAATACAGTTCATCATGTTGGGGCGACCCCCAGCCACTCAATTATTTTCATTGCTACTTCATTGCTAACTGTAGAGTATATTTGTTTTCAGATGGACTTAGGCGACCCCTGAGAAAGGGTCACGCGTACCCAAAGGGGTCGCGACCCACAGGTTGAGAACTGCTTCTCTAGAGTATCCCATAATGCTCAGTCATGGGATCAAAAAACAAAAATATCATTTAGCTCTATAAGTTAGATTTAAAACCGAAGGGATGCTCCCTGTCCGTGTCTATGAATGGACTGGACGTCTGTTCCCGACAAGTCGTCCATGCCCTATGTCTATTCTTAGCCTCATCAGGTGCTAACCAGGACACTGTCTGCGATCTGACATATCAAAATTAAAACGCGCAGTTACAACCAAAAAATTGGAAGGCCGTGATCTCGTGGAAATGCATACACCTTTTTAGAATACCAGTTTGGCATGTCACTGACAGCTTGACACTGACAACATTGGAGAAAACTGAAACAATGTTTTTTTAAAAAAAATTTTAAAGATGTATTTCTTAGGGTGCTCTGTCCGTTTGTTTGTTAGTTTGTTTGTTAGTTTTTTTTTGTTTGTTAGTTTGTTAGTTAGATGTGTAATCCTGCATATCAAAATCGAGCAGCTCCCTGACCTGCCATTAAAACATTGTACACTTAACCTTCCACCCCCCCTCTTTTTTGTGTGATCATCAGGTCGCAATGACCTCCACTGACCCTTGAGTGACTTCTGCGGACACGCCATTAACGAAAAGTGACCGTGACTTCGAGTTTTCACTACAGCTTTTCATTGCGCATGGTTACACGTCCCCGATTACAATCAACAATGACAATCTATATCAACAATGACAACCTATATCAACAATGACAACGTATATCAACAAGGACAACCTATATTGTCAGACATCTCATTGTTGACACCAATATTGTCAGACATCTCATTGCTGACACCTATGTTGTCAGACATCTCATTGCTGACACCAATATTGTCAGACATCTCATTGCTGACACCTATGTTGTCAGACATCTCATTGCTGACACCAATATTGTCAGACATCTCATTGCTGACACCAATATTGTCAGACATCTCATTGCTGACACCAATATTGTCAGACATCTCATTGCTGACACCAATATTGTCAGACATCTGGCTTTTTCTCATCTCAATTTTCCTAACTTAAGTGTGAAACAACACCCTAAACCCTGGATTCTTTACATTGATAATTCTTTGATTTTAAAGGAGAACAACAGGACACACGTCAAGGTATCGTCTCAAAACTTTCACTATTACAAAGTACAGATCCCACATCACAAAAGATCGGTTACCGGAAATTTGATCGAAAGAAATTTCGTCGACGGAAAATTGATCGACGGTAATTTGATCGAACGGAAATTTGGTCGATTCTTTTTTTCAGTTCAGATGTTAAAATTTTCGTCAAATTTCTTTTTTAACGCACTATACGCTATAGTAAAACAAAATAATGCGTTCAAACAGAATTTTGACGCAAAATGTTAACGTATAAACTAAAAAAACGATTCGATCAAATTTCCGTCGATCAATTTTCCGTCGACAAAATTTCTTTCGATCAAATTTTTGGATACGCAAAAGATCCACTAGTACAGATCCCTGTATGGGGGGAAAACCGATCCTCCTTAATTCGTTAAAAAAAAGAAATCTAACTAATTACTGGTCCTGATTTAAGTTGGCTGGCCGAGGGATGATCACGTCATCATACACTGCGACAATGCTACGCCCTGTTGCTACGCCCTGTTGAAGGATGTGCGATTTAAGTCTTGTCTGTGTGTGTCCAACAACACCCATGTATCCAGTGGATCCCCCATCTATCCAGCGGGTGTGTTAATCCCGCTTTTCTTTTCAATTTCATTTGGGCATTTTTCAAGATCAAGGATGTGGCCAAAATTTCAGAACAGCATAGACATTGGCTGCTCATGCTCAGACGAATGTCAGTGACATCGAAGTGGTCAAAACCGCATGACAGATGACACACTTAGGCCACGGGTAACAGACTCGCCCAAATTATGTCAGTGCCATTAAGTTGATTAAACCTTTGACTTGAGGATCGGTGGACTATAATTAAAGAATTTTAAACTTTAGCAAAGTCATAGAAAGATCATCACGACCTAAGCCAGCTGACGTGGGTTCAAATCTTAATAAAAAGGTTATCGTTAGGTAATGCGTTCCTATTTTCTCATATTTTTTTTGTATGGTGTTTGGCATTTAACAATTACGATAACAATTGGAACTAGATTATGACAACGGTAAAGTCACTTTAACGTGATCAAACTGTTTAAATCTCCTTCTAATACATATGCAGCATCAGACGGAAACGGTAAAGATACAAAAATGATGATGACATGACGTGAAACAAAAGTACACTCCCACGCCGTATGGCTTACGTTCTACTAGCAGATCTTACATCTGGCTGAAGCAGTGGTTCTCAGCCTTCTTAATGCCGCGACCCTTACTTACAGTTCCTCATGTTTTGGCCACCCCCAACCACAAAATTATTTCCGATTCTAATTCATAACTGTAAGGTATATTTTTTTCCAATGGTCTTAAGCGACCCCTTAGAAAGGGTTGTTCGACCCCCAAAGGGGTCGCGATTCACAGATTGAGAACTGCTGGGCTGACGCCTCCGTCTTGTCTCAGGTAATCCGTTATTAGGACATGAAATGGATACGAAAGAGTTTTATTCAGGTATTTTTATCACGGAGATAAACGGATACATCTTTTGAACATTAACAAAATTGTACAACATGAATATTATTATTATAGTTCATGAACTGTAGAGGGAAATTTAATACGCCAGGATGTTGTACTGCAAAATAGCAACACAGCAACAATTTCTAAGAAATTAGGGGCAAGGGCGGGCCAAATATGACCGTCAGAAGCGAGTCAGATGTTAGCGGCAGAAGCAGACCAGGCAGGTCAAATATCACCGGCCACGTGGTTCCCCCCCCCCCCCGGCGTCCTGGTGGGTCAGTCAACCAATGCTCCGGTGGGTCAGTCCACCCCTACCCCGATGGGTCAGTCCACCCCTACCCCGATGATGATGCCACCCCTGCTCCAGTGGGTAAGTCACCCTTGCTCTGGTGGGTGAGTCCACCCCAGCTCCGGTGGATCAGTCCACCCCTGCTCCGGTGGGACAATCCACCCCTGCTCCGGTGGGACAATCCACCCCTGCTTCAGTGGGTAAGTCACCATTGCTCCGGTGGGTCAGTCCACACCTGCACCGGTGGCTCAGTCAACCCCTTTCTCCGGTGGGTCTGTCCATCCCAGTCCATACTTTAAGTAAATAAAGTATACGGCCTGCGGTCTGCGTGCAGCCCACTAGCTAGCACCCACTTTGCGGCCCGCAAAGAAACGAACTATTCTTTATTTTATTTGTTTCTATTTTCTTTCAGCCCGCACAAGATTTTCATAAAGTAATACGGCCCGCCTTACATTTTGAGTTGTGCGGGCCAAGTACGGCATTTTTAAATTTAAGGTTTTATTTAAATTGCTATGTACTGTGGCCCCTCCAGTAATAAAGAAAACCAACCCGCTCAAATTGTTTAATGACCATTACACGTCAAGAGCTATAACCGTTTTTAATAAAAATAATAAATATGCATAGTTCACTCCCTTAATTTTTTTTACGTCATGTCCACATTTTTCTTATTTCTGTTTTCGAAAATAATGAAATAATTAATAATAATAACTAGCTTGAGGGGAAAAAAACGTCCAAAAGATTAAATTTAGCTTTATAAAATTGTTCATCTTTTTCATTATCATCTTTTCCCAATAAAGTGTTCAGCAGCAAATGAAGAAACTTCTCTCCCCCCTCCCCCAACCCCTAACTTTGTCCATGTTATAAAATCTTTATTTTAATTTTTTTGCTTCTTATAGGTAAAACATTATTTCGCCTAGTTTTGTTCTGTAAAATCATTGAGAAATTTAAATGTTTCTAAATGTTTATAGACATTAAAAATATTAATACTTCAGTGTTTAATGTTCAATCTAAATAAACAAACAAATATATATATTGTGAAAGCCCCTTTGTCGAATCTCTACACTTATCTGTATAATTTTAAAACGAACATATCTTAGAGAAAATTATATCTCTATCTTTTTTCTCTCCATTGCTTCGGAAATTCGTAATCTCAATAATGTGAATGTTGAGTTGCCTCCTAATTTAAAACATGAGTTTGCGCCCTTGAGATACGTCATTACAGGTTCACTCCTTTATGTCATTCAATTGTATAATTGACATGTATATCTGGAAGAGAACTATAGAATAACAGTTTTTATGGAAACCAGGAAATAGTATTATTACTATTTCTTTAAATTGTGTGAGTTTTTAGTTGAAATATCCTGTAAATAAAATGAAGCAGTTAACGTTCCTTGATGGTATTTTTGAGTGTCTTCTAAAGTACTTTGTTTTGTTATATTCATGTATGTGTCCTGTCTAATTAAAGGAAAGTACTCACTCATACCCATAGTGGCAATGAGTTGTATTAAATCCATTGGATTGAACGTCAATTGAAACCCCGTACAATCCACTCCAACTTATCAACCCACCTTATCATCCCACCATCTCATCCCATCTTCTCATTCCATATTCTCGTCCCAACCTTCTCAACACACTCCCTCATCCCACCTTCTACACCCACCTTCTCATCCTAACCTTCTCAACCCACCTCCTCATCCCACCTTCTTGTCCCACAATCTCAATCCACCTTCCCATCCCAACCTTCTTAACCCACCTCCTCATCCCACCTTCTACCCCATCTCCTCTTTCCAACATTTTCAACCCACCTCCTCCTCCCACCTTCTAATCCCACCTTCTCACCCCACCTTCTCACCCCACCTTCTCATTCCACCTTCTCATCCCACCTTCTCTTCCAACCTTCTCATCCCAGCCTTCTCAAACCACATTCTCATCCCAACCTTCTCATCCCACCTACTCATCCCAACCTTCTCACCCCACCTTCTCATCGTGCCGCCTATATTCCCCATTTAGACAGTAACATGCTCTAGCCCCTCATGGAACCTTGGATAAAAACAACTAATATTTGAACGCATTTATTAAATTGTAATATTCACAAATGGAACTGGTTTATTAATCACACATTTGCTAAATGTATCTCTTACATATATTACGCTTCTGGTGTGACTCGTGGAATGCTTCCTAATGACTGCTTCCATATCAGCGAATTTGGTATTGAGAGTATATTACAAATAATTATATATCTTTGAAAGAAATTATGGTTCATTAATGAGTTCAATGGCGCATAAAATATAATTCCTGATAACTACGCTAAATGATATATATTATTTTAATAACGCAACTGCTCTTGGTGCGTAATATTTTCTTGTCTGAAAATGAAATCGTCTCAGTTGAAGTATTGTGTAAAGAAATATTCGTTTTAAAAGTGCTTGGGACATCAGAATAATTAATGGTGTTTATGGGCGTGAAACAAAAAGTGTGCAGTGACGTATCATGGAGAGAAGGGGTGTGGCAAAAACTGGGATTCTTAAATGTGCGTTACCTGAGTCCATGTTTTTGTCAAGTCACTTTAGTAGATGGGACGTTCAAGCATTGCTGCCGCCAATGTCTGGCGGGCTATATCTAGTTTATTATATTGAAATTTACGTGACCCCGCTTTATAAGAGAAAGATTTACATGTGACATTGACACATGGAACTGCTCATTCCTGCCAAAGACAATCAGGGACTGGAACAAGCTTTCAAAAGGAACAGTTGAGGCGAAAACACTTGACTCATTTTCGTCTAATGCCTCAGGCCTTCCAACCCCCAGTGCATAATACCCTCACCAAGTAACTCTTGCAACCAGTGAAATATCCTCATCAACACCAGGCACAGAGACATTGCAAATCCCATCTACATTCATAGGAGCCATACTGATCAATAAATTGATCGTGGGCCCTTAATATATAGAAGAAGAGTAATAATCAACCAATTGTTGTATATATTCATTGTATAGTCATACCGTGTTTTTTTCTTATTATACATTTCTTACCTTTTAATTGCAGTGAGATCTTCCGGTGGAGCCAACGACTCAAAAGTTGATGACGCAATCGAGACAATACTGTGTCGGACGCGCTTCGCCCCGTGAGCCTCCAACCCGCCGATCTTACCGTGATCGCCCGTCACGTGGCCGTTGGGGTTGCCGCTGATCCGCCCGTTGGTGGTCTGGGGAAAACCTTTGAGAATTCCACCCCGGGTTGGCGACGTGCTGGGTTGGAGGTCGTCCCCTTTTTGAAATCCTCCGATGGCGAGCGGGGAGATGGTGTAGACATCCGGGCTGCTCATCGTGTTGGAGTTGGTTGTGATGTTGACAACTTTAGATCTTTTGAAAATACTTAGCATTGGTGAGTTGTACTCACATCGAAATAGTTTTCTGGCAATATATCGTGGACATTGTCAATATTTGTCTTTTCTATGACCGTAAGCAATGAGACGCAACTTAAGATTTCAAACAGAATTAGAAAAAACCTAACACTTGAATCTCCTTCTATGCTTCTTAGAATATTTCACGAAACAATTCTTAAAATTAAAAATTAAGCTCTTGTAGAGTTATTTTCATTTTTTTTTTTTTTTAATGTAGGAAGTATTTTCCGTTTGAAAGTAAAAGAAAAAATCTAAAATTTAATTTTAATTGTAAATAAATATTGACAAAAGACACTGTTTATTGCTGAATATCAACATAAAACTAACAGAACCAAGATACACTTTTTGACTAGGGAATTAATGTTGTAGCTATTTGAAATTATTTATTAAGTTAAATTTTAAAAACTATATAATGGTTCCAAGTTTCTACCTTTTTCTTATCTTACTAAAACTTAAAAATGTTCAAAACATAATTGTTCCTTTATGAAGATTTTGTTCCGGAAAATGATCACAATTAAATTCTAAAACTAGAACTGCTGCACTTGGTTTAGAGGCTACGTCTAGATAAACATTCCCACGTGTGTGTGTGTGTTTCGGACCACATTTAGACTACACATAAATGGCAGAAGTTTGTCTTTATACCCTAATTTGGTCGACCTGATACGTCATAAAACTTAATGACGTCCGGATAATGGCTGCGTTTAAACCACTGCTTACAAAAAAACAAGTAATATTTGAGGGGGGGGGGGGGTTTTGGTGTGACCCTAGTGACCTATGTGCCAGTGAAATATATAGGTACTTGGGATAAATGTGCAGGTGTAATTAAGCTGTAAAGCACTTTTCTTGCCATCCCTCGGGTCGTAAATTACCCTTGGTAGTTTGTTTTGGACGGCATTATTTCATCTGATAACATTTCTTTTTAATTGAATGATTCATTTACATTTTTCACATCTTCCTTTATTGTTAACATTTCGATTTTGAAAAAACTAAATAATTATATACTCATTTATTTATTTATTTAAAATATTTAATTCCAATCAAATAGATGACTTAAGAAAATATATATATTTTTTTAAAATGTAACAAAATATACGACTTCTGGTAAAGAAGTAGACTTTAAATTAACTACCTTGTAGCTGCAAATGTTAGTGCCTCCTGTCGTTTGGCAATCTTATTGAGTTCAGCGGTTCTCAACCTGTAGGTCGCGACCCCTTTGGGGTCTGCTTATTCGCCGGTCCTGATTCGGTCTCAGGATTATTTAGAATAATGTAACTTTTCTTAAGAAGTGCCCGAGAATGAACCTTATGGATCGTGGTAGTCTATCAAGAAAATTATGGCCCAATACCCCATCCGACTGTGGGACCACATAACAACCCATACATGGCCCCACACCCAACCCGACTGTGGGACCACATAACAACCCATACATGGCCCCACACCTAACCCAACTATGCCCCACACCCCACATGAATATTGGACCACATACCAACCATACATGACACCAACCTAACGCAAGTATTGGACACCATCCCAAACAATTCGTGGTACCACACCGCCACTCCACAATTGGTACAAGCGCCAACTTATACTTGAACACCCCCCCCCCCCAACTATTATATCATTATATCACCTCCCCACCCTTACATGACGCCCCCCACTGACCACTATGTACCAACTCGACTCTCAAGGCACCCCCAACTCTCTTATCCCGCATGCTGACATGACATTATCATAAAGTTGTTCATTCTATAAATGTCATGATATAAAACATAGTTTAATATGTCCCCATGATTTACGACCAAGAAACTAATTAAACATGGAGTTTTTCAATTTAAAAAATCTTGTATCTTTTTTCATATATCGTATATCTATTTTGTTTAAAAAGAAATCTAGAGTTATGCCATTTTCACTTTGAGATGGCCGTAACGTCACAAAATATGCGTAGATTTAAAGGGGGGGCAAGCCCTGGAGGTGACCAGATCAATGATAGAGTCGTATTTAAGAGACACCAAGAAGCATTAAGTTCAATAGGTCATAGGTATCAAAGATATGACAATACCGCCATGTTGGTTTATCGTGTAAGCTCGCGTGAGATATACAGCACCCGGGTCACATCGAGGGCGCCCCCTAGTGTTCAGCTTGACGTTTTAATGAAATCTTGGCTTAAATATCGTCGC
Source organism: Omphiscola glabra (assembly GCA_964017045.1). Taxonomy (NCBI): domain Eukaryota; kingdom Metazoa; phylum Mollusca; class Gastropoda; family Lymnaeidae; genus Omphiscola; species Omphiscola glabra. Next base: position 36,755,687 of record OZ024802.1, on the reverse strand, counting down.
AGGAGATGGTTTAAAAGACATCATGAAATTGCAGTTTCAATCATTGCTATTTTTACTTTTAGTAGACAGCATCATGTATCAAGAAAGGTTGAATCTAGATAGCATCGATAATCAACAAAGGTTGAATCTAGATGTTATCATGTATCAACACAGGTTGAATCTAGATATTATCATGTGTCAACACAGGTTTAACCTAGATATCATCGTGTATCAGCAAAGGTTGAATCTAGACATCATCATGTATCAACACAGGTTGAATCTAATCATCGTGTATCAACAAAGGTTGAATCTAGACATCATCATGTATTTACACAGGTTGAATCTAGATATCATCACGCATCAACTCAAATTATGTCCGTATTGTTAACATTAGTGAGTGCAAAAGTATCAACCCACTAGCAGACACTTGCTGTGTCCTTAGATGTTACGCTAAATGTGTGTCTCTCCGCGAGACGTATCCCCAGTAACAAACGACAGAATGAGAAGATATAAATGTAACAACGAAATCTCTGAGTTACGGAAACATAGCTGTCAGTTTATATTAATTTTTTTTTTTTAAATGTTCAATATTGAGTTTGTGAAAATCTAGTTTCTTAACTTCATAAGAGACATTGTCACAAGCTAGACAAATGTGAGCGGTGACAGCGAGTTGACAGATGAAGGCGATCATTCGCCTGTCAATTATTATGATCATCCTTGACTTAAAATGATGTTTAATAATGAACAATTACACATTCTGGGGGAAATTAGTATGGACTACTTAAAATTGGGCAGCGTATTCTGCTGTAACAAAGAGTTGTGGTTATCATTTGAAACTATGAATTAGATCCATTTAAATTTGTAGATCTGTTTATGTTAAGTTGTAACGAATGGGACGACAATGTAAGTCCCTAACATGTGTGTAGCAGGCTACAGCAGTACCGGGTAAAAAAGAAGTGTGTATAACAGACCAGCGGTCCCGACTAGACAAGACAAGCAGTCCCGGCTAGACAAGACCAGTGGTCCCAGCTAGACAAGACGTGTGTATCACAAGCTGTAGCAGTCCCGGCTAGACAAGACCTTTAGTCCCGGCACGACAAGACCTTTAGTCCCGGCTAGACAAGACCAGCAGCGCCGGCCAGACAAAACCAGAAGTCCCCGCCCGACAAGACAAAACCAGCAGTCTCGGCAAGACAAGGCCTTTAGTCCCGGCTAGACAAGACCTTTAGTCCCGGCTAGACAAGAAGTGTGTAACTGTCGGAAAAAGAAGGTGTTGTTGTGTGTTTGGGGGTGGTTGGGTTAGGTAATTTGTGATCCAGCACTATGACGTCATACAACTCTGCCGCTCACCTTTTGTTTCAACGTGCTTCACTACCTTTATCACGTGCCATCTTAAGGTGACTTTCAAGCCAAGAATAGAGCTTAATGGAATCTTATCTCTCATTTACACCAGCGGTTCTCATTTTGTCGAAACATGACAGAGGCGCCTAGTAGCACAACATGACAGCTTCTACAGAGATGGGAAATAAAGCATTATTTTAGAAGTTTTGTGTTCGGTAAGGTAACAACTTAAGTTCGTTACCATGGTTACAGCTGCCGCTAACGGATGCGTGGTTTAAGCTGTGTGCGCATTCATTTGTCAAACACTTTGTAATTGGAGTGAGTCTGGGCAGCCGTTTCGTCTCAGCCATCTGTGCATTAGTGCTGTCAGCAAGTCTACTAGCCTCCTTTCATTTTAATAGTTTAAGGTTTGGGTTGTAAAGGATGTATTATAATAGTTCGGACAGCATACGTGTATAGAGAAAATACTAGATGCAATACAATATCATGGATGCATTGTCTGCACACCGCCTCATGTCCACCTGATGATCCAGAATTTGTAATCATGGTGAATTAGTTAGATCAGCGGTATCTTAACTGGTGGCCCGTGGGCCGGCACCGGTCCGCTAGCCTTACGTTGCTGGTGCGCGCAAAATGAAACAAGAAATAAATGTTAAAGAAAGTTAAATAGCCATGACAAAAAGCTTATAACGGCAAACAATGATTGGTTATATTTTATTATTATAATTTATGATTAAATTTTATGATTATATTTAATGATTATATTTTATTATTAAATTGTATGATTATATTTATGATTAAAATTTGTTGTTATATTTTATGATTATATTGTATAATTATATTTCAAAGTTATATGTTTAGGGTCGAATAAAAAGACAAAAGCTATGAATAAATATGGCACCTGTCTCTGATTCTATGATCAAACCTGATCAAACGATCCGACACACTGAAGAGTTTGGGAACCACTGAATTAAAAAATTAATGGCGCCTTCGGATTTAAATACAATTGAAATATCGGCCATTTTTAAAATAAGACGGTGTTCTCAAAAGTTTGGCCCTTAATTTAGAAAGTACAATGTAAAATACATTTAAAACTTAAGTAGGTCAACAATGATAATGCTATCCTTGCCGCTGTACACGAAAATAACAGTGGGGGGGGGGGGGTCAAAGCATTAGGCCAGCTTTATTGCATGGTACATGTAGATATATTGAATTACAGACTGAGGACCATTGAAAGGATAAAAAATTTAAGGGGAAAGGCCATTTTTAGTTTCGCGGGTTAAGTAAAAAAAAAAAAATCACTTTCCATTGTGAGTTGACGGAGCTGTTAAAAAGTTGCTAAGTAGTAAATAATTTGGATACACGGAACACAATACAAGCAACTAAGCCCTGGGAGCAGTGTGCTCTGCTAGGCGCATGTGTTGTGAACGCCAGCACGCCCAACGGGACGTAGCACGCATTGTTCTACGTGTTTCGCTGGCCTATGAACTGAAACAGCCATCCAACGGCATATTACATATTACAGTTGCTGGTGTACTGTATGCGAGAAATACACCTGAAAGATGCTATATGAAAAACAAGTTAATAAAAAGATTTGTTCCGTTGACTCAATAATAATTGACTCCTTCCGGGTTAAACCAAATTCACAATTTTACATAGCTAAAATTTATTTTTCCTATTTCGTTTTTATATTATTCTTCCACCCACATTCTTTCCCTAGTTCTGAAATTTGTTTTAGTAAGGGACTTGTGACCATTTTTTATTCTTTTCTTTAACTTTAATTTGTGGGGTACAGGTAGGAGATGATAATATATTATGTAAATTGATTTTATAATAGTATTAATTTTTTGTTGTTGTACTGATGAAGGCATTTTGCCGAAACATTTATAATTGTATTTATTTGGTGGAATCGTAATTTAAGCTTAGCGTACTTTGTTTTTTTTTACATGTATTGTTTTATTACACATTATGTTTTATTAAATATAGTGATTTATTACAAATAATGTTTATTAAATATATTGTTTTATTACACAGCTTTTTTTATAAAATATATTGATTTGTTACATATATTGATTTGTTACATATATTGTTTTATTAAATATATTGTTTTATACATATATTGTTATCTTTTCAATAATTGTTTGTATCACAATAATACAATGACTCCAAGAAAATAGTTTAGGTATATTTTTTTTTATAAAATCAGTGTATCTTTCATTTCGTTCTTTTCAAAAAGTATTTGTAATGAGATATTTAAAGACGCGATGGATTCTAAGTTTTAAAATCACACACTGAAGTAAAAAAAAAAAAAAGTATAAATATAAGGACAGGACCAAATATTTTAGAATCTTCATAAAATTTTGTTGACATAATGTCAACATCAGAGTTTGTTAATTAATACAGATTATTTTAATGTTGATAAAGTATATATTTATGGCGTATTGTGATGTCTGTGTTAACTCTCGTGAAATAGCTCTGTGACGTCAACACAGGAAAGGGGACAGACGATAATTCATTCGTTCCTCAACCTTGGCAAAATTTACCAGCGTGCTCCTCCAACGGATCTCGTAAAAAATATATCATTTTTTTTTATTACAAATACTATCAGACTTAACTATTACTTAATTATGTGATGCTCATCGATGCAGAACTATTTGTTTAAATGTGTCTGATTTTCATAACTTGTTATTTTCTTCCAATTAATCTTCTTCATGTGACTTTTGGTTCCATTTATTAATATTCAGCCAATGATAAATATTTATATGGACTTAAAATAAATTACGCTTACTATACAGTTTATTGAAAGTTTTTTCTGTGATTTATTTACTCACTTTGTTTCTAACAATCGTTTATGGCACCCTTATGTCATTAAGGACACCGTTGTGTCATTCATGGCACCATTATATTATTATTGACATCGTTTCTAACAATCGTTTATGGTATTATTATGTCATTAATGACATTGTTATGTCATTATTGCTAACGTATGTCATTAATGCCCCCTCATGCCCTTAATGTCACCCATATGTCATTAATGCTCCAATATTTCATTAAACCACCTTTATGTCATTAATGACACCCTTATGTTATTATGGCACCCTTATGTCATTAATGTCACCCTTATGTCATTAATGCCATCCTTTTGTCATAATACCACCTGTATGTAATTAAATGTTTACTACAATGAACCACAAACACAATACGTGTTATCATACTATATGAGATTCACACATATTGCCGACTACTTGTTAGTGGCCACGTATTCACACACACTAATACACACACGCACACACAACATACGCAACATATACACCATACACACACGCACACCATGCAAACGGACACACATTCGCCTTACACATCACACACACACCAACACAACCGATTACGTACACAGTACACATTGCCAGCCTCTCTCACCCCAGGTCCCCCGTCCCCCCCCCACTTTTCCATTTTACAAATTTACCTGTGGCACCGTCGTATGATGACGTCAGTTACTGCTGGCAGAGGTGGATATTTCATGGGCGTGTAACTGTGTATCTTGTTTCAGCTTTTTTTTAAAAAGAAAAATAATAAATTGGCTTAGATAAATTAAAACAAGTTTTATAATAAATTGTTGACGAGTCCTTCCAACTCCATGACACATATGCATGTATGTTGTTACATACGATACGACCTGGCCTTTGATGCCATGCACATGACAACGGCCCTTTATCGGTATTTTTACGTTCTGGATCCGACGCTGGTTGTTAAGGATTTGGCAGGGCTAAACATATTACACGGCTTCCATGGCAACTGTTAATTTTGGGATCCTTTAAAAAATAAAAGGTTTAGATTTCTGCGAGTTTAGGAAGTCATGCCAGCCCTAAGATTACACATCAATACAGAAGGCTGCACGACTGTATACTACGACCAGCAATATAGTCAATCTAACTACAATCTAACTACAATCTAACTACAATCTAACTACAATCTAACTACAATCTAACAAAACTCAAACTAAAATGTAACTCAATCCAGCTACAATCTAACTAAAATGTAACTACAATCTAACTAAAATGTAACTACAAACTAAATAAAATGTAACTACAATCTAACTAAAATGTAACTACAATTTAAAAGAAATCTAAATGCAATCTAAGTACAATCTAACTAAAATGTAACTACAATTTAAAAGAAATCTAAATGCAATCTAAGTACAATCTAACTACAAACAAACTAAAATGTAACTACAATGTAACTACACAATAGCTATATTATAGCTTAAATCTAAATATAATCTAGCTACAATATAACTAATCTAATTACAATCTAATACTAGGTGTCTAAAATCTAACGAAAATAATCCCATTTTCTAAACGAAAATCATACTACAGTCTTCAAAATCGAGATGGATTTTGCAAAAGAAAATTTACTTTGTTTTACGACTCCAGTTCGAGTGATAAAGATCTAAGTTCGCTTTAACGAAGTCAACCAGACAGTTATGACGTGATCTCTAGGTTTCGTTGCACGCTCCACTGAACTATGTGGCACGTACGCATTGGTTTCGAGCATCTTAACTTGACTTCCTAACAATGCGCTCTAAACAAAGCGCGCTTTATTTCCAACATTGAGATCTTATGACGCATAATTTTGTGTATGTGTCTTGACTACTGAAGAAGACATCTAGCCGACATCTAGCCAACAACTAGAAGACATCCAGCCAACATCTAGAAGACATCTAGCCGACATCTAGAAGATATCCAGCCAACATCTAGAAGACATCTAGCCGACATCTAGAAGACATCTAGCCAACATCTAGAAGACATCTAGAAGACATCTAGAAGACATCTAGAAGACATCTAGAAGACATCCAGCCAACATCTAGAAGACATCTAGCCGACATCTAGAAGACATCCAGCCAACATCTAGAAGACATCTAGCCGACACCTAGAAGACATCCAGCCAACATCTAGAGGACATCCAGCCAACATCTAGAAGACATCTAGCCGACATCTAGAAGACATCCAGCCGACATCTAGAAGACATCCAGCCAACATCTAGAAGACATCTAGCCGACATCTAGAAGACATCTAGCCGACATCTAGAGGACATCCAGCCAACATCTAGAAGACATCGAGCAGACATCCAGCCGAGATGTTCTTTTCATTGTCCAGTCTCTTCATATCTAAACATATCTTGTTCCAGTATTAACTTTCCCACGTCTTGAAAGCTGCCCAACATATGTTATCCTTAGGTTTCTTCTTCTTCTTCTATATATTAATGTCCCACAATCAATTTATTGATCATTATGGCTCCTATGAATGTAGATGGGATTTGCAATGTTTCTGTGCCTGGTGTTGATGAGGATATTTCACTGGTTACAAGTTGTAAAGTTTTCCAACATATGTTATCCTTAGGTTTGTAACGCTAAATCAAGTTATAACTCAACGCAATATCAATGTCTCCCTAAAGCCTTGCGCATTATTATTACATTAACTCTTTACAGTTATACATATATATATTATATTTTATATATAATATACAATATGACTTGGAATTAAAGAAATACTTGGGACTGAAGCAAAAGTGGAAGACACTTTCGCCGGTTTTTTCCAGCAGTATTAAAAAAACATCATACCGAGTCCTGCTGAACTAGCGTATATAACAGGGACGGCGTTATTGAAAGGTTCGTTATTTCCAGGTTTCACTGTATTTAAACAACTCTTTATTTATTTTTTATTTTTTTTACAGAGTTGGCGCAGTTTGTCAGTCCCCACATCTAACAACCACAAATGTCATCCGACTCCAGCTTCGTAAATCTGAACTGGTTGTTTCGATAGCTGTTGTCAGGTAGTACTACCCTCTCTACTTTCTACTCTCTACTTTTTACATTCTACTTTCTACTCTCTACTTTCTCCTTTTCTTCTATGCCTGCTCTATGATCCTCTACTTTCTCTTTCGTTCCTTGCCGTGTGCTGCATTCTTAAATACGACCCCAACCTCTCATTCCGCATATTTTTATAGGTGAGCAGCTCACGTGTAGAGGGCATCTCAAAACTCAGGTGTAGAGCGCGTCTCAAGACACCGGTAAAACGAAGCTAGGAAGAAATTAGAAAAACGAGGAAATAATAACAGTACAGGGGAGATAAGATATTTCAGCTTTGAACATAAAAATGAGGTTAAGCGACTGTTCTCCCTGTTAGATACACCTATGCCGTTAGGTTCACGGGGAATACTTTCATTTTATCAGTGAACTTCTACACTGGGAGAGGCCTGGGGGGGGGGGGGGGGCTCAATCTTCGGGCTTGAATTCAAAAAGACAGAAAGAAGTTTGAATCTTTGCTGATGCCTATACTTATATGTCCACATAGCGTTTTGATCTTTATGTGATGTGTCAATGATTTGATTTCTTATTAACTTGCTGTAACCAAGCGTTTGGAAATGGCAGCACTCTGTAGTAAAGACCGATCAGTTTCCAAGAGCGCATGTCACTGGGTTGGCATAGACTTGTGTAACAATGCAACTTGTAAATCTAGCAAATGAGTTGTTTACGGGAAAGCCAAGAACTCTAGAAAGAATAAGGTCTAGAATCTCCAATACTCTAGATTGGAGACCAGTGTTTACCAATAAAGACAAATAGTTCGTCCTTTAGAAAGTGAAGGTGAGCAATGCAATTTTCGACTTGAGTAGTAGCCTTGAGTTGAGCTGTATTTTGTTTAAAGTGAGGGACACTTGCTCTGTTCGTAAGCCTCACGCCCTCATGCTTGCATATTTGTTACAATACAAGACTTAGTTAAGACGCCTGAAAAAAGACCAGGATGCAGTAGATGACCAGCAGTGTGTGTGTGTGTGTGTTTTTGTGTTTAACTGTGCTCTCTATTCGCTCTACGCCGCAGGAGTTGTTAAAATTTTCATTGTGTCGACGTCATGCCGCCTACGGGACTCCATCTCCGGGTTTGATCACAGAGCATGCCTTCTCTGAGATCAGTTACCATCCGACGTTAACGTGTCCCATCCCCCGGGGTGCTGGTGGTGTTTTGCTTTAGCTGGGAATTGAAGTCGAGTCCACTAGGTTGGGATCGACTCCAGTTAGACAACTCGGCCACTTTATAAACAAAGCTATTTTTAAAGTGCTTGTCCCTGGATTTGTCCTTTTCCCATATTGGATTTGAAGAGCTTTCATTGTATGCCCATGGACAGTACGTGATGCTCTTAATATGAATGTAGTAGCCTTTCCTTAGAGACGTTCATCCGTCGCTAGTGTCCTGTGTTTATCCACATATTGTTTGTATCCACAGAGTGTTTGTATCCACGGGTATTGTTTGTATCCTCAGATATTTTTTTTGTATCCACAGACATTGTTTGTATCCACATCTGTCTGAGAAAAAGAAAAATAACAGCCCCTTCCAACTCAAACTAGACGAGAAACAGGTTTATAAATCAATTTCAAAGTACAGGTTTACATTTACCAAGCAAAATGGTTCTCAACTTATCGAATAAGCTACAACTATAAAATTTAAAATAAAACTAAATCAAAACTGGATCCCAGATCAGTGCTGATACCACACGTTAATTGACCGACTATTTTAATATAGATGACAAATCATCACACAGTAAACACTTGTGTCAGAACAATACAAAAAGTGAAACAATAAACCAGTTTTAATGCCAACAATGTTGCCAAATCCATAAATAGATTTAACAGCTTGACGCTGTCATATTTAGAAGGACAACAAAAATGGAGCTTGTGTCACGCTAAACAAATTGAGTGAAGTGCCTTGTACAAGTGTCGTAGTGTCGTAAAACAATTGACTTTCTCAAGTTAACCTTCAATTTAATTGGTTGGTTGGTTAGAAATTTCGGATGTCGTAAACATGACGTGTGTGAAAAAAAATGGCGGAACGTAAGACGGGCTGTGAAATGAAATGTCCTGGGTTGGTCATTTATAACGTGTTTGTTTCCCTGATGTGGCAAGGCTCAGAATGGGAGCAGTGTGTTTATAAATATTTAATAATTGAAGCCAACATCACGGGTTATATGCAAAACGGAAATACATATGCGGGGCACCCAAACTTTCTGAGGTGGAGAAAAGTTATAAGCGCTAGTTAGAACGTACAATAACTTCTCTATCGCGACTTCTCTCTGTTAACTGCTCTCTAGTGACTTCTCTCTAGTGACTTCTCTCTAGTCACTTCTCTCTAGTGACTTCTCTCTAGTGACTTCTGTCTAGTGACTTCTCTCTAGTGACTTCTCTCTAGTGACTGCTCTCTAGTGACTGCTCTCTGGTAACTTCTCTCTAGTGACTTCTCTCTAGTGACTTATCTCTAGTGACTGCACTCTGGTGACTTCTCTCTGGTTAATTCTCTCTAGTGACTACTCTCTGGTGACCTCTCTTTGGTGACCTCGCTCAGCTCGTATAGACTTTCAGAATCCACGGAGCTAAGATATCCGTTCACAGAGATCGCCCATTTTCATTCAAAAATCTGTCTTAAATTAACCTGATGGAAATAAGAATAAAGGACACAAGTTTAAGGTATAACTTTTGAACTTTCTGTGTCTGATCAGAGACTTTGTAAAGCTCACGTTGTCCAATAGCGGAATCGTAGTTAAAATAATAAAAATAAGTCACAGGGAGCACAAATTCGTGACCAGTGTTCCTACTACTGCACCCTCAAATGACATAGCCTCATTATCAAGTGTCACACATCAAAGTAACATTATCAAGTGTCACACATCAAAGTAACATTATCAAGTGTCACACATCAAAGTAACATTATCAAGTGTAACACATCAAAGTAACATTATCAAGTGTCACACATCAAAGTAACATTATTAAGTGTAACTCATCAAAGTAACATCAAGTGTAACACATCAAAGAAATATTATTAAGTGTAACACATCAAAGTAACATTATCAAGTGTAACACATCAAAGTAACATTATCAAGTGTAACACATCAAAGTAACATTATCAAGTGTAACACATCAAAGTAACATTATCAAGTGTAACACATCAAAGTAACATTATCAAGTGTAACACATCAAAGTAACATTATCAAGTGTAACACATCAAAGTAACATTATCAAGTGTCACACATCAAAGTAACATTATCAAGTGTCACACATCAAAGTAACATCAAGTGTAACACATCAAAGTAACATTATTAAGTGTAACACATCAAAGTAACATTATCAAGTGTAACACATCAAAGTAACATTGCCGAGAACTGCGCTTAACAGCGCGCAAAGGTATGATAAAAAAAATTCATAATTCTAATTAAGATTCTTTAAAAAAATGATTGTTAGATTTGTATTTATTTTACGGAAATCGAATTAATTTTGAATATCGACAAAATCAGTTTTTTAAAGACATTTCGAGGAATTATGTACAGATATGATTTTCTTTCTCAGGTAACTTCGAGCAGAAAAACTTCCATTTTAATTTATTTGTCTGAAAATCTAATCATTTTTTAAAAATGTTATAAAATAATTCCGGCTCATTAAAACGAGTAGTTTGAATTTATATCATTGAGCTGACGTCAGCAAATTACTCTCATAAGGAGACTAGACACGAAAATTAATGACCTGAACTAGACAGTAGGAGCCAGAATGATCAACGAATTGATCGTGGGCCCTCAAAATATGGAAGAAGAAGAGAATCGATTTCTAAAAAGGACAGCATGATTCTTTAACACATTTTATAATACATTTCCGGGACAAAATGTAAGGCTGATAAATTTTGACATCAAATTGACAGACGGATTAATTTTGACACCAAACTGACACACCGATTAATTTTGACAACAGATTGAAACACCGATTAATTTTGACACCAAATTGACAGACGGATTAATTATGACACCCAATTGACACACTGAGAATTTTGATACCAAATTGACAGTTTTCTTTTGCAGGTGACGTAATTCATCAGGTTTTGAAGAGTAAACATATCGATTCCTTTCGAAGACAGGCTGTTTTTAGAACGACTATATTTCGCTTGTTTCTTCTTCTGAATTAATCGAAATGGGACTTAACACTTGCCCTAAATAATGTTTGTGTTGGCTAAGTGCCCTTGGGTATGGACAAGAGACTTGGACAAAGACAAGAGACTTGGGGATAGACAGGGGATCGGGGTAGAGACAACAGACCTGTGTAGAGACAAGGGACCTGGAGAGGTGAGAGACGTCTCCCAAGGTTTTAAACTTAAGCCCAGTTTCTAGTACCTGGCAGATCTTTGGTGTGCAAGGAACGGAAACACGTGTTTGAGAAATGACCGACTGTAGGCATGATGGTTGAAGTCACCCGCAGACACTCCAGATCTTTCTGTACCATTGAAATATATGTGTCAAGTATTATAGAAAAGCCATTCCTATATTTCATTTATTGAAAACATCCAGAAGGGCTTATTGGTCTCAGGGGGTAAACACCATCAAGTAGAAATAATGTGAACCCATCAAATCGAGTGCTAGCTGTTAAGTGCTGGTCAAAGTTCTCTTCAACACACTCTCGTTGACGTCGTGTTCCTACGTCATTTCTAATGGCGTCATTGTGTTTCGAGTGCCATCTTGATCACACATTTATATAAATGCTAAAAACTACAAATAATTGTTTAAACAAAGACAACCAAAGTCTGTAGTCTCTAACCAAAGCCTCTAGCCTCTAACCAAACTCTCTAGCCTCTAACCAAACTCTCTAGTCTCTATCCAAAAAACGACTTGTTCATTTTTGTATCGTTCTTTGCTCCCATTGAATTCTTAGCTAAAGTAGATTCTAAACATTGATAGAAAAAACGAGTCCCTTTTTAAATATTAATATTGACACATCTGTTTTTAACTTTAACGCATCTTAAACGCTTTAGATCGTGTTTTTTTTTCAATTTTTTTTCTTTTCATTTGCCTGCTCATTAAGCTTTACTAATTCTTAATCATTTTAAGGTTCTCACACGAACAACGAGCAGGCTTTGCTAAACAGTGATAGGATTTAAAGAGGTAGCTTTTTATTTTACAGGTAGCCACTCTTGTACAAGAAAAAGAAAGAAAAGGTCTGGTTATCATTAGCAGCGTCCTATTCCACCCCTACTTTCTCTCGATCTTCCGTTCTGCCGAATTGTTCTCTACCCCACGGGTACCGGTACATACTATAAAAGGATGCACCCGTGTCTGCTACTCTCGTGCAGCCGGCCGAGCCTCGTGCCGCCCTCGCGCGGGATGTTCCCATATTTTGAGACGAGGTGAAAAAAGGAGAGAGATATCTTTTTTTTTCTTTCTTTTAAATCTGGAAGATTCAATTTCTTAAGTTTAAACAATTGTTTTATCTACGACTTCCTCTATCAAAAAACATATTCTTCAAATTTTAACCCATATTTATCATAAGCCTAAGGGATTTCTATTCCGTTAACAATAAGTCATCGCACACTGTAAAACATTTTAAACCAACCTGCCACCCCCACTTCCTTGAAATGAGACTGGTCCTCTACTCGTGCACTGCTCGCACGTCCCAGTAAACATTCATTCTTCTCTCTCGTCTGCTCCCAGAAACATTCCAGCTTATCTCCTGGGCAGCCATCTTGTTTCGTCCTACTCTAGGTAAGCTTACCGCACACCTGTGTCCCTTCACCTCTTCTCGCTTGTCGGATAACTAAGCTGTTCTTACGTCACACGTATTTGATGTACCCCCGCCTCGGGTCGATTAGTTACACCGTATAAAACAATTGTTCCCCGGACGTTGGTCACTGCAAAGGTAAGTTGTTGAAAGAGATAAAAAATGGAAATGTTTCCTTCAATTTGGCTGTGATATTTTTGTTCATCTTCTGTTTGATTGGCTAACTAAGACAGTGTCAAGGTCGTTTTTTTTGTCTCAGCCGGTGACCGCTGCCATATTTTCTGTGAGGAAGGTAAGGGAAATTGTATTCAAAACGTTTAGCGGCAAAAAATACATGAATTTCGATAATTGCAATTTTGTGCATCAAGGCTAAAACTATATTAAAAAAATTCTTTGCATTTAACCTACAACTAAAAAAATAATAATAATACAAATCGTGATGCATGTCGGGACCCGCCATTTCAGCCATATCAACCTTTGATCATTCACAATAAGATGTGTATTTTGTTTGGCAGCTGATCAGTGCAGATATTTTAAGTAGACACTATTCGTTGTGTACACTATTCTTTGTGTACAATATTCTTTGTTTAATTAGTTACATAGATGAATTTATCTGACCATGTAGTATCTCAAAACCGCCACTGAGCCATCAGAATATTGTATCTCATCAATGCCCCTGAGCCATTAGAATATTGTATCTCAAATGCGCCCCTGAGCCATCAGAATATTGTATCTCATGAAAGCCCCTGAGCCATCAGAATATTGTATCTCATGAAAGCCCCTGAACCATCAGGATATTGTATCTCATGAAAGCCCCTGAGCCATCAGAATAATGCACCCGAAGTCATTTAATTGCTATCACCGATATTTAAAGGCTACGGTCTCAAACAGTTTTGCCTGACCGCATTTGATACAAACCTACTTTTTGAGATCGATCTGTCAGATAATTTGTTTTTGAACTTTTACAATGAAAAAAATGTTCTGTTCTATGGATAATTTCAGTTTAACGATAAACAAAAAAAAAAACAACTTTAGACATCAGCTAATTTCTTGTTTCATTTCAATGAATCGAACAAATGTCTTCGTCTTTGGCAAATAAAAAACATTTCACCTGTACATATAACTATTATTCTAGTCGCCCAATGTTATGTCAAAAAAAATAATAGAGTCACGTGATAGTTTACCTAGAAATTTGAGAATTGCCACCATTGCATGCACGGACACTTTTCCCTAATGGAAATGGGACACGTAGTTTCGCGATGTATGTTTATCCACATCATAATGTTTAGTTTCAAATCCACATTAACATCCATCCAATCGTTTCGTCTTAGTATCTAACGCGAAACAAATGCCAAAAACAACATGGCCGCTGGTCGTGCTGCAGATTCACAAAATCATTTTTTTTAAAACTATAAATATATAAATACCAAAGTTGTTTCAAAAAGGTCATAGTTTCAGAAGGCCCATAGTTTCAGAGGGCTCGTAGTTTCACAAGGCTCACCGTTTCAGAAGGCTCATGGTCTCAGAAGGCTTTTATCAGTTAAATAATTAAGTCAATGACAGGTCGTAGTACACAATATCGTCAGAGGACATGTCTCCTAACATATTAGATCAGAGGACAGGTCTCCTAACATTTAAGATCAGAGGAACAGGTCTCTAGCTCCATAAGGTCAGAAAATAATCTAATCAAAATCTGAAAACAAAATTTACAAAAATATTTCTTGTTATTTTTTTTTTTTATTATTATTTTTTGTTGTTGCATAAAGTGATGACGTCATTTTTCTATCACATCCACTTTTATGTAGTCAATGAACGTCTCTTCAGACAGTCAATTGGAAGTTGTGCTTTGATGTGTACACAGTTACATTGACGTGTACACATTTACTTAGATGTGTACAGAGTTACTTAGATGTGTACACAGTTACTTTTTTAGGTACATAATTACTTTGATTTTGATGTGTACGCAGCTACTTAAGTGTCTGCACATTAAGAATGAATTGAGTTTTCTTCAATTTTTTTCCTTCTTGTTTTTACTTTGCCCTTTTGTAATTCTTTATAGTTCTTGCCTTAAAAACAATTACCCCCCTTCCCGTTTGTGTCCCTGTCAATTCTCTCCACTTCTACAATATCCTGTAAAACTTGGAGCACTCCTTAGTTTTAGTCATATCTAGAAAATTTTACCTGTGGCTCACTCTACCTGGCGTGTTACACGCTCTGTAGCTCACCCTACCTGGGCGTGTTACACGCTCTCCCCGACTTGTGCTAAAATTAACACTGGGCGCACAGAATGATAAAGAAAACGAAACACGAAAACTAAGGAGGGGGAAAAAGGATGAGACGTGTAAGGGCAGGGCGCTAGGTGGCGGGGTGGATTGGGGGGTGGTGGGTTGTGGGGGCAGGCTGAGGAAAAACTGCTTATGTTTGACATTCCGGTCATGATTTCCAACTGAGCACCTTGGCACGTTAACGGTGTGAGCTACATACCCTTGCATGATGCCCGGTGAACGAACGCAAATGAACGCGAGTGTGTGCCGGCTGCTTACGGTGGCCTACCTTTGAGAAAAGTTTAAGAGTAAATAAGTGTAAAACCTTTGGGAGATGTTGCCACGGAAATCAAAATTATACGAAACATTAAATAATCACAAAAGATAGCCACGGGTTTAAAACGCACCTACCAAAACAAAAGGCCCAATCATATTTAAGAACGCCCCTTAATTCTGACAGGGAAGCAATCCATTGAACAACTAATATATTAATATCTAAAATGGTTTCTTTATGAAATTATCCCAAACGGATTTTGTTTTTTTGAAAGAATAATTCACATTAAAATATAAGAAGTCAATTGTTTTTAATAAAACTTCGAGAGTAAGGATGTGCCATAAAAATAGGTTGGATGACGTCATCGAAGAGTAAAAATATCGCATCGGATTTCCGGTTTAAGCTCTTGTATCTACATTCGTGCATACCATTTTAATCGAAGAGGCTATTTGTACCCGGGTACCAGATGTGAGACGTTGGGATTACAAAACTATTTAAAATATTATTTTTGGGTTTGTAAGACGAAATTAGGTATCAAATGAAAGATAATTGAATGGACTATATGTTTGTAAACTTAATTCTTCAGTTTAACTAAAATAAACTACAACAAATGACATCCCGAAGTCTCACTTCTGGTACCCGGGTACGAATAGTCGCAGCCTTTTTTAATACATTATCAATATAGTTGGGTTACCTTACAAGAACGAAGCTGTCTAACCATAATGAAGCTGGTACAATATTGTTCTGTTGGCCCAGTCTGCGTTTTTAGAATTTTAATAAACAGTAATCTTATTTAGCGAACCCGTCTTAGGCTGCCTTTCTTTCTTTCTTTTGTCTGTCTGTCTATCTTTCCTTCTGCCTGTCCGTCTTAAGTTCTTTCTTTCATTTTTTTCTTTCTGTCTTTCTTTCGTTCTGTCTTTTTTTCTTTGTTTTAGTCTTTCGTCTTTTCTTTCTTTCTTTTTTTCTTTTTTTCTGTCTTTTTTTCTTTCTTTCTTTTTTTCTTTCTGTCTTTCTTTCTTTGGTTCGTTCTGTCTTTCTTACTTTTTTTCTTTCTGTATTTCTTTTTTTTTTTCTATCTTTCTTTCTTTGGTTCGTTCTGTCTTTCTTACTTTCTTTTTGTCTTTCTCTTTTCCTTCTTTCTTTCTTTCAAGAGAAAGACCATTTGAAAACCGCACACAACAATAAAACGGAAATATTTTTTTTTTTAAAAATGCAATCACATGAAGATTATATCGCTTGTTGGCGAAATGTGTCTAGGCCACTTGAATACACAAAAATATATGTGTTTACATCGGCGCTACATTGAATTGGTCATCCGTGATTATTTGCTAGATGTGGCAGCCCTCAATACGCTGTTATTGTTTGCTAGATGTCCTAGCCCCCAATAAGCTGTTATTGTTTGCTAGATGTGGTAGCCCTCAATAATCTGTCATTGTTTGCTAGATGTGGTAGCCCTCAATAATATGTCATTGTTTGCTAGATGTGGTAGCCCTCAATCATCTGTCATGGTTTGCTAGATGTGGTAGCCCTCAATAATCTGTCATTGTTTGCTAGATGTGGTAGCCCTCAATAATCTGTCATTGTTTGCTAGATGTGGTAGCCCTCATCGATGCACTGAATCTTGCTGGGAAGCAGTTCATGTCAAAATGGAGCAGATTAAGTCAATGATAAATGATTTTTTTATAAGGACACAACAAATTCAGCTTTATTTTTCAATAATTGTATTTATATTTTGATGACTTGCAGGTTGTCTGAGGTACTGGTAAGGTGTTACTTGGGATTACCTAGCTTACCGCAATGTCTGACGATGAACAGGCCGTGTAAGTATGACGGAACATATCTTAGTCTTGTAACATATCTTAGTCATGTAACATATCTTAGACATGTAACACATCTTAGTCATGTAACATATCTTAGTTGTGTAGCATATCTTAGTCAAGTAACATATCTTAGTCATGTAACATATCTTAGTAATGTAACATTTCTTAGTCGTGTAACATATATTAGTCGTATAAAATATCTTAGACATGTAACATATCTTAGTCATGTAACATATCTTACTCATTTTTCCTAACGATATTTTAAAATGCAATAAATAATTTATTTTAAAAACAGGTATTATGTTTTTCGTAAATATTTGATTGATTTATAAATCTTACACATTACATTTTTTATAGATAAAGTAGGTGTCAGAAGCAGATTATTTGTTCAAGATTTAAAACAACAACTGTCATTCCTGTGAAGAATATTTATGCCCCAATCTAATTAACAATTTATATTTCTTTCTTTCAGAGAGGCGGGAGGGGAAGAGTAAGTTAAAACATATTTTCTTTTCATCTACTCGATTACCTATACATAACACATCTATTATTTTCACATACTCGACTACTTACATACACATAACAGATTTAACACACACACACAATGAAATAAGCATTTAACCTCCTAAATCATGACGTATTTTAGCCGTGCTGCTTATCATTTACATCTCTTCATATCTTTCTTATTGGTCTTATCTGTATCACAACACAACCACCCTGTTGAATTTCATAATCGCTAATGAACTTGTTCAGCACTCTCCAATCAATTGATGACTTTCCCGTGTGACCAGACTAAATCGGATGATAATATTACAAAGAGGATGATATTCTTGCTCAAAACAACAACAGCATCTATTTCATCCTTCCCTTGAAAGTTTAATTAAAATACAAGTTAACTGGAAATGAAATTTTTTAAGTTTATTATTATTAATTTTTATAAAAAAAAGGGGGGGGGGGTAATTGCACTAGAAGACAGAAAGGCGTGTATATTACATCGTGAAATTCAGCTAATTACACAATATCAAGTGAATTAATGACCCACTGTGTACAGTAGGTCATTGAAGTAGGTCATGTGTTGGTCTATTAAGTAGGTTATATGTTGGTGTATCAAGTCAGTCATATGTTACGGCTGTCGCAGAACTTGACAAGATACCAACAATGATAACATTACTGAAATGAAGTGACATTAGCATCTGCTTCATTAACATATCGTGTCGACGTCTCAGACGTTGAATGTTGGTACGGATTTAAATAGAAACCCCGTGCGAAGGGGTCGTGAGGGGGTCGGGGGTCTGACGGGGGTTTTGTTTATGTTTTTGAAAACGACGCAAGATTCTAAGCTTTCTTAAAATAGCTTAGCTAGTCGCTGGCTTAAACATACATGTTCGCACACACGTGACCTAGATTTACTCACTGGGACGTGTAGGCACCGCCAGAGTGCTGGATGACCTTCCTGACCTCTGACCTTCCTGACTAAGGAACCAAATGAAAGTTTCTTAACTTCATTAGTACCAGTTTTAACATAATATATGCTCCAAAGAATAATGAATTTATTTAATAAATTTTTAGAATCGGGCTAAAACTTTGTCCAACCAGCATATCAGGCCGCCATTTTTTTTTTCAGTTGGGAATATTTTGATTATCAGGACAGATAATTAAAAACTTCAGACATTCCTCATTGAAACGGCTTAAACCAAGAACCGAGGGTAGCTGTCTGACAATTTTTCCCCAGGGTGGAAGTAAAACCTTTGAATCCATGGTTCATCTCCTTGAAGGACTAGCAGCCGATGGTATTGTTGCGTCTAACGCGTCTTAACACAAAGGGATTTTAAGTTTCTGGGGCAGATAATATCTGCGTATGTCTCCGACTTACACATATCTATACATATATCTAAATATCTATATATCTACATGGCTATATAACTAAATATCTATATACCCTGACCACTCACACGACTAAAATACCCGACTAATCACACGTTTTAACTCTTCTAACAATTAACGCCTTGTCTAGAGAAGAGACCCCAGCCCCCACTCCAGCTGCAGAGGAGCCGCCTCCAGTGTAAGTTCAGATAACTCTACATTCCCTCCCCTCCCCCCCCCCCAACCAACCAACTCTCACTTTTTGGTTGCCATAGAAACGAGAATTGTATTTGACCTTGCCATGTCTTGTTTTCAATTTAGCCTAGACCTTGTTACACAATGTATGACGTAGTGTTTCTGTGTCATTCTTATAGACTAGACATTAGTACACACTTTATGACGTAGTGTTCGTGTTTCATTCTTTTAACCTAGACATTGTTACACACTTCAAGACGTAGCTGCGTAGCGTCTGTGTGTGTTTTTTTAAGCTGTGCCAATGTTGAATATTGCTCTGTGTATAACTCGACTAGAAAAAAGATGCCCTCGTTCTCAAGTGTTTGAGATTCAATATTGTTCACATTGTAATAAAATGAAGTAGTGAATGGTGGGTGAGGTATTGTATACACACGCTGATAATAGTATGCATGTTGGAAACATTCACGAGAGGGCAAGTAGTCACGGACCATCGATTATAAAGAATAGTTTATTTTTAATTGTCACATAAAAAGTAGAATTTAAGAATAAATAAAATTTCAAGGTTTGTGTTCATAAAAATGTCAGTTAAGTATGCAAAATAGTACCTAAATGTCAATGATTATAGTGATTACTCTAAAGATTATATTACAAAGTTAAACTTGTCAAGATTTAGTGATTTCTCCCGTAACAGTCCAAATGTCTGTTACAGTCCAAATGTCCATAGCAGTCCAAATGTCCGTAGCAGTCCAAATGTTCGTAGCAGTACAAATGTTCATAGCAGTCCAAATGTCCGTAGCAGTCCAAATGTTCGTAGCAGTACAAATGTTCGTAGCTGTCCAAATGTCCATGTCCTAGAAGAAAGAATTGATATTCTAAGCATCAACAAAATGGAAAAAAAAAACAAAGAAATTTTGTTGAATGAAATAAGTCTTCACAAGTATGAGCAAATCTAAAACCAAGTGTGCAGTGAAGGTGAAGGATGCAAACCCGAACATTGACCTTCTGATGTGCATGAAGAGTGAATCTATTCCCGTATTTTTTAAGCTCCAAACTGACATTGTCAACATTGCTAATTCGTTAAGCTCATTTCTAATTAATGGTTTACAAATTAAAAGTTATCGATTCAACACAAATTTTAAAGGTTTGAGAAATAAAAAAATACTTTAAAAATTCAAGGACCGAACTCACATCGGTTGAAAAAACGAAGTAATATTTTCTATGTTAGCTCCCTTTGATCAGCCAAACTGTTTCCTGGCCAGCTGTGTTTCACTTAAGACTTATTAATTTTTCTTTTATCTAGTTGATTGTCTGCGTGTTGATAACTATCTCAGACCTGTTTACTCTTACGATTCTGGCGTACAATGTAGGATTTTGAAATTTTGAAATATATTGTTTGGTTATTTTTTACTATTATGATGATGTATTGAACGATTTTGTGATGATGTTGTACGATTTTAAGAGTTTAAGAGACAACAGGTCTGCTGTCTATTCACCAGATCCACCTTTCGTATTCCAGGCTGTCTTATTTTATTCGTTTTTGTGGGTTTTTTTAAAGCATGTAATGATACCCATTTTTGTCTTTGCAAGGCTCCTTTTGAATCGTGTGCCTTTATCTTGATTTGTATTTTTTTTTTTTTTTTTTTTTTTTTTTTTTTTTTAATATAATAATATTTGTTTTAAAATGAATTTTGTATTAAAATAGAAATGGATTTGTTTCTATTGCTCCAATGCGTTTGAATGTCATGCATGTGTTCCCCTGTCTGTGGATTGACGTGTGTTTAATAATTGCTCTATTTTATTTGTTTGTTAAAGAAAGCAAAAACTATGCTTTATAAATTTAGCAATAATCATGTTTATAATTTGATAAATATTTTAAAATTTAATCTTTTATTCTTAGGGGTCGTTCACAAATTACGTCACATTCGCGGGGGGGGGGGGGGGAGGGGGGCAAGGGGGTCGAGACTTTGTGACACTTTGTGACGGGGGGGGGGCGGGGAGAAGTCAAAGATTTGTGATTTTACGTTTTTTTTAAAAAATATATATATATTTTTTTTAAAATCAAAAATTTTCTAATTTAGACAAATCTTCATTCAATTAATTTTAACAAATATTGATTTGAGGTCGGAATTGCCTTTTGTATTTTACATCGCAGTTTTCTAATAATAGATCATCTTATATGGGAAGGGGGGAGGGTAAAGAATTTGTGACACTTCATGACAGGGGGGAGGGGGGATCTAAAATGTGCCATTTCTTTGCGTGACGTAATTTACGAAGAGCCCCAATAATCCACCCATTTATTTAAACTTTTCTTGTTTTTTTCGCATGTTTACAAAACTCAATTTTAACCTACACACGATAAACCCCCTTTATTTCAATGAAGTAAATGCGACACGTCGTAAAGATGAATACAGGATACTGACAACAAGAGTAATTCATTGAATACCGAAACCATCGCCAATCTGTGTCCCGGGGGATGGCTAGTTAGAAATGTTTGATAGCTAAACGAGATTATATTGTGATGGTCTGAATTAAGTAAAAGATGCTTAATACAATAATATAGTCTTCAACTTTCAAATATTTTTTTTAATAATTTACTTTATTTACTAAATTTTAACATTTTGTTTACATAAAATCTTTTACGCATCTAAAGACCTAGAATGTAGCCATTCTAAAAATGCAACAGAAAATAAGTCTAGAAAGTCCTAGGGGTTAGGTACAGAAAAATATACAAAAGAAAATAAGCCTAGAAAAGTCCTAGAGGTAGGCACACAAAAAATGCAAACAAATATCAGTAAAGAGGTCCTAGAGGTAGCGACACAATAGATGCACCAGAAAAAGTCTAGACAAATCCTGGAGGTAGCCACAGAAAAAACGCAACACAAAAGTCTAGACAAATCCTAGAGGTAGCCACAGAAAAAAATGCACCAGAATATGTCTAGAAAGTCGTAGAGGTAGCCACACACACAAAAAATGCTTCAAAAACAAATTCTAGAAAAGTCCCCCTATTTTCAAACCCAATACCAAATTCCTTCCATTGCTGTTTACGCAGACACCGTCACGAAGAGAGATCACATGATCTGGGCGAAGCCGCGTAAGTTGCCAGAATGACAGATTGGATTTTACTTTTTTCGTGGTGGATACTGTGAACTTTCTTTTGCATTTTCTCTTGTCTCTTACATCAAATAATCTAATCTTATGTTCCAGGTCTTTTGTTGGTATCAAATATTTTGTTGTATTTTGTTTTTATAATTATTTTCTTTTATCGTCTAATTCTCCATTTACTTTTTAAAAAAAAAAATCTTACGAAGCCAATCCATATTTCACTGAAGATATTTTCCTTTTTACAAAAACTTCCATGATTAAAATAAATAACTAACATGACATATTTGTATACTTTTTTGTTTCATTAATTAAAAAAAAATAAATATGGTTATATAATAAAAGTTTAGGCTTAATGATTAATTCTGATTATTGTTTAAAGTGGTTGCAGTGCTTGCTTTACGGTTCTACTGCTGATTTTAAATTGATCGTCTTTGAACAGTCTGACATATTGGTTGATTCTGACAATATTTTCCATTCTGATTTCTACTAACAAAATTTTTCCTCTTTGATCAAACTTTAGCTTAAAGTTAATATTTGGACTTAATAAAGATAAACACTAATTAAATATAAACACTAATGAAAATAAACACTAATAAAAATAAGCACTAATAAAGATAAGCAGCTATGTATCTTCTGACTGAACTCACAATTTTATGCATTTTTGAATGTCTGTGTCTTTATTGACTTTTTCGGTTTTGAAGAATCGTTATGTTTGAATTGAAATAGCTACTTTTTTAAAACGCTACATTTTAAATTATTCGCGAGAATTGTACGGATTTTTTCTTTAAGAAGTGCTTTCCTATTTCACCTTATTTCTCTAGGATCCCCCAGCCCCCTACCACCTTCTCTGTTTACGCTACTTTCAGTTTGCTTTTTGTTTCAAACCTGTAGTCCACTGCCTTAAATCAAATGTAGGTCACTACAAATGAATTTTTCTCCAATCTACTTAATCTATAATGTCTTAGTAATTCCATCCTAGAAATTTTCCTACTATCATGATGTTAAGACCAGACAACTTGTCTTACTCAACTGTTGCTTGTAGTTAGACATCTTTTTGCCTTTTTGCAGTACTTTCTCTGATGTGGTTTTTACGATTGAAGGCAATTTGCTCAATATTTTATACAACTACCAATTATGAATAATTACAAAAAGTAATGTTTAATAATAATGTAATGAGTAAAAAAAATCGAAATAAATTCGAAATAAAATTATTTCTGAAAAGGATTTAAAAATTGATATTACTGCCAATAATTAATTCTGTTTATGTAAAGATATCAAGAAAAATATGATATAAAAAAAACTATTTTTCTTCTAAACTTTAATTATGTAGTTTATTTTGTTTATTGCTAAGAGTCATGGATGCGAGAGTTTTAAATATTGCACATATGTCATTGATGAACGTGTCAATGCTGCAAATATGTCATTGATGAAAATGTCATTTGTCTCCCTATCACGTTCTGTCTATCCGCCCGCTGATGTTTCAAGGTCGGAGTCCCAGGAAGGAGGATCGTCGGTGTGAGTGTTTACTGAGGGCATGATGCCTTTTGGAGCATCCGTTAGACACTGTCACAGGGCATGGGACCTTTAGGTGCATCCGTTAGACACTGTCACAAGGGAATGATGACTTTTGAGACATACGAGTGGCACAGAGTCACAAGGGCATGATTCCTTTTGGGGCATACGTTAGGCACTGTCACAAGGGCATGATGCCTTGTAGAAGCAACGTTGTGAATGGTCACGACAGCATGTTCATAATTAGAAGAATGCCTTGCTAAAAGTTTCTTTGAACGCATCCGATGGGGCATGATGCCTTGTCAAAGATTGATTAGAACTCAGCTGTGACATCTTTCATTTCTCCACCAAAATGGATGATGTTTCTTCAGATTGTTGTTCAAATGGTTGCTCAGATGGTTGTCGAGATGGTTGTTGAGATGGTTGTCACCTTAAGACGACAGAGCATGCAACAGTTTACATATGGTTTCTAGCACAAGTAGTTCCTATTACAGGAGATCCCCCACAACGTTTCTGTTTTTAGATTGCTGTTTTTAGACTACTTTAGCTCCTACCAATCTGTGTTACAGCACCAGTTCAATGACATGTCAAAGAGAGTGAGATGGAGAAAGAGAGAGAGAGAGAAATAGTCGCGCACTTTGAATGTTTTCTCTTGTATTTAGATTCACCTTTGCACTCTCCATTGTTGACACACGTATCCCCTCTCAAGAATGTTTTTTTTTTCAAATGGTATCCATAGTAACGTGTTCCCGTATGCAATCAGGCAATTGGGGGGGGGGGGGCTTGTGCCCCCGTGTACTATCAGGCCAAGAAACACCACTCTTAAACAACTCCATCTCCCACATGTCATGTCTATCAATAAAGCCCGCTGTTAATTTGCGCTTCCTATCACTAAGGGGCCAACAATGTGATACATCTTCACGTGTAATCCAGTAAAGTAGTTGCATTATTGCTCTTCTTACGAAAGTATAAATAAATGGATATGATATGAATAACCCATATAGCTTATCCTTGGATACAACAAATCGAAAGTCAACTAAACGCTATAACATATAGTTAAATTGATATGAGTAACAGATCCATGGATACACTTGAAAGACAGCGAAAAATTATTACATATAATTGATCACATATCAATCACAGCCATACTACTCTGTTTTTAATTTGCCCAAGCTCCCCACCCACCCCATTTCCCAGCGCCCCCACACCAATTTTTTTTAATGACGTCATGTCCGTAAACGGCCATTTGATTTGATGTGTTCATCTTGCATGGTGTTGCTGAAATGAACTGTGTTTATGGTTGTGTTTATGGTTGTGTTTATGGTTGTGTTTATGGTTGTGTTTATGGTTGTGTTTATGGTTGTGTTTATGGTTGTGTTTATGGTTGTGTTTATGGTTGTGTTTCTGGTTGATACAGTTCCCTGTTGAGATTGTGATTGCCAACACTTGAGTTTGAGCAAGCGGAATGATTGGGTTGTTTACCTTGCACAGATCTTGCCAGCTATGAGGAGAGAACTCAATTGCCAAATTCTTCGAGGGAAATTGAAAATGAAAAAAACCCAATAATTATCATTTAAGAAACTTTTAAAGACGTATTTCCTTAAATAGATTTTAGGACATCGGAGCGTTGTGCGAATGCTACATTAGCATGGCCACAAGCGCTGTACAAGTATTCAATCATCATTATCATCAGTTCACTTCAAAACAATTATAACATATGATATTAAAAACAGATTACAGTGGTTCTCTTCTTCACTTACGCAGCCCCCCCCCCCCCCCCCCCCCCCCCCCGAAAAAAAAAAAAAAAAAAAAAAGACATTTTTAGTTAACCGTTTGGACTTCTGCCTACACACAAAATAAATGAAGAATTTTTTTAACGTAAAATGTTATAAATTTTGCAGTAGATTTGATAATATTATAGTTTGTTCTCGATTGCTTGTGTCTTTTCAGACCTGTTGACGCCAATGAAGCGAAGCGAGCCATGGAGGTCAGTGAATAACACATTGAAATACTGACTAATGTCAACGATAACGTTCTGAAAATTTTGTTGATATTCTCACCTGTATTTTTTTCACCTTTTATAATTGTGCCATACAATATTCTGTACGATAAGCCATTAAAAATAATTATGTCATAACGTAGTCGGTGTTATTGTGCTGTAGTGGTAGGGTCATGTAGCTTATCCTAGCGACTGGCTTGAATTCTGTAGCTTATCCTAGCGACTGGCTTGAATTCTGTAGCTTATCCTAGCGACTGGCTTGAATTCTGTAGCTTATCCTAGCGACTGGCTTGAATTCTGTAGCTTATCCTAGCGACTGGCTTGAATTCTGTAGCTTATCCTAGCGACTGGCTTGAATTCTGTAGCTTATCCTAGCGACTGGCTTGAATTCTGTAGCTTATCCTAGCGACTGGCTTGAATTCTGTAGCTTATCCTAGCGACTGGCTTAAATTCTGTAGCTTATCCTAGCGACTGGCTTGAATTCTGTAGCTTATCCTAGCGACTGGCTTGAATTCTGTAGCTTATCCTAGCGACTGGCTTGAATTCTGTAGCTTATCCTAGCGACTGGCTTGAATTCTGTAGCTTATCCTAGCGACTGGCTTGAATTCTGTAGCTTATCCTAGCGACTGGCTTGAATTCTGTAGCTTATCCTAGCGACTGGCTTGAATTCTGTAGCTTATCCTAATGACTGCTTTGAATACTGTAGAATATTCTGTTTTGACTTTTGTAACGTATCCTCAGGACAGGTTTGTATAGAAGCTTATCCTAACGATTGGTTTGACTTCTGTAGCTTATCCTAACGACTGGTTTGACTTCTGTAGCTTATCCTTAACGACTGGTTTGACTTCTGTAGCTTATCCTAATGGCTGGTTTGACGTATGTAGCTTATCTTAATGACTGGTTTGACTTCTGTAGCTTATCCTAATGACGGTTTGACTTCTGCAGCTTATCCTAACGAATAGTTTGACTTACATAGCTTATCCTAATGACTGCTTTAACTTCTGTAGCTTATCCTAACGACTGGTTTGACATCTGTAGCTTACCCTAATGACTGGTTTGACTTCTGTAGCTTATTCTTAGGACAGGTTTGACTTCTGTAGCTTATCCTAACGATTGGTTTGACCTGTGTCCATCCTTGACTCCCCCAGGAGGCCAAGAGAGCCCGTCTGGAGAAGCAGGCTGCTGACCTCGCTGAGTACGAGGAGATGAGGAAGGCGGAGAAGGTCAAGGAGGAGGAGGAGATCCGCAATCTCCGAGAGAAAAGGGTGGGTTTGTCATGGGACGGTGGGTTTGTCATGGGAGGGTGGGTTTGTCATGGGAGGGATAGTTTGTCATGGAAGGGTGGGTTTGTCATGGGAGGGTGGGTTTGTCATGGGAGGGAGGGTTTGTCACGGGAGGGTGGGTTTGTCATGGGAGGGTGGTTTTGTCATGGAAGGGTGGGTTTGTCATGGGAGGATGGGTTTGTCATGGGAGGGTGGGTTTGTCATGGGAGGGTGGGTTTGTCATGGGAGGGTGAGTTTGTCATGGGAGGGTGGGTTTGTCATGGAAGCGTGGGTTTGTCATGGAAGCGTGGGTTTGTCATGGAAGCGTGAGTTTGTCATAACAGTATGGGCTTGTCATGAAAGGGTTGCTCTGTCATGGAAGGGTGGGTTTGTCACGAAAGTGTGTTTGTCATGAAATGGTGGGTTTATCATGAAATGATGGGTTTGTCATGAAAGGGTGGGGTTTGTCATGAATTCGTTTGATTAGAAAGAACCGTATGCTTTTGGAATGATTTCATTAAAAAAAATTGTTTTGATTGTATTTGTATTCTTTAAATCTGTATTTCATATATACAAAACACTTGCAATGAACATCTTAACAATCTCATTTGGCATTTCTCAGCTGTTTAAATCGTGACCTCCCCACTAGACCCCTCCCCCTCCCTACTTCCTCCACCCCCCCCCCTTTCCTATTTCTTTACCCTTTGTTTCAGAAATGAAATTTGTTTTCATTTGTATTTTTTTTCCCCTTCTAGATTCAGCGCCAGAAAGAACGAGTGGAAGAGGAGAAGAGGCTGACCGAGCTGAGGGCTCAGGAGGAGGTCAGGAGGAAAGCTGAAGAGGTAAGAAAAATAGTGTTGAGAGTCGGAGATGCGTTGCCAAGGCAACGAGAATGCCTCAAGTCACAAGCTACATGAAACCCACTTTATAGGGGAATGAAAGATTACTGATAGAGATAAGTGGGTCATTGTGTTATTCCGACATAATTGGCAATTCAATGTCGTATCCTCAAGGTCCTAGTTTTTGGGGAAGCTTTAAAGAGATATATATTATATTGAAATTAATGGAAATGCCATTAGTCCGTTCCAGCTCCCAAAATGCCACCTCAGTTGTTTTTGTTACGTTTTTTTGAAAAAGAAAAATGTATTTATAGATGACAAGTATTGAATAAAAATATACTAAAAGGAATTGTAAAGAAATAAATCGTATTTCCCTTGGAAATCAGCCGGAAGTGTAGGGTGGAGGAGATTAGCAAAGGAGCTTCACGTCGTTCATTTTACTGGCTACACTGCTAAACTCTTTCGGTCACTTCAATTCACTTACTCGTTACACTCTTAATGCTACATTTTATCCCTCAACTTAATGGAAATTAACCAAACTTCACTGAACTTAAATGCCACTGTACAATTTTTTTTTAATTTAACTTTCGCTTAATTTTCGTCACTGCCCCGACGATCTGGTTCCTCGTATCTTAAATATTTCTCGTATCTCAAATATTTCTCGTATCTTAAATATTTCTCGTATCTCAAAGCAAAACATCGCTCGTTCAACGGCTCGTATCTCAAAAATCTCGTAAGTCAGAGCACTCGTATATCGAGGTACCACTGTATATATATATATATATATATATTGTATGGCATCCTTCCGTCTTCACGAGACGATGGAGTAGCTATTTTGTAGTCCTACACTTCGACGAGTGGCTCACTATGCCAATCCTGGAATGACAATCTCGTCTGCATTTCACGCAGGAGAATGATGATTCCTGGTTAATTTTGGCCTTCCGTGCTGTTCTTTTTCTTCCAAGGGCTTCGTTCCGCACATCTTCTGCCTTTTTCACTCCTTCGTACACTGCCGTTTGCGAGCTGGAACGTTGTTCGGCAATGATCTCCCATATATACAATATTGCATTATGTTTTTGCTAAATAACAATGTTTCTATGCGCAAAGGTAATCTTTATAAAGAGCAAACATGTATTTATTGATTTTTCGATCAAATGTGACTTTGTTTCTTCCCTGATAGTCTCATTTAAGACTCTCAAACACCGCCTACATAATTGTACTTTATTCAATAAAAGACATTTTCAATAAGTTTACCAACCAGAAATAATTTGATTACAGGAAGAAAGAAGAAGGAAGAAGCAAGACGAGGAGGTGAGGGTCAAGGACGACCGCGAGAAGAAGAAGCGCGAGGCTGAGGAGAGACTCAAGCCGAAGGGACGCAACTTCAAAATCTCCAAGAAGAGCGACTCGGAAAAGGTGGCTGGTTCAGTGAGTCATCTAGTTGCTATTGCGGTCTTACAGACAGACACAGGCAGACACACGCTCAACACTCAAGTGTCTTACAGACAGACACTTAACACTTAGGCAGACACACACAAGGTGTCTTACAGAAAACCACTTAGGCAGACACACACAAGGTCTCTTACAGACAACCACTTAGGCAGACACACACAAGGTGTCTTACAGACACACACTTACCACTTAGGCCGACACACACACATGCTAACAACTTAGGTGTATTACAAGCATACAACTGTGGACTAGACACACATTTGTTATACAAAAATGCACACATGTACTAAACACACCCACTTACACAAATGACATTTTTAAAACAAATAGGCAATGAATCCTAATTTGCCTCATACATATAAACGCACTCACACATACACAAACACATATATCTCACACAAAGCCACACATGGACTAAACACTTATGTTTCTTACATACACTAAACACATTTCTCTCATACAAAGCCACACAGACACTAAATAAATGTGTGACTTACAATAAATACTAATCCCAGGGATTTTTACACAATTTTGATGGACTGATATTCTTTTAAAACACTGTCCTCTAGTAGGCTGTGAAGTGTGCCAATTTTAATCAAAACTCTCAAACACATAACTACTTAACATACAACATATCATTTCGCTAAAGAAATACATTCCAAGTCTCTGAATAAACATATCTGAATCACATGTAATTAGTTCTTTAAAATTCTACTGAGACCGCAGGATGAAAGTATCATTTTTTAAACCAAAACTATGTAACCAAAGAGACAAAGTGCTATATTTTTTTTTTTTAAACCAAACACAAATACACAATTCGATTATTATAAACACAATAGGAGACAATCACAACCCGCAAGAGGATAACTCACACCAGAAGACCGCAATGTAGTTCCATCCGTTCAATGTGCTCATCGTGATGTATTCCTACGCTAACCCATTCATCTGTCTTACGTGTTTATGGTAAGCCGCACTAACAAGTAAAGACTTATCTTTTAATTTCTGAAGATGATTCTCTTCGTTTACTGCTATATCTTTTTTTCCGGCAATGTTACTTTTAGTTGAGATTACTTAAGTACAGATTACTGTTGCTGATTTGTTTTCTTCCAATCTCCTGGTTTGCCATGTCTCGCTTTCGTCTTTCGTCCATGATAAATTAACTAATGGGTAGGAATGGTTTTAAGAGCAGTTAATGAAAGTGAAAACAGGATATTTTAGTAATCATAAGTAAGCAAAGAAGCACATTCGTTAAACGCTACAATAATTTATACGATTTCAGTTTACGATAATTTATATGATTTCAAAATACTATCATATATATGATTTCACAATACTTTAATTTATATGATTTCAGTTTACGATAATTTATATGATTTCAGAATACCATCATTTATATGATTTGAGAGTAAATTTTTATAAATATTAAATTATTTTTTGAACATTGAAGAGTGACTTCTTTGCTTCATTGTTACTAAAGTAACTGCTTTACTTAAGTAACTTACTTCAAAGTAACTTCTTTAAAATTTATATATTTGGGTTATTAACGAAGCTATTAATATCACTAAAAAGATAATGTTTTTTTTTTTCCTTCCGTTAAAATAAATTTAAATATTGCTTAAAAATGTGCAGCTTTTGCGTAACATTGCAATTTTAAAAAAAAATTTTTTTAGTTTTTCAAAACAAATAAATTAATGCCAATTTTGTATTTTTAAATAATGATCTGTAACAATAATTTAATTATTCTTTGCTCAGTTAAGCTTAGCTGTTTGGTATATTTAGTTTCGTACACGCTTAATCATGTTTTAGCACTTACGTCTCTCACAACGACTTTGGGGTTTTTAAACAAGAGCCTCCCTCGACCTTTCCCAGGGTCGGACACAAAATTTTATTATGATACACTCTTTTATTAAGACACAACTTTTTTTTTTGAATCATAAACGAAGTCCCTGAGCTGGTTGAGAGATATCTGCTAAAACAAATTAATACAGTTCCACGGGCGTATCTACACGTGCTGGGGGTTGTCAGGAACGGTACCGCCTTTTTAAAAGATATTTTTTGAAAGCTTAATGAAGTTCTAAAAATCGTCTGAAATTTATAAATTGTAAAATGTTCAACATTCTACGATTAGTTGTTCTAAAACTGAGTTCGGGCCTCTATGGCCAAATGGGGCCCAATGAACAGCATTGTTGACTACGCCTTTGGATCTATTGTGAATTTCAAGTACAAAAAAAAGTTGTTTTTTTCTTCATTTTCTCATCTTCGTACTAACACTTCCATTCTACAGGGCGGATCTGAAGTGGTAACTACCTTTGATCTTAAATTAGCGTGGACACAACTTTTCGTTTATTTTATTTTATTTTTTATTTATTGTGCAACCCATCCATGCATATCAACCCCCCATATACATATCAGCTACATGTTATGTCAAAAACATTTTTAATGCATTTTTGTATGTTTTTAGTAAAAAAAAATTCAAGACATTCCAGCTTTGCCGTTGACAATATATTTATATATTTTAAAAAATCTTTTAAAATAAATAATAAAGAGTTTTATGAGTATATCATAAATCCTTCTGAAATTATTTTTTAAAATCAACATTCCTTATTAAAAACCTTCTTTATCTAATTATAAAAAACATATTTTTGTAAATACTTCTATTTTTATGACAAGTAAATCAACAGAATCCCATCTATTGAAAAAAATAATAATTCTAACAGTGTTCTCAAGACGAGGCTGGAAAGATTACCCCACCCCCACAGCCCCCCATAGCCCCCCACCACAGCCCCCCATAGCCCCCCTTCATGATGTTAAGATTAACATTGGATGATCTATGTTTCTTGTTAAAATATATTCCACCTATAATCAGGAATTTTTTGCATATTTTTTAAATGCATATTGATAAATGGGTCGTTTATCCCTTGACCCAAGCTCTACCCATTACAACCTTCCAATAACCACCCATTGTCCACAATCTATATCCTGTCAACTAACTGACAGATTGACTGACTGACTGACATATCGACTGACTGACAGATCGACTAACTGAAAGATCGACAAATGAAAGATCAACTAAATGACATATTAACTAATTGACAGATCGACTAAATGACAGATCGACTGTCTGACAGATCTACTAAATGACATATTGACTGACTGACATATCGATTAACTGACAGATCGACAAATGAATGATCAACTACATGACATATTGACTTAATGACAGATCGACTAAATTACAGATCGACTAAATGACAGATCGACTGATGATATATCGCATAACTGAAAGATCGACTAAATGACAGCTCGACAAATGACAGATCGAATAAATGACAGATCGACTAACTGACAGATCGACTAAATGACAGATCGACTAACTGACATATCGACTAAATGACAGTTTGACAAATGACAGTTCGACTAAATGACAGACCGAATAATGACTGATCGACTAACTGACAGATCGACTGACTGACACATCGACTAAGTGACAGATCGACTAAAATACAGATTGACTGACTGACATATGGACTGACTGACATATGGACTGACAGTGCGACTGACATAAAATTTTAAATTAAATAATACCTTTCCAATTCAATAAAGAAACACAAAGAGGAACATGTGCATGGTTGAAGCGGGAACATTTGCATGTGTGCAACGGGAACAAGTGCATGGGTTTATGGCTAAGACATTAATTTTTGCATTGAGTTGTTGGTAATCAAGTAAAAATTAAATGTAAAAAAAAACATTCAATATATTTGCATCTGCTTTCATTATACGTCACCGCAATGTATCCAATCACAACAACCTAGGATTGTGCACCAATTTCAGAGTAGGATAATTTTGTGATTATCTATTTTCTTTTATAGATCTAAACAATTAATGTGGTCATTTTGACCAAGTTGGCCAAATATTACTCACATGACCACAAGAGCACAGCTGAGGTTTGGGGGATTGAGAAAAAAATGTTTTGGTTAAGTGCAGTGTATTCTTAAACTGATTGATTCTTAAACTGATTGATTCTTAAACGGATTGGTTATTAAAATGATTAATTCTTAAACTGATTAATTCTTAAAGTGATTGAATCTTAAACTGATTGATTCTTAAACGGATTGATTCTTAAAATGAATAAATGTATTATCTTCTCGAACACAACAATTCAGAAATTGGGTTGAATTCAAACCGAATGGTTCTAAAACGGGGAGATTTCAATGGGGTTAGGTTAAAGTGACATAATGGGTTGGTTCGAGGTATAGATAGAAAGGTTTGAGATTGAACACGTATTTTAAGCGGGGGGAGGAGTATATGATCAATGCTTATAAGAGATTACTTTAAATGTTAGTTAATAAAGGGGGAGGGGAGAAGTAAGGCTGGAACTATTGTTACAATTTTTAAAATGTTTCACATAATGTGGTCTTGTACAAAACCAACAAAAAATGTGTGTGTTGTGATTTTGAGGTGTGTGTGTGTGTGTGTTTGGGGGAGGGGGTGTTCTTAAAACGTATTCAGTTGACCTGATGTTTTATTCCGACAAAGTACAACATTTTATTTTGACTACGCCTGATGATAAACGTAAATGAGTTATGAACAAAAAAAAATATATCCATTCGTTTCTATAAACATGTTGAATGCTTTTATTTAAAGTACTTATTTTATGGCCATTCATTAAAAAAAAAAACCAACTAATTTATAAATATTGCTTTCAATTAAAACTACTAAGAATTGTGCATTGTGCATGTAATGTGGCTACTCCTTAACACTGCACAAATTGCCCTATCATTTAAATGGTAAACATTTGTTTCCCTGTTATATGCTTGTTTCATTGGCATTGCTTCCAACTGTATAAAGACAACTGAGATTTCTTTTCGGGAAAATAACTTAAACTAAACAGACACTCATATGAAATACAATTTACATTGAAATAATTATGTTTTATTTTGCAATTACAAAAAATTTTCAGCTAAATATGTGTGCCTTTTTTATAAAAAAAAATACTTTAATATTTAAAAACATTATTGATTCACACTAAACACAATTCTCCCAACATTATTTTTTTTTTAAAATGTATTTGTAGATGTAGGTAAAAAGGGTATTGATGTAGATACAAAGGGTATTGATGTAGATACAAAGGGTATTTATGTAGATACAAAGGGTATTTTCTAGAATAACGGTTATTAAACATAGCAACACTTATTTATCAAATGTAAACACGATAAATACATTTATTCTCACTCGTCTATTGAAAAACTATTGCACAGCAAATATGCTAATTTATTTAATAATTGTTTTAATTTTAGGAATAAAGCTTTATTTATTCAGGACTAACTTAATTTAAATAGTTACATTTTAATTAACTTTCTTGTAACCTTTTAAATCAACTAAATAATTTAAGCACTCATTTCAATTATCTATTTCGGATCTTCTTTGGAAATTCCCGTACAGCGTGTTGGGTGAAATAATGTATCTATGACTGGAGTTCCTTTCTCGGGCAAACTAATGATACTTACATATTTTCACCCTTTCCATCTGATTATAGCTTTCTCCAGCTATTTTTCTCTCCTGCACATAATTACAGCACTTTCTCTTTTCTTATTTTTTTTCCCAACGACTTACGAATCAGTTGTTTTTTTCCCTTTCCCCAACGTGTGACCTTCACCTCTGAACTGGTCACAGTATTGTGGACATGCCAGCAAGCTGTGACACATGTCGTGCTGACCTTTCACGGTCGTATTATCCTTTCTATTAGTCTGTTAGTCTAATGTCTTTATTTGTCTCACACGCAACATATTTCTACTGCCTTGAACAAGCGTATACCGTCTGAATGACTTCTATATCTTCCAAGATGGCTGACAACTGAGTTACCAAACTTTTGCACTGTTTGACTCATTATTTTTTTATTTTCGAACTTTCTTCGCTCACTTTAAGAGTTGCCATGTAAAGTAAAAGGTCCGCCTGCCACGTTCATTTTTATTAGAATTAGATTACTTGTGTAACAGACTAGATTCTCTGAGAGTTTCTGTGACGACACTATCCATCTAAGTCGTTAGCGTAGAACACAAGTGATCTTACACGGTGCCTTTGTTAAATGTTTTGTTACACTTGTGCTTAAGCTGGACTCCATCATGAGCAAAGAGGAGCTCCAGAAGTCCAAGGAGCAGCTGGAGGAGGAGAAGCAGGCCATCCTGGCCCAGAGGATTCAGCCTCTTAGCATTGACGGTAGGTCAAAGGAGGTCACGGGCTAAAATTAGAAAACCTAAGGGGTTAGCACGAGTGTGTGACCTAATGGGGCAGCGCAAAAATGTGACCTAATAGGGTAGCACGGATATGTGACCTAAGAGGGTATCACGAATTAGTGACCTAATGGGGTATCACGAATTAGTGACCTAATGGGGTAGCACGAATTAGTGATCTAATGGGGCATCACGAATTAGTGACCTAATGGGGCATCACGAATTAGTGACCTAATGGGGCATCACGAATTAGTGACCTAATGGGGTATCACGAATTAGTGACCTAATGGGGCATCACGAATTAGTGACCTAATGGGGCATAGTGAATATGAGACCTAATGGGGTAGCACGAATTAGTGACCTAATGGGGTAGCACGAATATTTGACATGGGTCGCTGAATAAGATGGATCCAAATTGAAATGTCACTAACTGGATCCTATATAAATATTAAGATGATAAAATTGTTTATGATTATTTCTGACTAACCTAGATCTTTATAGTGGGATGATCAGTGGGGGTTTATTTTATTTGGGACATTATAAGATCGGAGTGGCTACTCCCAGTCGCCTAATAATAAAACTAAGCCAGCCGTAACGAACCATTTATTGGCTGGGAATAAAGCTGAGCTAGCGGTAGCGAGCCATTTATCGGCTGGGAATAAAGCTGAGCTAGCGGTAGCGAGCCATTTATCGGCTGGGAATAAAGCTGGGCTAGAGATAGCGAACCATTTATCGGCTGGGAATAAAGCTGAGCTAGAGATAGCGAACCATTTATTGGTTGGAAATAAATCTGAGCTAGCGGTAACGAACCATTTATTGGTTGGGAATAAAGCTGAGCTAGAGATAGCGAACCATTTATTGGTTGGGAATAAAGCTGAGCTAGCGGTAGCGAACCATTTATTGGTTGGGAATAAAGCTGAGCTAGCGGTAACGAACCATTTATTGGTTGGGAATAAAGCTGAGCTAGCGGTAACGAACCATTTATTGGTTGGGAATAAAGCTGAGCTAGCGGTAGCGAACCATTTATTGGTTGGGAATAAAGCTGAGCTAGCGGTAACGAACCATTTATTGGTTGGGAATAAAGCTGAGCTAGCGGTAACGAACCATTTATTGGTTGGGAATAAAGCTGAGCTAGCGGTAGCGAACCATTTATTGGTTGGGAATAAAGCTGAGCTAGCGGTAACGAACCATTTATTGGTTGGGAATGAAGCTGAGCTAGCGGTAACGAACCATTTATTGGTTGGGAATAAAGCTGAGCTAGCGGTAGCGAACCATTTATTGGTTGGGAATAAAGCTGAGCTAGCGGTAACGAACCATTTATTGGTTGGGAATAAAGCTGAGCTAGCGGTAACGAACCATTTATTGGTTGGGAATAAAGCTGAGCTAGCGGTAGCGAACCATTTATTGGTTGGGAATAAAGCTGAGCTAGCGGTAACGAACCATTTATTGGTTGGGAATAAAGCTGAGCTAGCGGTAACGAACCATTTATTGGTTGGGAATAAAGCTGAGCTAGCGGTAGCGAACCATTTATTGGTTGGGAATAAAGCTGAGCTAGCGGTAGCGAACCATTTATTGGTTGGGAATAAAGCTGAGCTAGCGGTAACGAACCATTTATTGGTTGGGAATAAAGCTGAGCTAGCGGTAGCGAACCATTTATTGGTTGGGAATAAAGCTGAGCTAGCGGTAACGAACCATTTATTGGTTGGGAATAAAGCTGAGCTAGCGGTAACGAACCATTTATTGGTTGGGAATAAAGCTGAGCTAGCGGTAGCGAACCATTTATTGGTTGGGAATAAAGCTGAGCTAGCGGTAACGAACCATTTATTGGTTGGGAATAAAGCTGAGCTAGCGGTAACGAACCATTTATTGGTTGGGAATAAAGCTGAGCTAGCGGTAACGAACCATTTATTGGTTGGGAATAAAGCTGAGCTAGCGGTAGCGAACCATTTATTGGTTGGGAATAAAGCTGAGCTAGCGGTAACGAACCATTTATTGGTTGGGAATAAAGCTGAGCTAGCGGTAACGAACCATTTATTGGTTGGGAATAAAGCTGAGCTAGCGGTAGCGAACCATTTATTGGTTGGGAATAAAGCTGAGCTAGCGGTAACGAACCATTTATTGGTTGGGAATAAAGCTGAGCTAGCGGTAGCGAACCATTTATTGGTTGGGAATAAAGCTGAGCTAGCTAACAGTGTATAGCGGCTCCTTTATTAGATTGCTTTTTGAAGACAATTTAAAATTGGATGTCATTTGTTCTTACTATTATAGATTGCGTAAAACAAAACAGTGGGATAGGGATATGTCCATTTAGATCATTTTCATGGTTTGCTGAATGTTAATGCTATAAATGAGACATCTGAGAATCTGATTCAGACTCAGACACTTGAACTTGTCTAGAGTTCTCAAAAACTGCATTAACTATAATAAAATATATATTTTTTTTAAAAGTCAAATTAAAAGAGTCTGATTAATAGTTAACCGAGCAATAAATTAAACAAATATTTGTTCTGATTAACCCCTGAAGCCCCACTAACTTTGTATCGACAGGCCTGACTTCTGAAAAACTGATCGAGAAGGCCAGGGAGTTCAACGAGCACATCAAGCGCCTTGAGGGAGACAAGTATGACCTGGAGCAGCGCTTCAAGAGACAACAATATGACGTAAGTGCCCCGGGTTTTTTTCTTTTATGGCCGTGCAATAATGCGCATACCATACGCGCTTTTTATGTAAACGGCAGGGTTAGGGTTAGGGAAACATTTAGGGCTCTAGTGGCACAAGAACGAGAAAGGTAAGCATTACTTCTGTTATAATATTTGAAGGTGCCTGACGTAAGGTTTGTTAACAATTTTAAGTGAGGATTTGTGAGGGGTCTTAAGGCCGGGTTTGTTAATAGTCTTACATTTTGGCTTGATAATGCAATTATTTTTTTTATATAATAATCTCCAAACAGATGATTGAGCTGGCTGAGCGTGCAAGGCAGATGAACAAGGGCAAGGCCAAGCGTGGAGTGACCACTGTCCAAGTGGACGAATCGTAAGTTAAGATTAGTTGTCTGAGATGAATCACTGTAATAGAAAATATCATCTTGGTATAAATATATATATATATAAGATAATCATAACAACCAAGGCGACATAGATCAATATGTTATTATTCTGTCTCTTCTCAAACTCTTGAAATCTCAAAACATTTTAAAATCATTTTTGTTTCAACTCTAAAGCTCAACATTAAAATTTATGTATTTCTTTTTTCATCACGCAGTAATCAAGTTCATTGAGAAATATAATTCTCACACTCTAAAGAAACCTTTACATTCTTTGATTAGCTCTTGTTGTAGTTCTAAGTCAAACTTATTAGCTCTTGTTTTAGCACTAAGTCAAATTGATTAGCCCTTGTTGTAGCTCTAAGTCAAATAGAAATGAAATATTGAGTATTAAATATTTGGGTTATCTTTCTTTTTCAGCTTTGATCGTCTGGCTGACAAATTTACCAGTGCTCCAGTAAGTAGATAAATGGAAGTAGATTGAAATAAATGGAAGTAGATGGAAATAAATGGAAGTAGATTGAAAAAATGGAAGTAGATTGAAATAAATTAAAGTAGATGGAAATAAATGGAAGTAGATGGAAATAAATGGAAGTAGATGGAAATAAATGGAGGTATATTTAAATAAATGGAAGTAGATTTAAATAAATGGAAGCAGATTTACATAACTATAAGTAGATGGAAATAAATGGAAGTAGAGGGAAATAAATGGAAGTAGATGGAAATAAATGGAAGTAGATGGAAATAAATGGAGGTATATTTAAATAAATGGAAGTAGATTTAAATAAATGGAAGCAGATTTACATAACTATAAGTAGATGGAAATAAATGGAAGTAGAGGGAAATAAATGGAAGTAGATGGAAATAAATGAAATTAGTTGGAAATAAATGGAAGCAGATTTAAATAAATGGAAGTAGATTTAAATAACTGGAAGTAGATGGAAATAACTAAAAGTAGATGGAAATAAATGGAAGTAGATGGAAATAAATGGAAGTAGATTGAAATAAATAAAAAAAAGTACTTTTTATACGGTGAAGTAGCTTTAAATAAATGGCCTTATCATTAAATGGTTGTGTTTACTCCGCCATGACCACATCACCATGACCCTAGTCACCTAATTTCACGACCTGGTCATTCCACTCGTTCCTCTCTCCCCCTCCTCCCAGCCCAAGATCCAGCTGTGCAGTAAGTACGAGCGCCACACCGACCACCGATCCTACAAGGAGAGAATGGTGCTTTTCGAAGACCTTGCCAAGGAGCCCCCACCCCCAGAAATCAAGAGGATCAGCAAGACCGTGACCCCCTCTCCCGCCCCAGAGGCCGCTGAGTAAGGACACCCTCGGTCGGTTCTTTGAGTCAGGGGTGAGTACATTGTAACTGACTCCTGGTGTTGTATCATTGTAACTGACTCCTGGTGTCGTATCATTGTAACTGACTCCTGGTAATGTATTAGTGTAACTGACTCCTGGTGTTGTATTATTGTAACTGACTCCTGGTGTTGTATAATTGTAACTGACTCCTGTGTTGTATCATTGTAACTGACTCCTGGTGTTGTATTATGGCAACAGACTCCTGGTATTGAATTATTTGAAGTTTTATTTCTATTTTTTTTAATCCTTTTATTGGAACTGTTATACTAATATAATAGTGTAATTTGATTAACTCTTCGCAACTCAATATATATAAATCCATGTGACATAATCACAAAATAAAGTGAATATTTTGTCTTATTTTAAAGCTCTTATATTTTTGCTATTATTTTTTAAAATTTTCATCATTATCATTTTTTTGCAGGGTAAACGAAACCAGTTATTAGATAACACCAGTCAGACCTTTTCTTTAACACTAAAAATTCTACTTTCAACTAAGATAGGGATCGAACCGTGACTACCTGCCGCCTGCGACTACAGTAAACATCCCAGCAACTCGACCACCAGCGCCTGCCAACAAGATCTATTGGATGAAAGTGTCACACAGACAAAATACGACATGTCTTTAATTTGATACTACTATTTAATTTTGCTTTTGTCTGCAATAGTAGTGTGTCTGTCCGAGCCACGAAAGTCTACCATCGCTAATATAAATGTTATGATAACTTGTGTGTTTCACCATTCGGCTATCATCAATTTATCAACATTGCTGAATTTTTTATAGATTTTTGTTTTTGGTTGAATACTGTAAACATAACAATTCTAACCTCTACAGAAATATCCTTTTAATTTATTATCGTCTTTGAATATTGTGAAATCAAATCAAAGTCAACAAAACCTCAACACTTTTGAATTGCAAAATAAAATATATTTTTTTCTTCTTTCTTTTTTTACTGTTTAAAAACAGAATTGAGTGACAGTCGCCAACCATGTAATAAATATGATAATTTTGAGTGTACACAAAAACAAAAGAAAATCCCCCAAGAGTTCTTTGAATTGATTTGGGTGTTCAAATTATAATTTTTGTTTGTTCGTTGTAAATATCCAATTTTTTTTTTTGTTTGTTTAAACTCCCTGTATTTTTTTTCCAATAATTTGTTGGTTGTTTTTTTTTTTCCTTTCTCAAGCTGCGTTGACTGCAGATAATTTTGTGCAATATAGAACTTCGTAGCCACGCATTGCAATGGCCTTGAGTTGAATGATAGAAAGATAAAATCAATACATAAGCGTAGACCCTGAACATTGAAGAATGAGTGACGTCACGTGACAAACTCTTGCATACGATACATGCGGATATCATGCAACGTGTTTGGCGCAGTCGTAGTGGGATGTAATCGAGAAATAAGCACCACAACTTGCCACCGAGTTCAAACATCAAAACACCGTGAATATAAATAACAGCCAATGAAATGAGTCCACCAAAAATGCCAGCCACGCTTCCCACTTCGCCCAAAAAGCTCCTTCCGCTTGTATCGCGTGCCATGTGAGATGACGTCATTGAAATATGTCTACATCGTTTCGGCGCAATGTGTATTACGTCACTTGGTGTACTCACTGCTGTAATAATTTACAGTAGCTTTGATGTCAATTTACAAAACAAAGATAGTTGATAATTGTGTAGAAATCACTCATTGTAAGCTGACAGTACACATGTAGTTTGTGTTTTGATTAAACGTCTGTGTATCCTTCAACTTGAGACTCACTGGAGTGAGGGTTAAGTACGAAAGATGGCTTAAATTATTATTATTATTATTGTTATTACTTTTTTGTTATGAAATATTTTGTTCGAATCAGCTACCCATGTAAGAATGCAAACAAAGCCATGTAGTTGCGAAAAAAAAAGAAATAGGTTAATTACTTACAATAATTTCTTACAAGAAATATATTTTTTTTTCTTTGGAAAAAAATCAACAATTGTTTTGTTATTTTTTTGTTTTTTGTTGTTGTTGTTTTGTTGTTGTTTTGTTGTTCTGTTGTGTTTATTGAGGATATATTATAGTTGTTTGAAAGCCAATTTCAATTTACTAGATATAGCCCGCCAAACATACTGGCGACAGTATACTTTTTTCTTCTCGCCCTTGAGCTATATAAACATAATCTTATGTCCCAACCGAATATGTTTTTACACCAGACTTAAATGGACTACGATGAGTCGATTGTTTTGTCACGTGATAAGCGTAAGTACGAGTAAGACTTCCGGTAGGCTGTCTGCAACACACTAGTCGCTCACAAATTTTTCTTCAAACAACTTTCTTCCTCTAATCATAACTGAATTATAATTATTGTCACATTTATGAATGTCATTTTAAAAAAACACGTGTATTCAAGAATATTTTGAAAAGTAAAATTTTAATTCACACTGGGGAAGCGCTGATGGAGACAAACATTTTGCTTTAAAATTAATGTTAATGGCAATGGCTGATCAGCTGTTATCTGTTGTTATGTGTTGTTATGTGTAGCAGAAAGCCTACCAATGGCTGGTACGTATCACGTGACAAAACAAGGAAGTGACTCATCGTAGTCCATTGAGACCATTTCATTTTCCGAAAAATAAAATATTAAGCGCTCAAAGCAATTGCGTTATATAAACAAATATGATTTAGTGAAGTTATCGGGAATTATATTTCAGGCGCTATTGAACTCCTTTATGGAACCATACTTTCTTTGAATCATTTAGAATTATTTGTAATATACTCTCAATACCAAAGTCGCTGATTAGGAAGGAGACGGAAATGGAAGCATTACATTAGAAAGCAGTCCACGAGTCATAAGAGATTTACTTACCTTGTACGCACGACCATAATAAATCTATCTGCCAGTGACGATATAAAAGATCTGTCAGTGACAACCATCATAGATCTGAAAGTGACAACCATGGCATAAGTCTGTAACAACCGTCATAGAAATATGTCAGTGGCAACCATCAACAGATCTGTCCGTGACGACCATCACAGATCTGACAGTGACAACCATCACAGATCTGACAGTAACAACCATCACAGATCTGTCAGTGGCAACCATCAACAGATATGTCCGTGACGACCATCACAGATCTGTCAGTGACAACCATCACAGATCTGACAGTAACAACCATCACAGATCTGACAGTAACAACCATCACAGATCTGACAGTAACAACCATCACAGATCTGACAGTGACAACCATCACAGATCTGACAGTAACAACCATCACAGATCTGTCAGTGACAACCATCACATATATGTCAGTGACAACCATCACAGATCTGTCATTGACAA
Source organism: Omphiscola glabra (assembly GCA_964017045.1). Classification (NCBI taxonomy): domain Eukaryota; kingdom Metazoa; phylum Mollusca; class Gastropoda; family Lymnaeidae; genus Omphiscola; species Omphiscola glabra. The sequence continues at coordinate 36,712,242 of OZ024802.1, read as the reverse complement.
CCATCACAGATCTTTCAGTGACAACCATCAACAGATATGTCCGTGACGACCATCACATATCTGACAGTGACAACCATCACAGATCTGACAGTAACAACCATCACAGATCTGACAGTAACAACCATCACAGATCTGACAGTGACAACCATCACATATCTGTCAGTGACAACCATCACAGATCTGTCAGTGACAACCATCACAGATCTGTCAGTGACAACCATCAACAGATATGTCCGTGACGACCATCACAGATCTGAAATTGACAACCATCACAGATCTGTCAGTAACAACCATCACAGATCTGACAGTAACAGCCATCACATATATGTCAGTGACAACCATCACAGATATGTCATTTCAATTGTAAGTCTCAATCGGGAACACCCACAGATTTTTTTTGTTTAAGCCTGACTAATAAATGAAAGAAATAAATTGATAATAAATTAAAGTAATATAAAGTGAATTTAATATATTAATAACAACTATCTTATTGATTTTTAATAAGTATCGAGTAAGGATAAAGGATTCCCAATCTCATCTAATCGATTCCTCTACATTATCTATGATTATTTCCTTTTGAATTCTATTATCAACCAAGAAATCGATATTTGTGTTTTATTTTCAATAAGTTGGTAACCAGACTGTTCAGTTGTCTGACTCTAATACGGCACTATTCTTTATCTGAAAACACAAGCAGAGGCGTATCTGGGGGGTGATCTTGTTCCCATGACGAATAAAAAAAAATTGAGTGCCAAATTTCTTTTCAAGAAACTGTCAAGAACCTGTCAAGAACCTGTCAAGAACCTATCAAGACCCTGTCAAGAACCTGTCAAGAGCCTGTGAAGAACCTTTCAAGAACCTGTCTAGAACATGTCAAGTACCATGCTTTTCGGAGTCAAAACGGATTTGTGGCCAAATTGCCAATCCGCACTCAGGTCGCTAAATAGCCGCATGCGGCTCGCGAGCAGCGATTTCCTGACCACTGGCCTAGGACATCATAGAAAAATCTTGACTATGAGAAAATGGTGTTTGCTAAACTTCGTTCATAATTCTATTTCCTGACGCAATGTGCACCCGCTCTATCCCCCCGCTCCTCCCAACCGCTTGAAACCTTGTCCACGCCCCAAAATGCTTTGGCTACGCCCCTGTCCCTATTCCGCGTATGTCCCTGCTAGTCCGTTTAACCAGTTCATTTAATTAAAATGTTTTGAGTACGCCTCTGCCCCAGTTCTGTTTAAGTCTCTGCTAGGACATTTAACCAGTTCATTTAATTAAAATGCTTTGTGTCACCCCAGGTAAGCCGATAGATTAACAGCGATTGATCTGGTTCGATGAGTTCCCACGAGGTGAAGTTGTTCACCGAAGCGTAACAACAAAATCTGTTCAGTGCGTACAGGAACGTAAAACAACTGCCAACCGTGAACGTGGCAACCCACTGTCTCTTGGTAGATTGTGTGCGTGTGCTTGTGATGATTGTATGATTGCGTGATGTTGTGGGATACTGCTGAGAAGTAATGTAATGTAGTTTTAGTTGTAAGCGTTATGTCAATGGTGGGTCAATCAAGAGAACAAGTGTGTATGTATGAGGGGACGTGGGTGTGTGTGTGCGTCTGTGTATGTGTGTGTTTTTTTGTGGGTGGGTTTGTGTTTGCGTTTGTGTGTCTGTGTGTAGTTGTGTGTGTGGGTGGAGGCATAGCTCTGTCATTTGATTCGTGTAATACTCTAAAAAATTATGTTATCTTATATATTGACAAATGTCAAAGTCACTTGTGTCTATACACGTCTATGGAACTTGGCAGAATTAGGACCCGAATACCTATCCCAGGATCCGCCTCTGGGTGCTGCATTTCGAACTGGATAACATTTGGTTGAACAATAAACGCGTGAAAGATTGATTGGACGTGTGTTCGTTTGCTGGGATTCTAGGGTGTGTGTGTGTTTAATTGTGGTGGCTGTGTGAAAAATATGTTAGACACAAAATAGTTGATGTGGATTTGATTGATATCGTGAGAGTGTCATATTAAAGTTCATCAAGTATTTGATCAGGTGATCAGACTCTAGTGTGTGGTTATATGTGGTGATCAGACTCTAGTTTGTGATCATATGTGGGGATCAGACTCTAGTTTGTGATCATATGTGGTGATCAGACTCTAGTTTGTGATTATATGAGGTGATCAGACTCTAGTTTGTGATTATATGGGGTGATCAGACTCTAGTTTGTGATTATATGAGGTGATCAGACTCTAGTTTGTGATTATATGGGGTGATCAGACTCTAGTTTGTGATTATATGGGGTGATCAGACTCTAGTTTGTGATTATATGGGGTGATCAGACTCTAGTTTGTGATTATATGGGGTGATCAGACTCTAGTTTGTGATTATATGTGGTGATCAGACTCTAGTTTGTGATTATATGGGGTGATCAGACTCTAGTTTGTGATTATATGGGGTGATCAGACTCTAGTTTGTGATTATATGGGGTGATCAGACTCTAGTTTGTGATTATATGTGGTGATCAGACTCTAGTTTGTGATTATATGTGGTGATCAGACTCTAGTTTGTGATTATATGTGGTGATCAGACTCTAGTTTGTGATTATATGTGGTGATCAGACTCTAGTTTGTGATTATATGTGGTGATCAGACTCTAGTTTGTGATTATATGTGGTGATCAGACTCTAGTTTGTGATTATATGGGGTGATCAGACTCTAGTTTGTGATTATATGGGGTGATCAGACTCTAGTTTGTGATTATATGGGGTGATCAGACTCTAGTTTGTGATTATATGGGGTGATCAGACTCTAGTTTGTGATTATATGGGGTGATCAGACTCTAGTTTGTGATTATATGTGGTGATCAGACTCTAGTTTGTGATTATATGTGGTGATCAGACTCTAGTTTGTGATTATATGTGGTGATCAGACTCTAGTTTGTGATTATATGGGGTGATCAGACTCTAGTTTGTGATTATATGGGGTGATCAGACTCTAGTTTGTGATTATATGTGGTGATCAGACTCTAGTTTGTGATTATATGTGGTGATCAGACTCTAGTTTGTGATTATATGGGGTGATCAGACTCTAGTTTGTGATTATATGTGGTGATCAGACTCTAGTTTGTGATTATATGGGGTGATCAGACTCTAGTTTGTGATTATATGTGGTGATCAGACTCTAGTTTGTGATTATATGGGGTGATCAGACTCTAGTTTGTGATTATATGGGGTGATCAGACTCTACTATGTTATTATGTGCTCATTATAATATTATATTATAAGCTCATTTTTTATTTTGAAAATTATTTTTTTTTAAAGTAAAATATTATTGTACGGAGTAAGACATGGACAATGAAAGAAGTCCTCTGAAGGTATACGAACAGAAGGACCTAAAAGACATTGATGAAGATGAACAGTTCATGGCTTGGACGCACGATGACCAACTCAAATGGGAGCAAATGATGGACAGCAGGTGATTGTTGTGTGACATTGGGTGGTCTTTTCTTTCATTAGTAGTGAATATTTATTTGTGGTGAGATATCGGTGACTTTTGTGGTTTACAAGACAGTTATTTACCCGGTGTATGTCACCCGTCATTTACTCGGTGTATGTCACCCGTTATTTACCCGGTGTATGTCACCCGTCATTTACTCAGTATGTCTACCACAATTTACTCTGTGTGTGTTTTTACCATCATTAACTCTGTGTGTGTTTACCATCATTAACTCTGTGTGTGTTTACCATCATTAACTCTGTGCGTGTGTGTTTACCATCATTAACTCTGTGTGTGTGTTAACCATCATTAACTCTGTGTGTGTGTTTACCATCATTAACTCTGTGTGTGTGTTTACAATCATTAACTCTGTGTGTGTGTTTACAATCATTAACTCTGTGTGTGTTTACCATCATTAACTATGTGTGTGTTTACAATCATTAACTCTGTGTTTACCATCATTAACTCTGTATGTGTTTATCATCATTTCTATGTGTGTGTTTACCATCATTAACTCTAAGTTTGCCCACCGCTATTTAACGTGAGAATCTCTGCCACCGTTATCGATCTACTTAAAAATCGATTTACAACTTATCATAAGTTGGTTGGAATGTACCCTATTTGACTGGACCACAGATCAAATATAAATTAGCCTATGACTCGACCATACATTTACTGACCAGTCATAGAACAAATAAGACATACATTTATTGACCAGTCATAGACCAAATAAAACATAAATTTATTGACCAGCTGTAGACCTAGGCGATTATTTTAATTTTATATATATTTTTTTTTCTATTGTTTGTTCGCTGAAGTAGGCATTTTGTCGACACTTTCGTTGTGTTGTTGTGTCCTTTTTTTCAGGTTTTCCCAAAATGTATTTCTCGCATTTCCTTTGAACTCAAAACTCATTAAACCCGAAACATTTCTAAATAATGCTTTAAACTTTAATTTTAATTTACTCATTTTAAAAAATGTATATATACATGTATATAATTTTAAAACTTTGTTGCAGAAGAGAAAAATTGACGAAGTCAAGAAATGATTTTATGGAATGGACTGAAGGACTTGCCAGGCGACGTCTGCTGTCTTACGACCGGATGAGGTCGCTGAACGAATCGCTGAAAGATAAGTTTAGACTAAACTTACTGGCCATGGTTGAGTCTGTCTGGTCAGTCAGGCGTGACCACTTGAACAGGTCTTTGGACAGCAATGACAAGGGCCAGAGTGGGGAAGACAGAACAACTGAGAGAGTGGATGAGAGACTAGGTGGAGAGAACAGGTCTTTGATTGGATTTGACGACGGACAAGGTGGAGAGAACAGGTCTTTGGGTGGGTTGGACGAAAGACAACGTGGAGAGAACAAGTCTTTGGGTGGATTGGTCGAGGGACAAGGTGGAGAGAACAGGTCTTTGGGTGGATTGGTCGAGGGACAAGGTGGAGAGAAAAATATTAAAATTATTGAGCATGATCACGAAGGCAAGATAAAAACATTGGACGTCATCAGAATTTAATGTTATCATAATTTAATATGACCAGAATTTAATGTAATTATTAATATTATCATTAATGGTATTTTTATGTAGCGCGGTACGCAAGCCTAGTGCTGGGCTCTCCACGCTGTACATACAATTTAACAAACATAATCATGAACTTAAAAATTAACATACATTAATTAAATAAAAGAAAACAAATTTGTATTCACTCCACCCATTCTATAACTATGTACATGTCAAGCCATGGGCAGCACCCTACATCATTGTTTATCGGTCAGAGGGGGGGGGGATCAGTCAGGATAGTAGTGATTAAAGAGGTGTGTTATGGGTGTAGTTTTGAAGTTAATCAGACTTTAATGCTATCATAATTTGATGGTTTTTTTTAAAGACATTTAGATAAAATATACAAAGAAATAGATTTGTTTTTTGTTGTTTTTCCAATTTATAAAATTGGATTTACATTTCTTCTTCTTCTTCTATATATTAAGGACCCACGATCAATTTATTGATTATTATGGCTCCTATGAATGTAGATGGGATTTGCAATGTCTCTGCGCCTGGTGTTGATGAGGATATTTCATTGGTTACAAGAGTAACTGAGTGAGGGTATCATGCACTGGGGGTTGGAAGGCCTGAGGCAATAGACGCACATGAGTCAAGTGTTGTCGCCTCAACTGTTCCTTTTGGAAGCTTGTTCCAGTCCCTGATTGTCTTTGGCAGGAATGAGCCGTTCCTATACTGGCTTCTCGCTGGTATGAGCCGGAACTGCCTGTCATGGCCTCGTCGCTGTCTATAGTTATTTAAAATCAAATGGCAAACTTATTTTTGTTGCATAAATTTCCTTAAAATAATTGATTACATGAAGAAGGAAGTGGTCGAAATATAAATAAAGAAAGCACGAGCATACGGTATAAATAGCTTTAAGGAAAGAGACATCGAAACAAACTTATGAACAACGTAAGAACTTTCTTTGATTACCGGAAAATGACTAGTAAATTGTAAAGAGTAAAATTTAAAATTTAACTCTGCCCATTCGCACAGTTTTGAAAACGTTGGAACTAGGTCAGACACGTCTACAAACTAAAATTACTGTTGAAAAGAGATGAGCGATTTAATCCGTTATGTAAGGGGGCAAAACAATGAATAAACGCACTAGAGAGGAGTCCAAAAATAAAATTGGAATAACTTCCCTTTAACTAGTGGAACTGTATTTCACGTCAGTAGAAATGTCTTTTACTTCAACAAGGGTTTTTTGTGTGCGACTATTACCACACAAAAAAATAACAATAAATAACTAACGAAGTTAAATTGTTCATGAATTATTTAGAGTTCTGTCAATCATTCCTGTCACGATGTGTTTGATTTCCTCAATCACTGATTGAATCATATCGGTACATGACCTATTTGAACAGTGCACCGTACATGGCATTTTAGAACAGTGCACCGTACATGACATTTTAGAACAGTGCACCGTACATGACATTTTAGATTAGTGCACATTACATGGCATTTTAGAATAGGGCGAGGCTTCTCTTAACACCATCGATATTTTTTTTTAAAGCACAGTCTGCGACATGCACACTCTTTGTAGCATGTGCACTGTCTGTCACATGTTCACTTTCTGTCACATGCACACTGTATGCCACATGTGCACTGTCTGCCACATGCCCACTGTCTGCCAACATGTGCATTCTTTGCCACATGCAAACTGTCTGTCACATGTGCCGTGCACTGTTTGCCAGATGCACACTGTCTGCCACATGTGCACTGTCTGCCACATGTACAATGTTTGCCACATGTGCACTGTCTGCCAAATGCCCACTATCTGCCTGATGTGCAGTTTCGGCCACATGCACACTGTCTGCCACATGTGCACTGTCTGCAACATGTGCACTCTCTGCCACATGCACACTATCTGCCAAATGCACACTGTCTGCCACACGCATACTGTTGGATCGCGTTAAGAACAGATGAGAAATGTCCAAAATTTGAGCAAATTAAGCAATTAGACTGTGCAAAAATAACCCGTTATAAGCAAATCAAAAACCTTCATCTAATAGTCAGACGCTGCATGATGCATGCATTATGCGAAGACACCATTCTGTACGCTTGGGATTCACATATACATAAAGCGATGTTTTAATTAACAAACTCATGCAACATATTGGTGTGACATTTATATATATATATTAAAATCTCCCAGGATATTTTTACCCGTGTCATTTTAAAGCACTCAAGACTTAGCACACCACATGCCAACAATGTGAGAACTGCGCTGTAGTAAAAGTTTGAATCGCAACACAACAAACTTGTTGTATGTTACAGGAAAAAAAATTGATCTATGTTACACAACAGATTTGTTGTACCGGTATGTTAAATAACAGATTTGTTGTATGTTACAGGAAAAAAAATTGATCTATGTTACACAACAGATTTGTTGTACCGGTATGTTAAATAACAGATTTGTTGTATGTTACGGAACAGACTTGATGTATGTTTTACAGACCAAATTAGATGTATGTTACATTCCATACATTTGATGTTTATGAAAAAGACCAAAAAGTTAGGCCATCGCCACCATCGTCTCAGCCATTAGGCATTACACAATTGTTGTTCTTTTCTTAATCTAGTAAGAAAAGTTTTTGCTATGGTTTATTTTGTATCACAATGAAGGGTAGAGTTAGGGGTAAATTAAGGGTAAATTAAAGGTATGTTTGGGGAAAGTTAAAGGCAACTTGGGGTATGTTAGGGGTATGTTAGGGCGAAGTTAGGGGCATGTTAGGGGAAAGTTAGGGTTAAATTAGGGGAAAGTTGTGGGCATGTCTCTTGTTATTTTGACAAAGTGATGGACGGAGCCATCGTGAAAGCTGAAATAGTTATGGACGTGACAAGCATGTAGATGGTCCCAATATCCAATGGTCACTGTTTGGGGTGTCACAAACTCGTCTATAGAAAAAACCTGCTATTCCATCCATACCATCTTCCTGTTTATATTTGGTTAGGTTGCCATCATTTTTTTACTTTGCATCTGTTGATGTCTTACAAACAAGTAATAATAATAAATTTAATTTTTAAAAAAAAAATAATATTGTTTTGTTTCATTCAATTTAAAAGTTGGATGACACTACATGACGTCACCCGCGGAAGCTACATGATGTTTAATTTTTTTTTTAAACACTCAAACGTATTCCATGTCTGCAACACTATCCATTGTTTGAATATCTTGGACTACGATTAATTTAACTTGCACTTAATAAATTATTTTTTTTTTGACTTGGTGTGCTAATTTGGGGGAGGAAGGGGGAGAGATGGGGGAGCTCTGTGTCAATAATTTGTTTTTGAAATAGTCTCATGAAGAACACTTCAACTGAATAATGCATACAAAACTGTTGCTACTTTGTTGGCAAATATTTATTTTTTTTTTTAATTTTAACACACAAGCATTTCGTAAAGCCATTATTTACAAGAGATATTTTAACAATTTTTTTTAAAAAATATGGATTTATCTGAAAAGGATTATTTTGCTTTAAATAAAATATCTTAAATTGAATGATGTACAAAAACTGGTGATATGTTTAAAACTGTTCTGTGCATGGGGCGAGTCAAATGGCATAAAAATGTCTGGGTTCTTGAAATTTAAAAAAAAAATATTTTAAATCTTTCCAGCGGTTCTTTTATTTGAACGAATGGCCCCACACATCTACTTTGAACGCAACACCGAATTACGGAAACCATAATAAATTCAACATTATATCGTTTGTTTATTCATTTAGTTCCTAATGCGTTTTAACATTTACATTTTAACAAACATTTTCAGCACACAAATAAAACATTGGAACGCAGGACATTTCTACATTAAATTATTTCACTAGTTAAAAAAAACAGCCATTCAGTGAAGTCTCTAAGCCATATCAGGGACTTGTTAGTTCTGATTAAGATTTTTTACTTTCGGGGGGGGGGGGGGGGAGGGGGGGCACGCTGGTAAATTCGTACAACGAGGCATTTCGGTTCAGAGATGCAGACAACTTTTTAATCAAACATCATCGACAATAACGTGAAAAAATCGTTCGTCAGAGGATAAGAACTTTAAAAAAAAAAAAAAAAGATTTCTTTATGCAGATTGACTTACGATAGCTAAGGACTATGTCAATTTTTTTGAGGGACCGCTGACACATCTACAGTTCACGGGCGCACATATGTCTCCAATTATTCTATTCTCCACCCCCAACCTCCACCACAAGAGATTAATTCATCTCTGTACGTAATCTAGGCCAGGGACCTGCAACTCATTTCGTGGGGTTTTGATGTTGTTGTGTTGTGTTGCTGTGTTGGAGCAGGGGCGTGTTTACTGTATTCAAAAATTGTGAAATGACAGGGCGGCCACCACCTCGAGATAAGAGTAATTTAAATCGTGTTGGGTTGTCGGAAGAATCTAAGATGGCCATGGTAGGACCCCGTGGACCAATGAGATTAACATGTGTGCATAGATATGTGAATTGATGTGTGAATAGACATGTGAATAGATGTGTGAATAGATATAGAATAGATATGTGAATAGACATGTGCATATGGGTTTGAAGAGCTGTGTGAATAGATAATGTTAATATATGTGTGAATATACATGTGAATAGACATATAATAGATGTGTGAATTGGGGTTTGAAGAGCTGTGTGAATAGAAAATGTGAATCGATGTGTAAATAGATAATGTGAATGTAGGTTTGAAGAGTTGTATGAATAGATATGTGAAGAGTTGTGTGAATAGATAATTTGAATCGATGTGTGAATAGATTATGTCAATAGATGTGTGAATAGACATGTGAATGGCGTTTTGAAGAGGTGTGTGAATAGATGTGTGAATAACTGTAGGTATTTGAGCTGGGTATTGGGATGAGTATTGGGGTGGGTATTGGGTTTCTGACAAGCAGGGGTCACGTGTCCTTTATTTTGTGGTCTTCTGGTGAAGTCTTGTCCCTCTAGGGTAGAAAGCGTCATATCTATCATTATGTGATGGCCGTATGTATGTGTAAACACTGGTGACGTCATAGACAAAACCGTAGCAGTAACTTTTGGGGGGAGGGGGGATGATCTGAGAAAAGCTTTTGACTAATGGCTTATTGAACCTTCCAGTTGTTTGCAAGAGAGACGTAACTGCAAGAACCTGGAGGTTTATAGTCGCCCTTTGTCTTAGGCATTTGACCTAATAATAGCTCTCACTATATTTGACCTAATAATGACTCTCACTATATTTGACCGTATAATGACTCTCACTATATTTGACCTTATAATGACTCTCATTATATTTGACTTAATAATGGCTCCCAGAATGTTTTACCCAATAATGACTCTTCATATTAGACCTAATAATGACTCACAGAATATTTGAACTAATAATGACTCTCACTATATTTGACCTGATAATGACTTTCACTAGAATTGACCTAAAATGAGTCTGACTATCTTTGACCTAATTAATGTAATTTTATCCATTCTTTGTTGGTAACATAGGATACAACTGGGGTGGCCAGATATAATGTAATATTTATTTTCTTTTATACTGAATTATATATGCAAATTGTTTATAGATGACGTAACGTCTGTCCCGTGGAATTTTTGCGTGGGAAGGGAAGAGAGAATGGGGGACCATCCGTAGGAGGGTGGGGCTATCATCAGTTTCGGGGTAAACCAAAATAAACGTTTTTTTAAAAAAATATATATATTTTAATCAAACATTTTTAAACAAGTTTTCAGAGTGTAATTCTTAAATAAATCCTCGCTTTTATATGAATATAGATTTTCCTCACAACATTAGAAATAAAATTGTCTTGTCTTTTCAATGTCTGTATCTGTTGTCTATCCATGTCTGTATCTGTTGTCTATCCATATCTGTAGGCCTATCTGTTGTCTATCCATGTCTGTATCTGATGACCTATGTCACATCAACCATAGTACAGACCTACTCCAAAAGGATCATACATTCAGCCCCATTAGATGGGAGTTGCCATAATCTAAAGGGTCACTGGTCTAATAGGGGGTCACTGATCTATTAAAGGGGGGGGGGGCATGGTGAGCAAGTCTTGGGGGCGTCGCCTATCTCTCCATTCATTTGTTTGAACGTAGCCTCGTTTTGGCAGGCACAGCGACGTGTGGCAGGCTAATTGGTGAAATTAGAACAACGGTGCGTGCTTGCTTGGCTATTTCTACCCTGGGATCGCGATGCTATGGTATATTCCAGCATTCATTAATATGCCTTATACCAGACGTGCATAGAATATGAAGGATAAAATAGAAAACGCGTTTCAAATCGTGCGAAAGAAAGATGAATTCGTGCCTCCTAAATGGTGTAGAGACAGAAAGTGGTATAAAAGTTATTGCCCTTGTCATGAGATTCTGAAAAGTCCCGGCTAGACCTGAAGGGGCTCGAGACACATTTGATCATGAAGTGGTCTGAGACACATTTGAACATGAAGTGGTCTGAGACACTTTAGACCCGAAGTCGTCCGAGAGACATAAGACCTGCAGTGGTCTCGAACACATTAGACCTGCAGTGGTCGGAGACACTTTAGACATGGAGTGGTCTGAGAAACTTTAGACCTGCAGTGGTCTGATGCACATGCAACAAATAAATATTCAAAATTTGTTCAAGAGTCAATGTTTGGACTATCTGAAACACTGGACACTATACAGCAAGGAAAGAAAAGTTGGGAAAGTCAAAAGTTGTGGTAGCGTCATATCCGTGTAACAGTAGCATTAATGAGTAGGATGAAATTGCATGTACACCATGTCTGAAATGAATATTAATTATACATGTATAACTCGTATTTTATATTACATGAAAAAATATTTACGGTACGTTACATGAAAACATTTTTATTGTACGTTAAAGGCAAGGGCTCGCCAAAGAAATCATGCAGGGCACAACGAGAGGAGGGAGAAGAAGAGGAAGACAGAGAAAAAGATGGGAAGATAACATCAAAGAGTGGACGGGATTAAAACTAGGCGATGCTGTGCGTAGTGCAGAAGACCGAGAGGAATGGAGAAGGATAGTGTACATGTCATCTGTGGCGCCCCAACGGTCCAAGGACTAAGGGACATGATGATGATGATGGCGACGATGATGATGACATACAAACATATTTATGGTATGTTACATGCAAACATATGTATAGTATGTTACATGCAAACATATGTAGGGTATGTTACATACAAACATATGTATGGTATGTTACATGCAAACATATTTATAGTATGTTACATGCAAATATATTTTTTTACGAAATAGCATTAGTCAACATGGACCCATACACGCAGCGCCGCCATTCGCACCCGGGTACCATTAGACTCAATGCTATTCTGATGTCATTTGTGGTAGTTTATTTTAGTAAAAATGAAGAATTAAGGTTACAAACGTATAGTCCATTCAATTATCTTTCATTTGATTCCTCATTTGTAATCCCAACCTCTCAATTCTGGGACCCGGGTAACAATAGGCGCAGCCTTTATTTTATAACACATACAAACATATCTCTTTTACATGAAATGCAATCATATTTATTTTCTCCATTAACGGACAGAACAGGCGTGAGAACAAATTGCGAAGGCAAATCACATTAGAAATAAAGTCATAAAAATGATAATGATAACATCAAAATGAAGAATAACATCAGAAGACAACCCCCAAAAACTTGGCGTCCGCCTGTTTGAAACCCAATGCCAACCTCACAACCCCCCCCTCCCCCTCCCCCCCCCCCCGCCGCAGTATTCTTGTCTGGCCAGTTCTCAAGACAGAGTCAGAGTTCATGTTTCACACAAGACGAGTTGGGGCGCGAAGATGTAGGCTGGCTTTACTGGTGAGATTATTGAGATGTGAGGGTGCAGTTGTATATATAGGGTGAAGTCGTGTAGGGGTGCATTCGTGTAGGGGTGCAATCGTGTAGAGGTGCAATCGTGTAGGGTTGCAGTCGTCAATGGGTGCAGTAATAGAGTAGTACAGTCGGTTAGGGGTGCCATCGAAAAGGAGTGCAGTCGTATAAAGGTGCAGCCAAGTAGGGGTGCAGTCATGTGTGGGTGCAGTCATCTGGGGGTACAGCCATGTAGGAGAGCAGTCATGTGGGGGTGCAGTCATGTAGGGGTGCAGTCGCATTATTCCTAAAATTTTAGTGTAACCCAAACTCTTAAAAGACAGTCACAATTTACACACACGATGTAAATATTATTGTACACATAAACATTCCCGGAACATTTGAAACAAAATTTGAGACGACTCCAAAAATCTATTAAATGTTCTAAGTTCTGTAAGATATAGACAGAAAATCAGTTTTCTCCCCATACCACAGGTAGCATCATGTGGGGATGATAAAGCTTGACACCAGTAGCGACGCAGGGGTTGTCCGAATTTTCATTGTGCCAATGTCATATCGCCTACGGGACTCCATCTCCGGGTTTGTTTTCTGAGTTTTCCTTCTCTTAGACGAGTTGCCACCCCAGATTAGCGGATCCCATTCACCCGGGGTGCCGGGGGAGTTTTTGCGTCATCGTGGCTTATTCTGAGGATTGAGTTCCAACCCACAAGCTTGAGTTTCAATCAGTTCAGACCGCTCGGCCACCCAGGCAACCTAAAAATACACCAAAATCAATCGTTGGTTGATTTAATCGATTTATGCAGATAAAAGGCCAATTTGCTTATGGGTAAAAGCTTATTCAAACACAATATTTATCAATTCACAACCACCTTAAACTTTTATCAACAGACTTAGAGCCACTGATTCTTCTAAAGGAGACACCCGCGCCATAGTGAGGAGTATTGTTGTGCACATCAGAGGCTGGCACTATTCAAAACATCCACGACAACAAGACCAGAGCGAGAAACGACTAGATCAGTGGTTCTCAACCTTCCTAATCCCGCGACCCTTTAATACAGTTACTCATTGGTTCGTGACCACGTTGTTTTCCGATGGTCTTAGGCGACAACTGTGTAAAGGTCTCTCGACACTCCCAAAGGGGGTCACTAACCACTGGTTGAGAACCACTGGACTAGATGGACAGAGCGAGAAACAACGAAATAGGTTTTTTTCTCATTTTTTCACCACGCCAAACTGAAATAGTTGTACATCAGAACTCACACTGACATCGAGGCAGCAATGTCACGATGACCCCTTCGGAAGGCATGTTGTGTTTCATGACGTGTAGACACACGTCTACCTCACAGCCGTGCCCTGAAAGACAGGGCGTTTCAGGGGGGCTTTTAAGCTGCCAGAATGTATGAGCTTTTTATCTTCGTACGCACCCAATGGCCGTGGAGACGCGACGCACAAACGAAGACATTCCCACCAAGAGACGGAAACGAAAACCTCACGTGATTCCAGGGATGATGTTATGTTATACATATAGATATAAACACATTCTTGTGGCAGCCGTCGCATATCTCGTGGCACCCGTGTCATATCTTGTGACACCCGTGTCATATCTTGTGCACCCGTGTCATATCGTGTGGCACCCATGTCATATCTCGTGGCACCCCTGTCATATCTCGTGGCACCCGTGTCATATCTCGTGGCACCTGTGTCATATATTGTGGCACCCGTGTCATTGAGGGTAATCTTGTGGCACCCGTGTCATTGAGGCTTTATGAAAAATATATCTACATATACAATGGGTGTCAGAAGGTTAGCCTCATTGACACGGGTGTCATTGAGGCTACTTAAGAATCGTTTAAAGCAAGGTCGGATCCAGTGGTGGACATTGGGGAAAGGTGGGGGGGGGGAGGGATACCTCATGTATCTGCACCCCCTCCAGTTTCGTACTGGCTTGCCCTGGGGGCTCTCTACCCATTAGTATGTGCATTTCCATTTTAACTATTTGCCTTCCTCTATGATGCATTACATATTAAATATGTGTTACATTGTATTGTAATAAAGACTAAACTTTAAATGAATTTTTAACCAAAAAAGGGGCAGACAATCAATGGCCCGGTTTTGCAGATATAAAAAGAACTAAAATTTTTAATATCTATTTTTAATTGTTAGTTACAAAACAATGAAAAATATTTTAAAAAATCGAATACAATCAACGTTGTAACTTTAGTGTGCTCCGAATTTAACGCAAACATCTGCTCCATTATGGATTAGGATGGGATTAGGATTAGAGTTATGGTTAGGGTTAGATTAGTACAAATTATTTTTTTAAATTAATTTTTTAAAATTATTTTATTTTTTATTATTATTTTTTTTTAAATACTAATTTAGTGCAGACAATCTAAACACCAATAGAAATACACACACATACACACACACACACAGAGAGAAGAGAAAATTAGAAGTTTATTTAATATTTTTAACATTAATTTTTTTTTAAATCTTAATTTTATTCATGAGAATGGCAGAATAAGAAATGATTCTGACTTTTTTTTGTCAATTAAATTAATTAATTAATTATTAGCGGCAAACCTATGGCGACAGGTGCATGTCCGCAAATGAATTTTTTTAAAGACCAGTGATTCTCAAATCTTTTGACTCTCGCGGCCCTTTTTCAAATCAATGTCTATGGGGGCGCACTTATTCCTATCCTTAGTTGTGCAAGTTGATGGTGTTTAGTGGTAGGGCTCAAATGGGGGAGTAAGAGGCCGCGGGGCACTTGCGAGGTGCACGTGGAGCCTTTTAGGTTGGCAACCACTGATCTTAGACTATACCAATAATAAGCTATAAACTCCGAATCTACAATCGAAATATTTTCAGAATCGACGCCCCGGTTGAAAGTTTGCAATACAATATTGGCTCTCGGCATTTCGAAAAATGTTTACTTAAGAATGACCAAATATTTGCATGTTTACGGTAAATTCATGGTTTTTTTTTATTAAACCCTAAGATGTATTTCTCTTCAGTTATGAGGACTTTGTTCCGGACCGACTTTTGTCACAGAGAGCTAAGAACGGAACCGGCCGGTCGTAAGGCATAAAGTGCTAACGGAACCGGTCGGTCGTAAGGCATAAAGTGCTAACGGAACCGGCCGGTTGTAAGGCATAAAGTGCTAACTGGCGTATGGTGTTTGTTTCATGCGAACTAAGTCGTCTGGTGTTTATTTCACTATCCTGATTACCCTCGTGACCTTTCCTCTATCCCCCCGCAGCCGCTCCCGACCCCCTTCCGTGCCTTATCTCCCAGTCTCCCTGGAGACAGCCTGGTCGTCGGTACGTACTAGATGCGTATCAGACTGGGTCGCAGGATCAGCTCTGTTAAACAAGTTTACAACTAGATCAACTCTGTTACACTAGTTTACATCATAGGTCCGCTCTGCTACTGCACTAGCTTACAACTAGTGAATATTGTAACAGTTTGAGACAATATAATATCTCACACTTTGTCTCAAACTGTCGCGATAGGTCCCACATAGTCTCCAACTGTTACCCTGGCCGCACGGGGGCAATCATGCATTCAGAAATACAACAACCGCCTCGCCCCACCCAACACCCGACGTTGTGTCGCGAGAAGATGGTGTTGGATTCTCTACTCTATGCTGTCTTACACCAGACGCCATGTGGTAAGTTACTCAATGTTGCCATTCTGTCGCCACAAGTCAGACCTTGGGGGGGGGGGGGGGCAACAACAGTGCTTATTTACTTATAACTGTTTCAAACCGTTGAAAGGTTAGCTTCTGCGCTGTAGCTCATCTTACTTGACAACTGTGGCTCAACTTACTTCACAATTGTAGCTCAACTTACTTCACAATTGTAGCTCCACTTACTTTTCAATTGTAGCTCCACTTACTTTACAGTTGTAGCTCAACTTACTTCACAATTGTAGCTCCACTTAATTCACAAGTGTAGCTCCACTTACTTTACAATTGTAGCTCCACTTACTTCACAATTGTAGCTCCACTTACTTTACAATTGTAGCTCAACTTACTTCACAACTGTGGCTCAACTTACTTCACAATTGTAGCTCCACTTACATTGCCACTTTTGATTACTGTGTTTGTTCTACAGATGTGTGAAATTTAAAAAAAAACAACCTTTTAAATAAAAGATGAGAACGCCTTTGAGCGATACTAGAGTGACTCTATTCTATTTATGACAACAGTAATGGAAAATAGAATGGATAATAGTGGCAAAGTTTTTAAGGCAACGCCGTAGAATGAACGAGCAAAACCAGGGGTGATGTTTCAGTAAACTATGGATGAGGTTTCACTAAATTATGGGTGAGATTTCACTAAGCCAGGGGCGAGGTTTCACTAAACCAGTGGTAAGGTTTCACTATAATCCAGTGGCGAGGTTTCACTATAATCCAGTGGTGAGGTTTCACTAATTTATTTCACTAACAGCGCCGTAGAAATGGCATTAAACCAGCAGAGGCCCCCAAGGCAGACCAAAGTTTTCCTTTCCCTTACGTGTTACTTAGGAGGATGCGATGGGGGCAATAGCCCCGGGTGGCACATTTGAAATTATATGTGATCCTAATATTACATAAATTGATAGGTGTTTTTGTTCTGTTCTTTTTTCCAGAGGGGCGCACTGTCTGGTTTCTCACAACAGATCTTCACATGACCTCAATAAATGTATGTTCAATGTCAACTAAATTTCACCCCCACGCAAACAAAATGTGACCCCCTGGTAGCGGGAGGCGCTAAAAGACAAGTGACCCCCTAGCTACTTATTACTTTCAATACTTGTATTATATCAAAAGTTACACAAACGTGTATCTCAACATTCATCGTGTTGTCAGCCCCCACGAATACCAGAGACATGGCAATGTCATGACTTTTATGTCCCAGTCCTCAATCACGTGGCTGTTATAGGCATTGGTATTGACAGCGGCATACTCTCTAATCCACCCATAAAAGACCATCAAATAACGTCATATAACTGTTTATAGCTTCATACTCTCCAACACAGCAACTAATGCATAGCTAACGAACATATACGAACGCATGATCTTATAAGAACACGTGATCTTATAAGCATATAAGTTATAAGAAAACAGGAACTTATAAGAACACATGAAATTATAAGTACATGAGAAATTATAAGAACAGAGAACTTATAAAGAACACATGAGATAATAAGAACACAAGAACTTATAAGAGCAAATGAACTTATAAAACACAATTACTTATAAGAACACATGAACTTATGAGAGCACATGAACCTATAAGAAAACATGAACTTATAAGAACACATGAACTTATGAGAGCACATGAACCTATAAGAACACACGAACTTATAAGAGCTCGTGGACGTATAAGAACACACGAACTTACAAGAACACACGAACTTATAAAAACACAAGAACTTATAAGAACATATGAACTTATAAGAACACAATAACTTATAAGAACGCATGGACTTATCACAACACATGATGGTTTAATTTCTTTACGTGTTTAAACACCCTGCAGTCCATTGGAGTATGTTACGGAGAAGCCGGACTTGCTGCGGGACCAAACCGTGTTGGTAATCTTGTAACACTTAATGTATAATCCTTCATTCTAGTATTTACAACCGTAATTAACCAAGGGAAGACATCCCGATTGTCTTCAATATAAAACAAATTTCACATCTGCTAAATAGCCCTCCTCCCCCCCCCCTCTGGCAGCCCCCCTTTAAATGTCATCCGGGGCGGACCTCACCCCAGCTTCGCCTCTGGGCGCTAATACGCCAGCGTCTGAAATGTCAGTTGCGCTCTTGAGACACTCACCTGGAATATCTTGATCGACAGGTCCTTACAGACTTCATATTCAGCCCAACCCCCCTCCTCAAACAATGGTCCTCAACTTGGGCATTGTAAATCACATCTGAATTTTAAATATATTTTATGTTGTCTTAAATTTTTGTTTAAATTTTTTTTTTAAACATCCATCCATACATATATATCTATCCATCTGTCTGTCTGTCTGTCTGTCTATCTATCTATCTCTCTATCTCTCTATCTATATATCTATCTCTCTATCTCTCTATCTCTCTATCTCTCTATCTCTCTATCTCTCTATCTCTCTATCTCTCTATCTCTCTATCTCTCTATCTATCTATCTATCTATCTATCTATCTATCTATCTATCTATCTATCTATCTATCTATCTATCTATCTATCTATCTATATATCTATCTATCTATCTATCTATCTATCTATCTATCTATCTATCTATCTATCTGTCTGTCTGTCTGTCTATCTATCTATCTATCTATCTATCTATCTATCTATCTATCTATCTATCTATCTATCTATCTATCTATCTATCTATCTATCTATCTATCTATATATCTAATATATCAATCGTCACAGTGCTAAGTCACACTAAAGAGCTAAGGTTTCATTCAGAGTTATGTCACTATTCAGTAAGTGCCGCTCTATATCACGATCGATTAAACTTTCACTTAAGGTTCGGATCCACGACCCCCCCCCCCCGACCCCCTCCACCACGCATGCCCACACGGCAGACACAAGATCAAGATCCTAACCGCATCGGCGACCAGGTTTGTCGCGCCTCCGTCACAGCACCCGTCATTAGCCGACGACCGGATCGCGGGCACCACCTCCACACCCCACTCCCCCGCCGCGCCGATCTGTACAATCGCTGCACCACCCGTTGACAAACTGGTCTCTCGTGTGGACGCTTCTGATCGTGACGTTGGGGGGCACGCTTGATTCTCATTGTGGAACTGTCACTCTTAATCTTACACTTACACTTACCAGGTAAATAAATACCTTTACTTTTGATTATTTCTTTTTCATCGCTTACAATAATGACCAAGATTTTGCTTTTGACCAATCGAGTGAGGCCTGGTCTAATTTACTTTTTTGAGTCCTGTAATTTTTTTTGTCTTTTAAAACTTCTTAATTGTGTTGATATTTAATTTAGTTTATTTTAACAAAAAAGTGTTTTAATTTATCACTTCTCGGTACTTCTCGGAACTGTATTCTTTGGAGAGTTCTAATGTTGCATGGTATTTAAATTTATGCTGATGTCTTCACGGTGTTAAGTGTCATTTAGTCTTAATGAATTTGGGGCCAATTATGTCAGTGTCCAAAGTCACTAAACATTACCTCCCCTCTCCACTTTTCAACCCCACCCCGTCATTTAATTTAAAAAGATATGTCCTTTGATAAGAATCGCTGACCAATGCCACAGTCAGATCACGTGATGAGGTTCTGCTGCGTCTGGTTGTGATGTTTGAGATATTTAGGCCAGTGAACAAGAGTGACCTGTGATTCTTATATTTTTCCTATTGTTATTTTCACCATGATCACAAATTTTAACTCAGCCACGTATGACCTATGCCCTATGACCTATGACGAATGACCGCGGCTTTGTGTGGGGAAAAATCACGTTGAGAATGAAAATTCGTTTCATTTTTGTTGTTGTTGTGAGCGACATTGACCATTTCTTTTGGTGTAGTAGAGGAAGTGACCATTGCTTTTGGTGTAGTAGAGGAAGTGACCATTGCTTTTGGTGTAGTAGAGGAAGTGACCATTGCTTTTGGTGTAGTAGAGGAAGTGACCATTGCTTTTGTGTGTAGTAGAGGAAGTGACCATTGCTTTTGGTGTAGTAGAGGAAGTGACCATTGCTTTTGGTGTAGTAGAGGAAGTGACCATTGCTTTTGGTGTAGTAGAGGAAGTGACCATTGCTTTTGGTGTAGTAGAGGAAGTGACCATTTCTTTTGGTGTAGTAGAGGAAGTGACCATTTCTTTTGGTGTAGTAGAGGAAGTGACCATTTCTTTTGGTGTAGTAGAGGAAGTGACCATTTCTTTTGGTGTAGTAGAGGAAGTGACCATTGCTTTTGGTGTAGTAGAGGAAGTGACCATTTCTTTTGGTGTAGTAGAGGAAGTGACCATTTCTTTTGGTGTAGTAGAGGAAGTGACCATTTCTTTTGGTGTAGTAGAGGAAGTGACCATTGCTTTTGGTGTAGTAGAGGAAGTTACCATTTCTTTTGGTGTAGTAGAGGAAGTGACCATTGCTTTTGGTGTAGTAGAGGAAGTGACCATTGCTTTTGTGTGTAGTAGAGGAAGTGACCATTGCTTTTGGTGTAGTAGAGGAAGTGACCATTGCTTTTGGTGTAGTAGAGGAAGTTACCATTGCTTTTGGTGTAGTAGAGGAAGTGACCATTGCTTTTGGTGTAGTAGAGGAAGTGACCATTGCTTTTGTGTGTAGTAGAGGAAGTGACCATTGCTTTTGGTGTAGTAGAGGAAGTGACTATTGCTTTTGGTGTAGTAGAGGAAGTGACCATTGCTTTTGGTGTAGTAGAGGAAGTGACCATTGCTTTTGGTGTAGTAGAGGAAGTGACCATTGCTTTTATGTGTAGGAGTGAGTTTCTATTTCTGGATAGGGAAATATTATATTTTTCGCTATGAGTCCTGTTCCAGTATTTTTTTGGTGATAGAATGTGTAGGATTTTTGGAAAATTCTTTTTTATTCTGACACATCAATGATTATTTCTAATGCGTTTTCAACTGTCCTGGCTACGTAACCAGTAAATAAAGAAACATGAAATTGCCTAAATTAGTTCCCTGCTCTGTGTCATGTAAGTCATACGACACACCCACTCTACAGGGGCTTGGATTTTAACCCTATAATTGTCCCTGTAGCCATAACGAAGGGAACCCGAACTCTAGAACACTTCATATTCGCCACATCAAGTAGGCTATCCGTTAAGACTACGAAATTATCAGGCCTTATCTACATCACATTGTAAACCATGGCCATAAATTATCAGACTGTCTGTACATTACATTGCCAACCATTGCCAGATATTGTCAGACTGTCTGTACATTACATTGTCAACTAATGCCAGAAATTATCAGACTTAGTCAAAACTTGTTCCGCTTGAATGAAACCTTCAAAATATATGTTTTCCATAAAATTTTCGGTCTAAAATGCTCAAACGCCAACGTTATTTTACAATTAACATTCTACACTTTAATTGTATCTATATTTTTAAATTGTTTTAAACCTTTTTTGTGATAATGTTTTTATAGAAACAGTTCTGTTGTACGTCGAGTAAACAATTAGAACAAATGTCAAGACACACGGAAACAGAGTCGTGTCTTCCTATTTGAGGCAAACAATGATAAAATAATGAATAAACCCTGACACTGACACTATCTCGTAAAAAAATGTTTTGGAAAACATGACAGTTACTTGTGAAGAGCTGTGACCAGGACAAGAGTGTATCACAATCCGTTGAAATCATGTTTGTGGTTACGAATTTCTCGAGATAATTTCAGTAAGCCTTAACACTTTCCCCAGCTGGAGTTTCCTACCTGGTGTTCAAACATATCCCAAACATGTACAAATTGTACACTTTTTGTGTACGTGTGCCGGCATTTGGGTTAATCTCGTAATTTGTCTGGTATGATTTGGTTCGGTTTCTCTCCCCCCACCTCTTTAAAAACATCGCTGGACTGTTCACTGAGAAATATCACGTGAATGGAGTTAGGACCCAGTAGCTTGTTTGGTTAGACAAACACTGCCACCGGACCAATGCTACTGATATAACACAAATGCTTAGTGGCAGCTCCTATCTCACTTAAGCTCTTAATGCCGTTGTCTTGTTGTTTTGCCTGCAGCCGCAGACGGTCACTTAAACAGTGAGCTGTTTTCATTTCGGGGGGGGGGGGGGGTAGAGTCCCCGGCACGGGGGAGGGGAATTAGGGGTGAAAAGACTAATTAAACAATCTCCCTGAATTATAGTGCGATCTTTTCAATTTAAAAAATAAAAAGCTGAAATAAGCCATATCAACATTTAGGACATAGAGCCGATCAAATCGACAGAACCACTGACTGGCGTTGCATAAATTAACCTCTTTTATTGGTTGGGGTTGGAGAGAAAAAGGGGGTGGGGCTCGGTTAACATGCCGTGACAGAAATGAACCACGCACATTTTAACTTCCGCTCTCTGAGTTGGTTTTATGAAATAATTGGCAGTAGTGGAGGCATGACGGGTCAGAGAATAATGCGAACGTTTATGATTCTGTCTCGCGAATCTCTGGGTAGTGAATGTAGCCTGTAAACTACATCAAACACCACGATAACACCAGTAAAGTAGTCGGCATCATCACAAAAACTGGAATTGAATGGGTTGTCTGTTCGTAAGGAATTGGCCACTATGACACAAACAGATCCACCCATCCATCTCTGTGGCGCTACAGCCCATGAAGGTCTTTGGCCTGCCTCACTACTTCCTTCCACTCAGACCATCCATCCATCTCTGTGGCGCTACAGCCCAAGTAGTGCTTTGGCCTGCCTCACTACTTCCTTCCACTCAGACCATCCATCCATCTCTGTGGCACTACAGCCTATGTAGGGCTTTGGCCTGCCTCACTACTTCCTTCCACTCAGACCATCCATCCATCTCTGTGGCACTACAGCCCATATAGGGCTTTGGCCTGCCTCACTACTTCCTTCCACTCAGACCATCCATCCATCTCTGTGGCGCTACAGCCCATGAAGGTCTTTGGCCTGCCTCACTACTTCCTTCCACTCAGACCATCCATCCATCCCTGTGGCACTGTTAACCCATGTACGTATTTGGCCTGCCTCACTACTTCCTTCCACTCAAACCATCCATCCATCTCTGTGGCGCTACAGCCCATGTAGGGCTTTGGCCTGCCTCACTACTTCCTTCCACTCAGACCATCCATCCATCTCTGTGGCGCTACAGCCCATGTAGGGCTTTGGCCTGCCTCACTACTTCCTTCCACTCAGACCATCCATCCATACCTGTGGCACTGTTAACCCATGTAGGGCTTTGGCCTGCCTCACTACTTCCTTCCACTCAGACCATCCATCCATACCTGTGGCACTGTTAACCCATGTAGGGCTTTGGCCCACCTCACCACTTCCTTCCACTCAGATCTAACTCATGTTTTTCTTTTCCATGCTTGGATTCCCCGTTGTTGTAGATCTTTTTCCACATCATCCATCCATCTAACCCTAGGTCTGCCATCTAAGCCTAGGACTGCCATCTAAGCCTAGATCTGCCATCTAAGCCTAGATCTACCCTTCAGTCGTTTTCTTCTGGTGTTTTGGTGATGCACCGTCTTCACTTCTCTTTCATTTGGCATTCTTTCTATGTGTCCTGCCCAGCGTAGTCTGCCCTTTTTTTTTATTTCTGCTACTATCGTGGGATCCTGATATAGACGGTACAATCCATGGTTGGTTCGCATTCTCCATCTATATCCATCCTTTGTTGGTCCTCATATTTTCCTGAGAACTTCCCTCTCCCATTTGTTTAATAGGTTTTCTGCCGTTTTTGTTAGGGCCCCAAGTTTCACTTGCATATGTTACAACTGGTCTGATGACAGTTTTATAAATAATTTTCTTTGTTCCTCTTGTAATTTTTAACACAAACAGGTATCTCAACTTTTTTTTTTAAATCTTAGTTTCAAATGTATTAATCCAATAAAAATATGATTAAGAGAACTACTTTTAAATTGGTTATTAACACGAGATAAGAGATACAAGCATAAGATACAAGCATGAGATACAAACATATGATACAAACATAAGATACAAACATAAGATAGAAACATAAGATACAAACATGAGATGCAAACGTAATATACAAACATAAGAGATACAAACACAACAGATACAAACACAACAGATACAAACACAACAGATACAAACACAACAGATACAAACACAACAGATACAAACACAACAGATACAAACACAACAGATACAAACACAAGAGATACAAACACGACTTTTTGATTTGTGAAAGAAAAGTAATTGACGCACATCTTAATGTAAAAATTGATTGTGATTGTGATTGTTGGTGGAATGTCAGGAGGTTTTGTGTGTGGAGTGTAAACACCGTGGTGGAGTGTGGATTGTGGTGGAGTGTGAACTGTGGTGGACTGTGGATTTTGGTGGAGTGTCAACTGTGATGGAGTGTGCATTGTCAGCGTTTCAAAGACAATGACTCCTTACATTGTAATCAACTTAGTACACACTTAAACGCTTTGTGTTGTTGTTGTTTTTTCGTGAAAATGACTGGCGTTCATCTACAGTCCTCTTGAAATTGAAAAGATCCCATAATGTTTATTTCTAAGAGCTTCCCATTAGCCTATGAACAAAACTTTCATTTATAAAAACAGATTTCTTCGCTCTACTTTCCACCTCGTCGTCCACCAGTGAGTCAACATTTCTCTTTTTTTTTTTTTTATCAACCATCCAAATCTGTGTAAGGTTACAGGAGCAATACTCTTGTTCCCAATGCTCAATAGACCAAGGGCGGTAACACAATGAAGTCTTAGCATTTCAATTAACCTTCCGATCTCGGTGGTTTTTCCCCAAACAAAGAATCCAATTTTCAAACATACCATTAAACGCATATCCATGTTATCCTAGACCTCTTGTGACAGCTTTCTGTGACAGCTTTCTGTGACATTCCTACAATTGGCGTAGAACTTCAGTTAACTTCAAGCGTATTTAACATCACCTGCGATGTTAACCTGTGGTTCTCTGGGGATGTTAACCTGTGGTCCTCTGACGATGTGAAACTGTGGTTCTCTGACGATGTCAACCTGTGGTCTTCTGATGATGTGAACATGTGGTCCTATGACGATGTGAACCTGTGGTCCCTCATGCGATGTGAACCTATGGTTCCTCATTTCATGTCAACACGTAGTTCCTCTTGTTATGTGTAACTGTGGTTCCTCGTGTGATGTGTAACTGTAGTTCCTCGTTTGATGTCAACCTGTGGTTCCTCGTGCTATGATGCTAATGCCATTTCGTTAGGAAATGCCACGAGTGTTAAATATATGACAGTTCACGTGTGAACTCTGACCTCACTTCATCATTCCATCATTACGGAAAGATGCTTTTAAAACAAAATGTACAACACCATTCTTGTTCGATGTAGTTGTTAGGCTGAAGGCCATCATCAAGGAGGATCGCTTGGCTGATGGTCATCACCACGGAGGATCGCTTGGCTGAGGGTCATCATCAAGGAGGATCGCTTGGCTGAGGGTCATCACCAAGGAGGATAGCTTGCCTGAGGGTCATCATCAAGGAGGATCGCTTGGCTGAGGGTCATCACCACTTAGGATCGCTTGGCTGAGGGTCATCACCAAGGAGGATCGCTTGCCTGAGGGTCATCATCAAGGAGGATCGCTTGGCTGAGGGTCATCACCACTTAGGATAGCTTGACTGAGGGTTATCACCACGGATGTTCGCTTGGCTGAGGGTCATCACCACGGATGTTCGCTTGGCTGAGGGTCATCACCACTTAGGATCGCTTGGCTGAGGACCATCACCACGGAGGATCGCTTGGCTGAGGACCATCACCATGGAGGATCGCTTGGCTGAGGACCATCACCACGGAGGATCGCTTGGCTGAGGACCATCACCACGGAGGATCGCTTGGCTGAGGACCATCACCACGGAGGATCGCTTGGCTGAGGACCATCACCACGGAGGATCGCTTGGCTGAGGACCATCACCACGGAGGATCGCTTGGCTGAGGACCATCACCACGGAGGATCGCTTGGCTGAGGACCATCACCACGGAGGATCGCTTGGCTGAGGACCATCACCACGGAGGATCGCTTGGCTGAGGACCATCACCACGGAGGATCGCTTGCTTCCGTTACTTATTATTTACGACTGACATACGAAACGAACCCACCTGGACAAACACATGATATATTAAGTTGTCCATGAATAATGTCTACAATAATTTTGTAATACATATTTTTTTCTTTCAATAATGAAACGTTTTTTTTTCATTAACGCAATGGAGAGATAATTCATTTCTTCATTAACGCAATGGAGAGATAATTCATTTCTTCATTAACGCAATGGAGAGATAATTCCTTTCTTCATTAACGCAATGGAGAGATAATTCATTTCTTCATTAACGCAATGGAGAGATAATTCCTTTCTTTCATTTTGGGGTAAACGTAATTAACACAATTTTCCTTAAGTGCTGTATTTCATATATAGCTCAAAATCACTAAGCTGTCCTAAGCTGTTTTACTAACAGCTTTTTCGGTGGCTGACGTCTCCTCTGTTGTAGCAAAAGTCTCAACTATTATGGCAAATGTCTACTCTATGATGGCAAAACTCTCCTCTATGATGGGAAATGTCTCCTCTATGATGGCAAAACTTTCCTCTATGATGGCACAACTCTCCTCTATGATGGCACAACTCTCCTCTATAATGGCAAAAGTCTCCTCTATAATGGCAAAACTCTCCTCTATGATGGCAAAACTCTCCTCTATGATGGCAAAACTCTCCTCTATGATGGCACAACTCTCCTCTATGATGGCACAACTCCCCTCTATAATGGCAAAAGTCTCCTCTATAATCGCAAAAGTCTCCTCTATAATGCAATCTCGATTGCAAAAAAAGACAGCAATACAAAGATGTTATTTGTTATGCACATATTCTTTTCACTTTCAACACACCACGTGACTTTGTCACCTTTTCAATTCAATGACGCCAACCCTCTCCCATCTCGCAGCCCCCCCCCCCTTACCTTTCGACTCCTGCCCTGGTTCTTGTAAATGGAAATACAAAATTGACGCGATCAGACTGAGTGTGGCGTGTGGGTATCGGAGCGGAATTCTCTGAAGTAGCATTCGTTCGCGCTTACAAATGAAATCTCGCGTCTGAATGAAAGCGACAACAAGCGAGATCTTGTGTGGCGTAACCGTAAATATCACATTCACGATTTGATTGAGTGTGGTGGGGGAATCAACAGGAGGGTTCTCAATGCGATGGACCAAAATGCTCAGTGGGGAGTAATTCTTTTAAAATAAAATATAATGACTACACAGTATGTGTGTGTGTGTGGGGTTTTTAGTGTGGGGTGGGATATGGCACATGACTAATCTGCTAGAATAGGACTTACGCTCTTGAGCATAGTTATCCCTAGAGTAGGGGTTCTCAAACGTTTTGAATACAGAACAAATCAAAAGAACTAACAACAACAAAAAAAACTGCACTCACATATATGCGTATTTCGCTGTTCAGATTATTTATGATCTATATATTACTTTTAGTGCGATCTAATACAATGTAGTGTAGCTGTAGCTCTATGTCGGCACAACCCTCTTATTTTAAGAACCGCTGTTACCTTATTAAATGGATACTTATAATGTAAGGTAATTCCAAGGGAACATGTTATAGTGTGTCTGTGCGTCTTCGCGGCTGCGTGTGTGTGTGTGTGTGTGTACGTACAGACGTTCAATGCGGCACACATGAACGGCACATAAATACGTTATATCACGTGCACATATATGGCCTTTTTAATGACAATGAACCAGTACTGTCATTGTAAAAGCAGAAGAAGGTGTACTTTAAATAAGTCTTAACAAGAAGGATTGAAACAAGAGATTGAAGGATTGAACCAAGAGATTGAAGGATTGAAACAAAAGATTGAAGGATTGAACCAAGAGATTGAAGGGTTGAACCAAGAGATTGAAGGTTTGAACCAAGAGATTGAAGGATTGACCCAAGAAGATTGAAGGATTAAACCAAGAGATTGAAGGATTGAATCAATATATTGAATGATTGAACCAAGAGATTGAAGGATTGAATCAAGATATTGAATGATTGAACCAAGAGATTGAAGGATTGAATCAAGATATTGAATGATTAATCCAAGAGATTGAAGGATTTAACCAAGGGATGGAACGATTGGATTAAGATTAATCAGTTCTTGGTCATTGTTAAACGGGATGCTATTCAGCAAATCTCGGCTCACGAGTCGCATGCTGCTTTTTAACTACCTGAGTGCGGCTCCGCCAGTCGGCCACAAATCGGGTTTGACTCCGAAGAACATTGTTCTTGACAGGTTCTTGAAATGAAATGTGGCTCTCAAAAAAATTCTTAATCGTCCTGCTGCTGATTTTTGGCTCTTTTGACTGATGAGTTGGCCGACCACTTGGTCGGATGTTCGGAATAATGTTGGTGTTGGTTGCTTCTCCTGGAATTAACATTGTGTTTAAGCGCACCTTTAGATGATATGTTTTAGATATGTTAAATCACATTCTCACTTCTTGCTTCGCTTTCATATGCAATATGATTTATGTAGCTTTAATTCTTAACTTCGATAATCTTTTACCCCGATATTTATTAGTAGCATCAATTAAATGGTACGCCGTTGCTCAGAAATGTGCTACCTTTTTTTTGTCTTCGTTTGTCTTGTCTTTGTCTTGTCTTCTTATGTCTTGTCTTTGTCTTGTCTTCTTTTGTCTTCTTGTTGTTGTTTTTTTTACAGTTGAGTAGAATTCATGGCCAATTTTGCGGCTCATTAATCTATTTAAAATTATAAAACTATTCTATTCATTAGTAGAAACTCAATGTACAATGTTCATCTCCTGCCATTCGGCACAGTCTAGATCTGTTCCGTTGGCAGTTTTATTTCAACAAATTTTCCGCTTGAAGGAACAGCGCCTTTCACGTCAGCGTGTTGGGCGATACGGCAGCCATGTTGGCGACAGTGGCGCCACACCTCTGATTTCGTTCTTGTTTTAATTTAGGCCAGTTTTATCTTTGTTTCGATTGTAAGGGAAAAAATGTCACATAAAAAAAGTCACAGGAAAATTTTTTATAAACCTTAATTTTATTTGTAAGACTAGATAAATATTTATGATAGGCCTTAAATATTACTACATGCAACCAAAGATCACAGGAAGATAAGTTATAGAAAAAACAACGAATATACAAATAATATCCATTTACACCAATATAGATGCATTGATTAGCATCACATACATAAATTAATTGATAAGTCTGACCATAAGGCATGATAAAAAAAAACGCAGCTTGTAATTCTTCTTATGAGGACATTCAGAGCAGCATGTTGGTCAATTCTGGCGATTTTAGCTGCGTCATGGCAGCACTATAGTCCTATTATCGCTACGCCACTGGTGGTAATAATCCTAGCTTTGCCGCTGGCGGCACTAATCCCAGCCACACCGACGTCGGCACTAAAACTAATTCAACATTGGCGGCACTAATCCTAAGTACGTCAATGGCGGCACTAATCCTATCTACGCCAATGGCGGCACTAATCCTAACTACGCCAATGGGGGCACTAATCCTATCTACGCCAATGGGGGCACTAATCCTATCTACGCCAATGGCGGCACTAATCCTAACTACGCCAATGGGGGCACTAATCCTAACTACGCCAATGGCGGCACTAATCCTAAATACGCCAATGGGGGCACTAATCCTATCTACGCCAATGGGGGCACTAATCCTATCTACGCCAATGGAGGTACTAATCCCAACTACGCCAATGGCGGCACTAATCCTAACTACGCCAATGGGGGCACTAATCCTAACTACGCCAATGGCGGCACTAATCCTAACTACGCCAATGGCGGCACTAATCCTAACTACGCCAATGGCGGGACTAATCCTAACTACGCCAATGGCGGCACTAATCCCAACTACGCCAATGGCGGCACTAATCCTAACTATGCCAATGGCGACACTAATCCTAACTACGCCAATGGCGGCACTAATCCTATCTACGCCAATGGCGGCACTAATCATATCTATGCCCATGGATTTACTAATCCCAACTACGCCAATGGCGGCACTAATCCTAAGTATGCCAATGGCGGCACTAATCCTAACTACGCCAATGGCGGCACTAATCCTAACTATGCCAATAGGGGCACTAATCCTATCTACGCCAATGGCGGCACTAATCCTATCTACGCCAATGGCGGCACTAATCATATCTACGCCAATGGATTTACTAATCCCAACTACGCCAATGGCGGCACTAATCCTAACTACGCCAATGGGGGCACTAATCCTATCTACGCCAATGTAGGTACTAATCCCAACTACGCCAATGGCGGCACTAATCCTAACTACGCCAATGGAGGCACTAATCCTATGTACGCCAATGGCGGCACTAATCCTAACTACGCCAATGGCGGGACTAATCCTATCTACGCCAATGGCGGCACTAATCCTAACTACGCCCTTAACTATTATTTCGAAACCAGCGGGACGTATTCGTTGAGTACCTTCCTAGCCATCAATGAGTTAACAGCTAAACAAGAGACGAGATGTAAGGGGGGTGGGGACTAGATGGTGGGGGCGGTGCGAGAAATTCGTGGAAAGGGAGGGGAGGGAAGATAGATGAGTGAGGAGCCCTGAGCAGGTCAGGAAGTGTTGTGACGTAGAATTATGATGACTGCTCCCATTTGAGGTGTCACGATGTAAGTACGTTACGCCTCGATATAAGGAGGTTACGACCCCATTTAATGATGTTACGCCCCCACTTAAGGAGGTTACGCCCCTTTTAAGGAGGTTACGATCTTACGATCCCATTTATGGACATTATTCCCCCATTTTCCTTTTATGGACTAAGGAATATCTACGTAGTAGCTTGTTTCTTTTGCATTAGCCCCTTATTTTTTTTTTTTTAAATTGGCAACTTTTATTTTTATTTTTTTGAAAGACCCACCCAAACAAACAAACAATGCAACACAGTTTGAGAACCATGGTATTTTTATGAATTAATGCATCGGCGCCAGAAGTGGGGCAGTCCGTCAAATGTAGTGTAGACCCGCCATAGCGCGTACGCCACCAGGCTCTGCCACTCTGCCACCCTGTGAATGTGAATGAGTGGCGATTGAGAGTTTCGGGAGCGCGCGGGGGGGCCACACAGCCTCGCAGTCAGCCCGCAGCTGTTCAGTACTCACACGTGACTGAGCGGCTGCTGTTTGATGACACACAAACACGTTATGAAACTGCTTCAAAAAAAAAAAAAAGAATTACATATGGTAGTGTCCGTGCGATTTTGAAATGGTTTAATAGCTCACTGAAACTGTCGGATTTATAACAAACAAACAAACAAAAACAGAGCATGTTGAGGATTTCGAGCAAGGTAACAACTGTTTAAAATTATGTTGTGTCTTTAGCCATATTTGTAGCCTTGTAATTTTTTTTTTATTTTATTGTTTTTTTTTTGTTACGTAGAATCAATTTTGGACAATTTTTTTTAGTTAAAATGACATTTGTGAGTATGTTTACTATATCTCTATATGATAAGTGGGTGTGTTGCTTGGGATGTCGTTGATTGGTGTGGGTGGATTGTATGGATTTTATGGGGTGTCATTGGGTTGTTTTTGGGTGTCATTTGGGGGGTGGTGGGGGTATTGGGTATTTGTAAAAATAAAAAGACTAACTTATGTGATCTTCATGTAACAGGCTTTTGGGCAATCTCTAATCCAGGCTTAGTGTGTCAGGTGCACTTTGTCGTGGGACTGATGCACTTTGTCGAAGGACTCATGCACTTTGTCGTGGGACTCATGCACTTTATCGTGGGACACGTGCACTTAGTCGTGGGACACATGAATTTGTCGTGGGACTCATGCACTTTGTCGTGGGACTCATGCACTTTATCGTGGGACACGTGTACTTAGTCGTGCGTCACATGCGGGTAGCCTATGAATCAAACATGTGGTCTGCTTTCGGCGGTTTGTCAGAAATCGGTCAGTCTCTAAGTCAGTTCGTCTGTCAATCAGTCTGTCAGTCAGTCTATCAGTCAGTCTGTCAGTCAGTATGTCAATCAGTCTGTCAGTCAGTTTGTCAATCAGTCTGTCAATCAGTCTGTCAATCAGTATGTCAGTCAGTCTGTCAATCAGTCTGTCAATCAGTCTGTCAATCTGTCCGTCGCGGAAACGCATGGCACACTATGCGCAATACACAATCCATTTCGCACGAGACATCAGATGTAGGATGATCACAAAACTGAAAGCATTACGTGAAGCGTATCTGCGGGCTCTTTGATCCTTCAACAAGATGTTAATCATAATACCGGCATCATAGTATCGCCATTAAAGTATCGCATCGTCCCATTATATTACTATCATCATAGTATCAACATTATAGAATCATCCAATCACAGTGTCATCATCATAGTACCGAATTCATCATAGTATCGTCCCATTATAGTATCATCCCATTATAGTATCGTCCCATTATAGTATCGTCCCATTATAGTATCGTCCCATAATAGTATCGTCATCATAGTACCATATTCATAGTATCGTCATCATGGTTCCGTATTCATAGTATCGTCATCATAGTATCGTCATCATAGTATCGTCATCATAGTATCGTCATCATAGTATCGTCATCATAGTATCATCATCATAGTATTGTCATCATAGTTCCGTATACATAGTATCGTCATCATAGTATCATCATCATATTATCGTCATCATAGTATCGTCCCATTGTAGTATCGTCATCATAGTATCGTCATCATAATATCGTCATCATAGTATCGTCATCATAGTATCGTCATCATAGTATCGTCATCATAGTATCGTCATCATAGTATCGTCATCATAGTATCGTCATCATAGTTCCGTATACATAGTATCGTCATCATAGTATCATCATCATAGTATCGTCATCATAGTATCGTCCCATTGTAGCATCGTCATCATAGTACCGTATTCATAGTATCGTCATCATGGTTCCGTATTCATAATACCGTCATCATAGTATCGTCATCATAGTATCGTCATCATAGTATCGCTTAAATATTAAGTCCATCGTCCGAAAGAGAATGAAATCATTAAACATTTCTTGACACACAAGCAAAGCACACGTTGCTTTCGAAAGTCTGCAGTCTGCGGAAATCTGCGCCAGAGTGTCTGGAAGCGATGGGGCCTCAGTTTTATCGGCAATTGTATTAACATCTCTCCTGTACGCATTGCGTCATGGACAGTGTACAACAGACGTCTACTTGTGTATTATGTACAATTATTATTAAAGCTTAGCATATATTGTTATATTGACACAGACTGTTCGTGTCTAATTCATATATTCTGAAGCCTTATCGCAGTCCAACACTTTTATAGACAGCTAAACCATTTCCACCTACGCTGTCTACGCAAACTCTTTGGCACAAAAGTAAAAGTCCCGGATATAGAAGTGCTTCAACAGGCTGAATTGATCAGCAACACACATTTCTTCAAAGAGGACAAGCCAGATCGGCACGGGGTGTTGCGAGAATACCAGACAGCAGACTCGACAGCCAGACAGCAGACTTTGACAGCCAGACAGCAGACTTAGACAGTCAGACAGCAGACTCGACAGCCATACAGCAGACTCAGGCAGCCAGACAGCAGACTCAGACTGCAGACTATGACAGCCAGACAGCAGACTCAGACAGTCAGACAGCAGACTCGACAGCCAGACAACGGAGTCAGACATTCAGACAGCAGACTCGACAGTTAGACAGCAGACTCAGACAGTCAGACAGCAGACTCAGACAGCCAGACAGCAGACTCAGACAGGAGACTCAGATAGCCAGACAGCAGACTCAGACAGCATACTATGACAGCCAGACAGCAGACTCGACAGCGAAACAGCAGACTCAGACAGCCAGACAGCAGACTCAGACAATCAGATGGTAGACTCTGACAGCCAGACAGCAGACTCAGACAACCAGACGGCAGACTCAGACAGCCAGACGGAAGACGCAGACAACCAGACGGCAGACTCAGACAGCCAGACTGCAGACTCAGACAGCCAAACAGCAGACTCAGGCAGCCAGACAGCAGACTCAGACATCCAGACAGCAGACTCAGACAGCCAGACAGCAGACTCAGACAGTAGTCTCAGGCAGCAGACATCGGTGAATTCCCCAGAACGAAATGCTCAACTGGTGGGCAGAAAAAAAGCTTCAAGGACTTTCTAAAAGCTCCACTCAAATCCATGGACACTGACTTTGACCTTCATTCTTTGGAGACATTTGTTATGGACGTACAAGCTGAAGTGATAGACTCACTGTTTGAGAACAATTCTTAGAGCATATGCGCACCGCTCTCCACCGAAGAAATGCGCACCGCTCACGCACGAAGAAATGCGCACCGCTCACTCCCGAAGAAATGCGCACCGTTCACGCCCAACGAAATGTGCACCGCTTAAGCCCCAAGATATGCGCACCGCTCACGCCCGAAGAAATGCGCACCGCTCACGCCCGAAGAAATGCGCACCGCTCACGCCCGAAGAAATGCGCACCGCTCACGCCCGAAGAAATGCCTCACCGCTCACTTCCGAAGAAATGCGCACCGCTCATGCCCGAAGAAATGCGCACAGCAAGAAAACCAAAATCGACTCCAATCCAACTAGGAACCCAAAATGCGAGTTTCCCACGAACGGGAAAGCTTTTCCAGTAGTCAAGACTGCCAAGCCACCTGGCGTACTCACCCGTTGACTCCAGCCTTGGCCATCTACACGTGCGAAAGGATGAACAACAACAACATGACATTACATTAACTAACTATGCGGCGCTGTGAGGCCACGCGTGTGTCCTGTGTACAGCAACTAACAAATTTTGCAACATTAGCACAACATGTCGTTAGGAAGACCTTCACACCCCCCAACCCAACATCAACTCACCCAATCCCCTCTATGATCCGCTACTCGGCATTCATATTTAATCTTCACGTCTGCAGCAACAAAGCCCCCCCCCCCCCCCCACTCCAGCTGTGCACTAGACTCACCAGTGACTAATGACATCAACTTATATGGCAAAACTTTCTGGACTCGATAACATTTTAGATGATAGGGGAAATGGGCTGGATACTGCGTCAACATATGCTGCGCAGAGTGTCGGCGATACTATAGCTCGTACTCATACTTAATTGAACACGAGACTGCAAGGTAATCGATTCCACGCGGTTTAGAAAACAGTTTCTGATACTTGTTCACGATTCCAACCTGTAATCCAGGTTTAGAGTGAGTAACTGTAACATTTAAAATGTATTAAAAATGGTTATCTTTGGAGAATTATGAATTGCAAAGCGAGCAATTTATTTGTGCGATATTTGTGTTTTATTGAAAGAAGTAGAGCAAACCGCGAAGCTTGAAAAGTATCGTAACACTTATTGCAATAAACAAATTCAAGAAATGGAGAAATAGCAATATATTGCAAATAATATTGCAAAATTTAGTGCAAGAAATAAGGCGAGATAAAATTTGCATACTGAGATTCGCGAACCTTCTCTGACACTCTCCTGGTTCTGTACAAGCATGTTGAACACAATCGCTTTTGTGTGTTCGGGACGAAATCTTCGGACGACTTATTGACCCACTTTCCCGTAAACCTATCAAGCTGAAACGCGTGATATAGTGGCGCTGCCTACGACGACACATGCTTTCAAATTTTCGGCCACACCCCCCTCCCCCCCCAATCTCAACACCCCCCCCCCCCCCAAAAGACAAAAATAAAAATTTCCTGTTTTAAAAAGGTACTTTAAGGGAATGATGATTTCACGAAATAAAATTCCCGATAACTGCGCGAAATTAGATTTTTTTTTAAAAATAAATAAATATCGCAAGTCCGTTTGGTGCGTAATATTTCTTTTGTTTTTCTGAAATAGTTGATGAAATAAATCTGCGGTGTAAAAGCGGGTGGGTCATTAGAATATTGATATAGTTCAGGGGCATGAAAAAATGGGCGGTTGCAAGCCTTGGAAAAGTGACAAGGGGGGGGGGGGCACTAATTTGGATTCTTATTTAATGGGTTACTTCTATGAATGCTTTTTTTATTATCCCTTTCACTAAGCCCCCCCCCCCCCACACAAAAAAAATCGCTCCGTATTACGTTTTACAAAGGATATATCCTATTACGTTTTACAAAGGATATATCCAAAGAATTATTAATTTGTTTGGCATTGTTTAATTTTTGACAACATTGCCATAGAACCGGTTGAAAATCAAATGCCCATGAAAGTTGTGTTAGATAATCCACGTTCATACCAGCATGCCTTTAAGCCTTTGTGTCAGAGACTATGTGAGCTTTGCGTCACGTTAAACTGTTCAGTCTTGCCTCTTCATACGCTCTAAACAACGTCTACGAAAGCTTAGGTTGAATTAGAAATTATACTCTCTAACTAAATACCTTTAATTTGAATGAAGTCAGAGTCGTGTCTGCTCCTTTTCATCACTTTTCCTATCAACCCTTTCAATTGCCAGGTTGGGAAACTCTGCAGTGAATATTTCTTAAACTTTATCTTTAATTCATGACATCATAGGCCGGAAATTTGGAATAAGATTTATTAGCTTTTTAACCCGTGTGTCAGACTTGTCGTGAAATCAATGGAAGGCCATTAATTCTAAACACACAAACAAAAAATTTCAGCAAACGTGATGAGATCTGACGTCTGACAGAACAAGAGTTCACACTTCTGTCGTATTTCAGATTACAGCAATTTCAAAAACCTTTCGAACAATAAGGTCACGACGGCTTGCCGACATCACCGACGGAGGTCCTACGGGATCTCATCAGATCAGATTCTGTTCATTGACGGTCTGGTTAGTGACATGCACGCGGATATCATCTTCTCCAGATACACGCAGCTTAAAAGGGGTGGTCGTAAAGAAACACGTGTGAATGCATCGGGTTGTAGTGCTTTTTTTTTTGTAGTTTCACCGTCTGAAATATTGTGGTACGTCTTGTCTTTGTAGTTGGTAAGTGGCCGTCTGAAATATTGTGGTACGTCTTGTCTTTGTAGTTGGTAAGTGGCCGTCTGAAATATTGTGGTACGTCTTGTCTTTGTAGTTGGTAAGTGGCCGTCTGAAATTGTAGGAAAGAATGGGCTGCGGCAGTGTGTCGCAAATTTGTGTGGATCTGGCGAACTGTTGGAGATCATTCAAAGTTTAGGCACAGAGACCGACACAGATACTGCCACAGTGACTGTAACAGAGACCGGCACAGAGACCGGTACAGAGACCGGCACAATGACCGGCACAGTGACCGGCACAGTGACCGGCACAGACATGGGCACAGAGACCGGTACACAAATAAATGTTATTGTTCAAACCTTTGACTCATTGCTGACCGAGACTCAGGTCACGAAGACCTCTCAATGTTCGCGTACTAACACTTTTGAGTCGCAATGTCTGACTGATTCCAAATTGTCCGACTGACATCACAATGTCCGACTGACACCAACATTTTTAACTGACACCAAAATATGCAACTGACACCAGAAAAAACGACTGACCTACAATGTGCCACTAACACCATAATGTCGCATTGACACCACATTAGCGATTGTCACTACACTTTGTGACTGACAACACTTTGGGACTGACACTATAATATCCGACTGACACAACAAACTCGGACTGACACCACAATGTGCTGACAAACACATATGTGTTTAAATAAATAAACCTAAATACACTACTATTTATATGTCTCAATTTTTTTTATTTTCAGGATTTTTTTTACACTGCCAACGAGAACAGTCAGTCAGTATCATGGCACAGTGCTTTCATGCGGTACTAATGGTTAACACTGGCTGTTCACCTGACCACTAATCCATAGTACTGACCCCCTATTGACGTCACACAGCACTACCGACCCCCCCATTGACGTCAAACATCAGTATCGGCCACATTAATTTTAAACAATCGAATTAGCTCCATTGATATCAACAAATCATACCAGCTCTTTTGATATCAAACAAAAGTTCATACCCTCCAACCACCACTCCATCAATTTCACTTACAGTCGGATCTGTTCATTTTATAAGAGCGATTCCAAACCATTCTGATTAAAGATTACCTTGCTAAGCTAGAATCTAAACCAATGTATTGAAAATTTTTTGAGTCAGCGATTCATTGTGTTATTACAATAGATGATCGTTGATTCGATTATAGGCATTATGACTAAGACTGCAGTGGAGTTGACAATCAAACAATCTGATCGCTTCGTCCGGGCACCAAGTCTGTAAGAAAGAGAAACAGCTGGTCAGTCAGTACGACAGCCAACAAGTCATTAATTCATCCAAGGCAGTAAGCCAGCCAGCCAGCGCATAGTCAGTAAGCCAGCCAGCCAGCACATAGTCAGTAGCCAGACAAGTCAGTAAGCCAGCCAGCCAGCTTATAGTCAGTAGCCAGACAAGTCAGTAAGCCAGCCAATAAGTCAGTTGCCAGGCAACAAGTCAGTAAGCCAGCCAGCCAGCGCATAGTCAGTAAGCCAGCCAGTTAGCACATCGTCAGTAAGCCAGCCAGCCAGCACATAGTCAGTAAGCCAGCCAGTTAGCACATCGTCGGTAAGCCAGCCAGCCAGCACATAGTCAGTAGCCAGACAACAAGTCAGTAAGCCAGCCAACAAGTCAGTAAGCCAGCCGGCCAGCACATAGTCAGTAGCCAGCCAACAAGTCAGTACGCCAGCCAACAAGTCAGTAAGCCAGCCAGCCAGCGCATAGTCAGTAAGACAGCCACTTATTTAGTGAGCCAGCCAGCAGTGGCTGTGATTCCCTTATCTGTCTTTCGAATGTCGGCCTCCTGTTAATGATTAGACCACACATCTCACAGCAACTAAGTCAGACCTACTTAGGAAGTTCTCTCATGTTTAAAAGTGCCAGGGTACGTAAAAAAAAAGGTTTGTGTATAGACGCGCATTGTTTCAACGCGCATTGTTTCAACGCGCATTATTTCAACTTGCATTGTTTAAACGCGCCATATTTCTCAAGTGTTTTTATTGAATTGGATGCAATTTTTTAGTAAAAGACGCAACTGATTGGCCAAAAAAATTATACCCAAGATAAGAAAGATGATGAAGGTGAATTTAAGATCCAGGACGCTCGCACTGCTGGTGAGTTTTGTGACCTGGACATACGGGTATCACGAGACGTTGGAGCCCTTGCCCTCCAAGGCACACAGTGTCAGCGGGAAGGATGCTGCGGTAGTCATCATACCGGAAACAGGAGTCAGTCATGTGGATTATGCAATATATGGTGAGTCGGATTGTTGTGATGTTCTGATGGGTTAGTATCGATCTGGTCCTGTAAGAGAAGAATGTGTGTGATGAGTAGTATCGATCTGGTCCTATAAGAGAAGAATGTGTGTGGTGTTCTGATTGGGTAGTATCGATATGGTCCTATAAGAGAAGAATGTTTGTGACGTTGACGTTTTGATTGAGTAGTATCGAGCTGGTCCTATAAGAGATGAATGTGTGTGATGTTCTGATTGGGTAGTATCGAGCTGGTCCTATAAGAGAAGAATGTGTGTGACGTTGACGTTCTGATTGGGTAGTATCGAGCTGGTCCTATAAGAGAAGAATGTGTGTGTCGTTGACGTTTTGATTGAGTAGTATCGAGCTGGTCCTATAAGAGTAGAATCCAAATGTTGAGAAAAGTAAGCCTTTCTGGTCCTATAAGAGTAGAATCCAAATGTTGAGAAAAGTAAGCCTTTCTGGTCCTATAAGAGTAGAATCCAAATGTTGAGAAAAGTAAGCCTTTCTGGTCCTATAAGAGTAGAATCCAAATGTTGAGAAAAGTAAGCCTTTCTGGTCCTATAAGAGTAGAATCCAAATGTTGAGAAAAGTAAGCCTTTCTGGTCCTATAAGAGTAGAATCCAAATGTTGAGAAAAGTAAGTCTTTCTTAAGTTGAGTCAAAATGTCGCTGCATTAATAATGAACCTCCTGCAAATTTATATTTCAAAAAATACTTTCCCTTATCACGCCAACTTACACTACAATTTACACAACTTACACTACAATTTACACAACTTGCACTATAATTTACACAACTTACACTACAATTTACACGACTTGCACTATAATTTACACAACTTACACTATAATTTACACAACTTGCACTATAATTTACACAACTTACACTATAATTTACACAACTTGCACTATAATTTACACAACTTGCACTATAATTTACACAACTTGCACTATAATTTACACAACTTACACTACAATTTACACAACTTGCACTAT
The DNA here is from genome assembly GCA_964017045.1 of Omphiscola glabra. Classification (NCBI taxonomy): domain Eukaryota; kingdom Metazoa; phylum Mollusca; class Gastropoda; family Lymnaeidae; genus Omphiscola; species Omphiscola glabra. The sequence goes on along the minus strand of OZ024802.1, from coordinate 36,671,521 downwards.
AATTTACACAACTTACACTACAATTTACACAACTTGCACTATAATTTACACAACTTGCACTATAATTTACACAACTTGCACTATAATTTACACAACTTACACTACAATTTACACAACTTGCACTATAATTTACACAACTTACACTACAATTTACACAACTTGCACTACAATTTACACAACTTGCACTACAATTTACACAACTTGCACTATAATTAACACAACTTGCACTATAATTTACACAACTTACACTACAATTTACACAACTTGCACTATAATTTACACAACTTGCACTACAATTTACACAACTTGCACTATAATTTACACAACTTGCACTATAATTTACACAGCTTGCACTATAATTTACACAACTTGCACTATAATTTACACAACTTACACTACAATTTACACAACTTGCACTATAATTTACACAACTTGCACTATAATTTACACAACTTGCACTATAATTTACACAACTTGCACTATAATTTACACAACTTACACTACAATTTACACAACTTGCACTATAATTTACACAACTTGCACTACAATTTTCACAACTTACACTACAATTTACACAACTTACACTACAATTTACATAACTTGCACAACAATTTTCAAAACTTACACTACAGTTTACACAACTTACACTAGAACTTTCACAACTTACACTACAGTTTACACAACTTACGTTACATTTGAAAAAAATCGTGTTATTTGAATGAAAAAAATTCACGTTGGTATCAATTGTCTTAACAGCATCAAGGAATTGGGGGGGGGGGGCGGGGCAGTTTAATACACCGAGGCTGCCTATTCCTATATAACATGTTCAATTAATTTTGGGGAAAAGCACTAACAAACCCCCACCCTTCTTACCCTCCCCACCCCCCTAGATTGAAAGTGTTATCAGAAACTTGACACTAATTAATCTTTCTCCCGACAAATTACTGATTAAAAAAAATATATAATGTCATCTGTTGTCGCCTATCTCAAAACTATTTAATATAATTTAACTAATTTCACTACCAACACTCCTGCAAATAAATAATAATAAATTATATATATATATATATATATATATATATATATATATATAAATATAATTAATTTTAAAAATCTCTGTATTTTAAAAATAAAAATGACAATTTTTGTTTTTTAACTGGCAGCCCAAAAAAGATTGACTTGATTTCAAACTCGAAAATCGTGTTCCAAAAAACTGAGGGAAGCATTGCAACAACTTCATTACGAAAGCAACGTTCATTGGCTAAAGCTTTTCAATTTTCATTAGATACATAGGCATAGGCTACTTCTTGTCCATATAAGCGTGAGGTCCCTTAGAATCGTGAGGCCTCCTAGAATCGTGAGGCCTCCTAGAAGCGTGGGGCCCCCTAAAAGCGTGAGGCTCCTTAGATTGTAAGTCCCCTTTACCTTAAAGGGGCAACTGCCCAGTACGCCCCATGCCTTAAGGGGCAACTGCCCAGTATGCCCCATGCCTTAAGGTGGCAACTTCCCAGTATGCACCATGCCTTAAGGTGGCAACTGCCCAGTATGCACCATGCCTTAAGGCGGCACTGATACGTATAAACCACGGAACAACTTGCCCTAATGTTATGTCAGCGGCGTCAGGGAGTCCTTGCAACACTTCAGACAACTCCCAATCTTGTACACATCAACCATCCCTAATCCCCTTCACCTCTCAACTCCCTGGTTCTCCCCACTCCCTGGTTCTCCACACTCCCTGGTTCATCCCACTCCTGTATCTCCCCACTCACTGGTTCTCCCCACTCCCTGGTTCTCCCCACTCTCTGGTTCTCCCCACTCCCTTGTTCTCCCCACTACCTGGTTCTCCCCACTCCCTCATTCCAACTACTCCCAAGTTCTCGCCACTCCCTGGTTCTCCTCGCTCCCGTTTCTTAAACTCCCTGTTCTCCCAACGCCCTGTTTTTCCCCACACCATATGTTATTATTTGTTTAATGTTTTTTTTGTTTTTTTCCCGTCATAATTTTTTGTATGTTTGTGCGTGTGTGGGGGTGGGGGTGTTTTGTGTGTGTGTGGTGCTTTGTGCTTAAAAGTGCGGACTGATCACTCACACCAAGTGAATATTTCTCTTAAAACGTCTCTAATTTATTTACGCCAGCTGTCAGCGAAGATATCGCATAACTTTTTGGGCTATTTGCTGAGATTCAATCCGATGACAGAGCCAAGCCTTGAGTGATATATGGGCTTACGAGAATGCTATTGTCTCTGGGCACCATCGCTCGTGCTTTCGGGGTCAAGGTTGATCACTGAATGCCGTTAAGATACTCTCTAAATATATGTTTTTAAACGCCATTTATCAAGTCATTTGAATCGAGTAGACTTGGCGTAAGAGATTTCGGTTAAGAAAACATTTCACAAAAGGCAAATTATATACGGGGTTGGACTCGTTTATCAAATTGTAGATTACTCAGATATCTGGACTCGATTATCAAATCGTAGGTGTCTCGGCTTTGATAGTAGATACGGTTACTCAGATGTCTGGAGTCGATACTGTAAAAATTATTCAAGTCCATCGTAGACATGTTCACAATGGCAGCTTCAATTGTCCATCGGTCGGCGGGTTAAATTCGGAAACAGCCGTCAAGGACCCCCACTATCTGGTTGCTCTGATCCCTTTCCTGTCAATCTAATCTCCTGCAGACGCCTGGTTTGTTATCGACGTCTGCCCGTTAAGGCTTTGATCTTGTCTCGTCTTCGAAAGTAGGCCAAGCACTGTTTGGGGCTCTCTGCGAATGGATACTTGAAACCTCTTTGGTCAGGTTTCGCAGGTTGGTAGAGGACTAACAATGTTCGGGGAACAGTGGTGGGGGGCACTCTTTAATCGGCCGGCAGTCCTTTGAATGGCGCCCCCTTATCAAAGCTGAGGGGCACTATCAAATATTTGATGCGACGACTCTCTCGTTGCACTGTGGTCATAAATTGACACTTTTGTATTAGTATTTGAAATAACCGTTGTGTAGTTTTTATATCTTTGATGGTTTACACAAAAATATGACACATACGTTTCTGTAACTCAAGAATCCCTCTGTTTCTTCATACAAGGAATCCTTCTGTTTCTTCATACAAGGAATCCTTCTGCTTCTTCATACAAGGAAACCCTCTATTTCTTCATACAAGGAATCCCTCTATTTCTTCATACAAAGAATCCCATTATTTCTTCATACAAGTAATCCCTCTGTTTCTTCATACAACGAATCCCTGTGTTTCTGCATACAAATAATCCCTCTGTTTCTTCATACAAGGAATCCATCTGTTTCTTCTTACAAAGAATCCCTCTGTTTATTTATACAAGGAATCCCTCTACTTCTTCATACAAGGAATCCCTCTAGTTCTTCATACAAGGAATCCTTCTATTTCTTCATACAAGTAATCCATCTGTTTCTTCATACAAGAAATCTCTATGCTTATTCATACAAATAATCCCTCTGTTTCTTCATACAAGGAATCCCTCTATTTCTTCATACAGGGAATCCATCTGTTTCTTTATACAAATAATCCCTCTGTTTCTTCATACAAGGAATCCCTCTGTTTCTTTATACAAGGAACCCTTCTGTTTCTTCATACAAGGAATCCCTCTATTTCTTCATACAAGGAATCCCTCTGTTTGTTCATACAAGGAATCCATCTGTTTCTTCATACACATAATCCTTCTATTTCTTCTTACAAAGAATCGATCTATTTCTTAATACAAAGAATCCCTCTATTTCTTCATACAAGGAATCCCTCTGTTTCTTCATACAAGGAATCCCTCTATTTCTTCATACAAGGAATCCCTCTATTTCTTCATACAAATAATCCCTCTGTTTCTTCATACAAGGAATCCATCTATTTCTTCATACAAGGAATCCCTCTATTTCTTCATACAAAGAATCCCTCTATTTCTTCATACAAGGAATCCCTCTATTTCTTCATACAAAGAATCCCTATTTTTCTTCATACAAGGAATCCATCTATTTCTTCATACAAAGAATCCCTCTATTTCTTCATACAAAGAATCCCTCTATTTCTTCATACAAGGAATCCCTCTATTTCTTCATACAAGGAATCCCTATTTTTCTTCATACAAGGAATCCCTCTATTTCTTCATACAAGGAATCCCTCTATTTCTTCATACAAAGAATCCCTCTATTTCTTCATACAAAGAATCCCTCTATTTCTTCATACAAAGAATCCCTCTATTTCTTCATACAAAGAATCCCTCTGTTTCTTCATACAAAGAATCCCTCTATTTCTTCATACAAAGAATCCCTATATTTCTTTATACAAAGAATCCCTCTATTTCTTCATATAAAGAATTCCTCTATTTCTTCATACAAAGAATCCCTCTATTTCTTCATACAAAGAATCCCTCTATTTCTTCATACAAAGAATTCCTCTATTTCTTCATACAAAGAATCCCTCTATTTCTTTATACAAAGAATCCCTCTATTTCTTCATACAAAGAATCCCTCTATTTCTTCATACAAGGAATCCCTCTATTTCTTCATACAAGGAATCCCTCTATTTCTTCATACAAGGAATCCCTCTATTTCTTCATACAAGGAATCCCTCTATTTCTTCATACAAGGAATCCCTCTATTTCTTCATACAAGGAATCCCTCTATTTCTTCATACAAGGAATCCCTCTATTTCTTCATACAAAGAATCCCTCTATTTCTTCATACAAGGAATCCCTCTATTTCTTCATACAAGGAATCCCTCTATTTCTTCATACAAGGAATCCCTCTATTTCTTCATACAAGGAATCCCTCTATTTCTTCATACAAAGAATCCCTCTATTTCTTCATACAAGGAATCCCTCTATTTCTTCATACAAGGAATCCCTATTTTTCTTCATACAAGGAATCCCTCTATTTCTTCATACAAAGAATCCCTCTATTTCTTCATACAAAGAATCCCTCTATTTCTTCATACAAAGAATCCCTCTATTTCTTCATACAAAGAATCCCTCTATTTCTTCATACAAAGAATCCCTCTATTTCTTCATACAAAGAATCCCTCTATTTCTTCATACAAAGAATCCCTCTATTTCTTTATACAAAGAATCCCTCTATTTCTTCATACAAAGAATCCCTCTATTTCTTCATACAAAGAATCCCTCTATTTCTTCATACAAAGAATCTCTCTATTTCTTCATACAAAGAATCCCTCTATTTCTTCATATAAGGAATCCCTCTATTTCTTCATACAAGGAATCCCTCTATTTCTTCATACAAGGAATCCCTCTATTTCTTCATACAAGGAATCCCTCTATTTCTTCATACAAGGAATCCCTCTATTTCTTCATACAAGGAATCCCTCTGTTTCTTCATACAAGGAATCCCTCTATTTCTTCATACAAAGAATCCCTCTATTTCTTCACAAAAATCTTCTAAGAAAGTTTATAAAACAAGCGTATACTGTAGAGGGGTAATCTTCTGAAGGCCCACAGTCCGATTATCCGAAAGTCCCACAGTCCGATTATCCGAATGTCCCACAGTCCGATTATCCGAATGTCCCACAGTCCGATTATCCGAATGTCCCACAGTCCGATAATCTGAAAGTCCGACAGTACGATTATCCAAAAGTCCCACAGTCCGATTATCCGATAGTCTCACAGTCCGATTATCCAAAAGTCCCACAGTCCGATTATCCGAAAGTCCCACAGTCCGATTATTAAAACAGCCCCCCCTCCCCTCGTGGGGGGGGGGGGTCTTTAAATAAAAACCTTCTTTTGGAAACGTCCAATTTTCGATAGGAATTTAAAAATCCCTGAATTTATTATTATGTGTTTACATCAGTCAGCTAACTACTCCACTCCACAGTAGAACACCATTCTTGTACAAAGTACGAATATATTACTTTATATGCTCTAACTTTTCTTTAAAGCAACTATTCGTAATAGGTTTTCTGACCCTAAACTACACCCCACCTTTTTTTAGGGTCATAATGAGTTCGGCTAATCACCACTCTACTGTATATAATTAAAGACGTAAGGATATTGTAGATTTAGAAGATCAATGCTTTTTAGAGGATGTGGAAAGGGCTGATTATTTTTTGTTCAATACTGAGTTTGGCGGTTCTCAACCAGGTGGTCGCGACCCCCTTGGGGGTTGAACGACTCTTACTCAGGGGTCGCCTAAGACCATTGGAAAAAACACATATTAATGAAGTAGCAACGAAAGTAATTTTATGATTGGGGGTCACCACAACACGAGGAACTGCACTAACGTGTCGCTGGATTAGGAAGTTTGAGAACCACTGACTTTGATGTTCCTTGTCAGCATATATTTTATGGTGTTAGGTTTACACCCATGTTCAAGCGTCATTTGACAAACACTGGTTCCGGCCCGTACCGGCCAGGTCGACACTAGCATCGGGTCAGTCAGATCCCGCCTGTCGAGTGGAAGGTACAAACGGGTCTTTTGTTTGTGGTCAATGCTCTCCCTGGGAAAGTAACCGGGGACTAATGGTCGTTTGTTCTCGAAGTCACGCTAAAAATAGCACACCGCCTGGCCACGCCCACAGTACTGTATCATTTTGTTCTTCTCATTACGACACCATTTCCGGGTTTTGGCGACTATAAATAGACGCGGCGTTGTGACGTCACTGCGGGCTTGCATGGAGTCAAGCCAACAAAAGGAAAGGCACTGCCTGGTCAAATGGTTTATTGTGGACACCCAACGTTCTCCTTACAAGGAAACGACCAATTTAATGTGTCTTTATTGCATCTTATAAATCTATATGGATTAAATTAATTTAAATGTTATAAATCTAAAGGGACCAAATTAATTTAAATGTTATAAATCTATAGGGTCCAAATTAATTTAAATGTTATAAATCTACCGGGACCAAAGTAATTTAAATATTATAAATTTATCTGGACCAAATAAATTTAAATGTTATTATTCTATTAAATCTATATGGAAAAAAGTAATTTAAATGTTATAAACCTATTGAGACGAAAGCATTTTAAATGGTTATGGAAATATATTTAATTCGAGTGCACTTTTGTTATTTATTTAAAAAATAACAGTATTACTGTCGGGCTGCTTCCAACATCATCATCAGTGGCGCTACAGCCCACGTGGGGCCCTGACCTGCTCCACCACATCCATCCATTCAGACATCATCATCATCAGCGCTACATCCCACGTAGGACCCTGGCCTGCTCCACCACATCCTTCCATTCAAACATCATCATCAGTGGCGCTAAGACCCACATAGGACCCTGGCCTGCTCCAACACATCCATCCATTCAAATTGATCCACGGATTTCAGTCTTTCCGTGGATGTTTCAATGGTTATCCAAAAGGGTGATGGAACGAAGTACCTTGCTCTTTCCCTCCCCTCGTTTTTTTCCCTTTCCCACCCCTTTATCCCCCCCTCACTCCCCACCATTCTTTACCAAGCCCATAACTTACACAATTATTTCGGTTTGGATATTTATCTTTTTTACAGTAATATTTTTAGAGAATGATCTTACAAAAATTAATGGGGTTCCAATTAGCCCCACGCGCTTAAAATATAGTGTTGCCGCCCATGCACTGGTTGTTTTACGTCAATCAATTTTTACGATTGTTCTATAGATCTGCACAGAAAAATCCTGCTGATGGCATTGAAATGACCTTGGAACATTTTGCTAGACAATGATAGACATGTGAGTGAGGGGGGGCTGGAGGGGCTTAGAGGGTGGAGGCTAGGGGATGGGGGCTATGGGGTGGGGGGCTGGGGGTGCCATGCGTAAATCAACAGATGGAGACGGGACCACCAAGAGAGAAGATTCCAGACAAAAGATGCTCCTGTAGACAAATAAGCTCCGAGGTCTTGGGTTACACCTGCGAACTGTACACGTGGCGAGAGAACCTGGACAAGCCTGCAGGGTGTGGCGTCGAAATGGCGAAGAAGCGACATTTGCACATCGGTAGACACCTTTCAATAAACTCCCACTTCCTGTCAGACACTTTGTCTGACTCTTTGTCCAGGGGGGCGTGGGGTGGGCGGGGGGGGGGGGTTGGTTGTACGGAATTTAAAAATAATTGTTTCTTCAAGTCTATGTCATTTGTACGAGGTGACATGTCTGCGCAATGTCCATGCAATGTTCGTTCAATGATGTGCAATGTCAGTGCAGTGTCCGTGAAATGTCCATACATTATCCATTCAATGTTTGCGCATTGTCCGTGCAATGTCTGTGCAATGTCCGCGCAATGTCCACGCAATGTTCGCGCAATTTCCGCGCAATTCTCGTGCTTGTCCGTGCAATATTCATGCAATGTCCATGTAATGTCCGCGCAATGTCCGTGTATTGTCCGTGCAATGTCCACTCAATGTCCGTGCAATGTCCATGTAATGTCCATGCAATGTTCGTGCATTGTCCGTGCAATGTCAGCGCAATGTCCGTGCAATGTATGTGCAATCTCAACAGCATTATCTCAGGATCTAACTTGAATTGAATCATGTGAAGACTTTATTTCCTCTCTAACGTCCTAACAATAAAGCTGCATCCAAGTGCTACTACCTGCATCAAAGTGCTGCTACCTGCATCCAAGTGCTACTACCTGCAGGAACTGTTACCAATGCCAAGGTGGCACTAAAAGCCATCCAGTTACCTAGATCTCTTTTACAGATGCTTTTAAATGACCGAAGTTCTCTTAGGATAACGAGAAATTCATTTCTTCGATCACTTGTTCGTTCGGCTGAAGACGCCAGAATGAAGTCCTCTAATTGTGGACCAATTTAGTAGTCGGAGTTCAGTGAATATCCATATCCAAATCCATATCCTATTTTCTTTGGTCTATTAATACTTACTGTTACACCTTCAGTCAACAGTCATTGTACGTGTAAATTGGTGTACCGAATAATTATTCAATGAGCGGTATGTCCATATCTACTTTGACACTGGCGATACTGAAGACGAAGGGAATGTCCTGAGAATCGTTGTTTCACTCTGGCGTCCAGACCAAAGACATTGACTTCAAATTAATGCTGTTCACATCGTTCTGGTTAAACATGCTGTAAATCTGCCATACAAATACTCACCTGGTGAAAAAAAAAATGGATCAAACTCAGGTTAAGGGCGGTAATAATTAATAATTAGATAAAAACGTTATTTGATAAAAAAAATTCCATCTTCTTTTAAGGAGCTTGGACCCCCCCCCCCCCTTCACCCGGGCTCCCAAACCCATCTCATATCCAGTAGCGTGTAAAAAGGGTGCCCAGGGGGCGGTCGGCTCCACGAAGCTTCTTTTCTTATATTGAGGGGCAGTATTTTCGTTCAACTACAGAGTATTCTTTCGTGTAAGCTTGCCCATCCCCCCCCACCCGGGGTGGCAATAACCATGCTACCCATCTGACAGCACCTTCAGTTTTTAAGACTTCACCTGTCCCGACTTTCCGAGCTACACCTATGCCACGTGCGCTGTATTGCTAAAGAGTTGCTCTGAAATCTACGTGCGATTATGAGTTAGCTATGAGCTGAAATAATTCTTTGCGTCCACTTTTTTTTTAAAAAATAAAACACAGACCACAGCGCCTTGCACCTTTAACGGAGGTCATGGTTCATGGTGTTCTACGTCACGCGTTTCTTTTACGTTTTCCGGTCGGCATTTTTGATGCTGCCAGCGACAACTTCACGGTCGGCTGGCTACACGCTTGGCTGGCCACACGGTAGGCTGGCCATTTAAAATGTTCATCATTAGCTTTTGAGGAAACGGATCATTACTTGGTGATGAATGAGTTCATTTCTTCCGTTCAGCGGGGAGTCAGTATTTTCTCTACGTTATCGAAGAGTTCATATCTTTGTACAAGATCCTAATATTGGTTCGCTGTCTGTTTGAGTCCTTATATTGGTTCGTTGTCTGTCTGTTTACAATATACTAATATTGCCATTGGTTCGCTGTCTATCTGTTTATAAGATCCTAATATTAGTTCGCAATATATCTGTTTACAATGACCTAATATTGGTTCGCTGTCTATATGTTTACAATGACCTAATATTGGTTCCTTGTCTATCTGTTTACAATGACCCAACATTGGCTCGCTATCTGTTTACAATGACCTAACATTGGTTCGCTGTCTATCTGTTTACCATGACTTAATATTGGTTTCGCTGTTTGTATCTTTCTGATTTAGACTTCCTATTAATTTTTTTATTACACCTGTTGAATACCTATCAATGCGTGACCAGTGAATCCTATATCAAATGGTATCACGTGGTGTGTGGATCTCTGTGTTCATAGTACAGCCGTACTCTTGAGGCCAGCGCTTCTTTACAAACAAATATGGTTACATCTGTACCCACTGAGCCGGAATGTCTTCATGGGACCCTCCCAAGGAATCGCAGTTACGTATGAGGCGACGACCGCGTCTTTATAGCAGTTGCTTCTAAAACATTTCGTGCCTTTCCCGTCTCCAGAGGCGTAGCTAAGGGGGGGGGCAGGGGGGCAACAGATGTCCCTGGGCTCCAGAATAGTTAGATAAGTTGGTATTATGTTATTAATGATAATAATGGGCTTGAGAGTTGAAAATAAAAAGGGAGGCTATTTAATATGAATCTTGTCCTCGGGCGCCAAAACCCTAGCTACGCCTCTGATACCGTCTCAGCAATATCGTTAGCTGTAGTGTTTGCTGCACAGCAGTCAGTGAAATGCTACACTTTACAAGATTAGCTGACGGACGTACGGACGTACGTACGACTGTTGAAGTGAGTACTTACTACACGCCCAGGCACTTTACCGAAGACGTTGAGTAGTGAAACCAACAAAAGATACGCTAGTACACAGCATTTAAGTAACATGCGCAAAAACTCATTACACCGCGTGACCTCCGCGCTTAATTAACAATGGCTCCCTCTCTTCTTGGTCAACGGATGTCATCAGGGTCATCAGGGCCCAGAATTCAACGCGTGGGAACGGCTTCCTTTGCGGAAGTGTTATCTCACGAGAATAGTTGCCTCCCATCGTAATGCGGGGAGAATAAAGAGATTTCTGGTCTTTGTCGTAATGGCCACGTGATCTATTATCTAATAAATATTTCCTGCTCTCAATTTTAGAACCTTTGATGGCATTAAATTTTTTAAAACAATTGATAAATCAAATAATTTATGTTAAAAAGAACAATCACATTTCTTAATCATTAGGTTTCTTATTATTTTATACGTTTTTTGTTTATTTATCCTTTTCATTTCAAAAAGGGGGAACAAAAGAAAATTTGCTATCTCACCGTATTCGGCAATTTGTTTGACAGAAATTTCGTCGACGGAAAATTGATCGACGGAAGTTTGATAGAATTTTTTGTCAGTGCACACGATCAAATTTCTTTACCAACGCATAATTTTGTTTTAATATATAGTATAGTCATGAGTCATAGTGCGTTCAAACAAAAAGAAAAAGATGCAAAATTTGATCGTGTGAAGTGAAAATAAAATGGGATCAAATTTCCGTTTCAACCAAACTGCCGTCGATCAATTTTCCGTCGACGAAATTTCTTTCAAACAAATTTCCGGTTACACACAGAGCTGATAAACCCCAGATTGAGATCCACCGATAGTGGAGAATATCAACCCTCAAAACCTATTTAACTTTAAAACCCGTATTTGTCCAACAAGATTCCCCAGAACCATTCCCCTCCCCCCCCCCCCCCACCAACCCTAGTCGCGAGACATTCGCACGTGCAAAGGATATCGGTTACCGCCCCCTGCACCAAAGGGGCGTAACCCGTCGCTCTCCTTGACCTTTTGAGCAGGAGCTCTTCCTCCTTCGTTTGATTTCTTTTTAACGACGCACGAGGTACTCTCTAAGCACGTCGATCTGTGTGGGTGTGTGTGTGTGTTTGATTCAATATTACTCAGCAGACTTCTTTAACGACACACGTGGTACTCTCTAAGCACATTGATCTGTGTGGGTGTGTGTGTTTGATTCAATATTACTCAGCAGACTTCTTTAACGACACACGTGGTACTCTCTAAGGACGTTGATCAGCTGGTTAGATTTAACAGTACCCAGTAAATCGGATTGGAGTAAATGCTGAACAAGAATCTTGTTCCCACTGACAAGTGTTCAAGTCTGAACACAATCTCTGCGCATGGAACTTTTGAAACTTGGTATATTCGTTGACGTCTATCATGAGATTTGTTGGCAAAAAATCATTGGTAGTCGGAGTGGCTAGTTCACGTCTGAGTCAGGGGTTCTCGAAATTTTGTAATAGTTTAACTCCATGTTGAATACACCCCGTAGACCCTTTTTGGGGCCCTAACTGTAGTTTGAGAAAATTATGAACGATTCTCATACATTTATTTGATTTTTTAAAAAAATAATTGTTTTGCATATACACCCATACCTCGCTTTACGGCCTAGATACGTTCCGGAAAAGTTGGCCGTAAAGCGAAAAGCCGTATAATGAATCAATAATTTTGATATAAACCCATACAAATTTAATATGATCTGTTCCAATTTTTTTATAAAATAATATAGTCGTTAGTTCATAAATCATTGTATTCTTTTCATTTCCTATAAAAATAAAAGTACAAAACATTGTAATAGTAAACAGAAATTTGAAAAAATAAACATATAAATTAAAAAAAAATAAAAGAAATCATATGCACATATTTATACATAAAATAAAATTCACCAATTAATCCAAACGAACAAAACAGAAACAAACACGTCAACTTACTGAGTCACAGGATATGAATAAGGTGGGATAGCACAGGATATGAATAAGGCAGGTGGGATAGCACAGGAAATAAGGCAGACTACTAAGTCAGAGCCGCCTAAGGGGAGAAGCTGAAACTAAAGAGAGGATATCTATTGGCCGTATAATGAAACATCGTGGGCCGTAAACCGAAAAAAAGCCAAAATTTAAAGTTGGCCGTAAAGAGAAATGCCGTATAAAGAGCGGTCGTATAGCGAGGTATAGGTGTATATCTAATTGGTTTGCATATATTATTATTATTATTATTTGTAGTTTTCTAAAGCGTGGTACCCCAGCCTAGTACTGGGCTCACCACGCTTCAAATACAATTTAGCAAACATAATCATGAACTTAAAAATTAAATTAATTAATTAAAAATTAAATTTACATTGACTAAATTAAATACATTAATTTAAAAAAAACAAAAAACAAATGTGTATTCGCTTCAACCATCCCACAACTATTTACACGTGAAGCCATGGACGGCACTCATCAGCATCGTTTAACGTTCAGACTGGCATATTACACTATTGGATCGCATATATCACTAATTGTTTTGCATATATCACTAATTGGTTTGCATATATCACTAATTGGTTTGCATATATCACTAATTGGTTCGCATATATAACTAATTGGTTTGCATATATCACTAATTGGTTTGCATATATCACTAATTGGATCGCATATATCACTAATTGGTTTGCATATATCACTAATTGGTTTGCATATATCACTAATTGGTTTGCATATATCACTAATTGGTTTGCATATATCACTAATTGGTTTGTATATATCACGAATTTGTTTGCATATATCACTAATTGGTTTGCATATATCACTAATTGTTTTGCATATATCACTAATTGGTTTGCACATATCACTAATTGGTTTGCATATATCACTAATTGGTTTGCATATATCACTAATTGGTTGCATATATCACTAATTGGTTTCATATATCACTAATTGGATGGCATATATCACTAATTGGTTTGCATATATCACTAATTGGTGTGCATATATCACTAATTGGTTTGCATATATCACTAATTGGTTTGCATATATCACTAATTGGTTTGCATATATCACTAATTGGTTTGCATATATCACTAATTGGTTTGCATATATCACTAATTTGGTCAATATACAGTTGCTTTTGTTTTCTCGTTATACAGTAGTAGTTTATTTTATTGTCATGATTATGTCTCCTTTGCTAATAGTTGTGTGTACAGCGCCGTGAGCCCAGCCCTAGGCTGTTGTACCGCGCTATATAAGACCACTAATAATAATAATAATAACAATATATGACGAAGGGCGTTTCAAATATCAGTGATTGATGTACACGTCGCAGTAACTGAATGAAATAAATCTCAACAAATTGATCTGATTCACTAAGTTATTCCCTTAAGAAATCTAAATTATATATCTTAATTAAATGATTGCACAAAAGTTGCCCTCTGTCATATAGAAACCCCCCCCCCCCCCGTTTTTTTTTCACTCTCACTTTCTGACACCCTCAGACAAAATCTCGATCTCCCCCCCTCTTTTTTTTTTCTTAATCTGAGCGTAAAAAGCTCAGAACATGATCCTGACCTCTGTACGGAGACTCAAGCTATCAGCACCTTTACGGCCACAGACCCTCCGCAACAAACCCATCAAGCAAACAACAAACACATCAAGCAGACAACAAACACATCAAGCAGACAACAAACACACTTCAAACAATTGTGTAGGTTTCCACCACTTTGACCCAAAACCTTTTCATGTTTATGGTACATTCCTCAGTTCCCAGGGGAAAACATTCTTTTGACTACGGGGGTACATTACAAGTCTGTTCCATAGGCATTCATAAAACTCCAGAGGTTCTAAAACTTTACAGAGAAACATCCATAGTGAATGGCAGTGCTGTTGGTCTAAGAATTTTGTTAAAACTTCTCCAAGTTCTTAGTAATGCATGTTCCAGTAATGCATGTTCCAGTAATAAATGTTCCAGTAATAAATGTTCCAATAATAAATGTTCCAACAATACATGTTCCAGCAATATATGGTCCAGTAATATAATTATGGCTTACATTTAAAGTTTCATAATTAGACATACTGTTGTAATTAAACAATTATAATTCCGTTCTCATTATCCGAAGGTTCACATATTATCATTTTCCGAGAAAAAAACGTGTCTTATTTGATATGCCAGCTCCATCAATGATCCATTTGTCCCATACTACTGCAATTAAGTATCAAATATTATAGTGTCCAAAACTGTCAAGGGTTGATATAATGGTCCCAGAATTGTGTTTTCGACATTTTATGAAGTGACCAGTTTTTTAAATTAAGTATTATATATATGTATGTATTTCATCATCAACTTTTAAACATTTTGTGACTCACATTAGTAGATCTACTAGGGTGTGAGAGCCCCTGAAGTAATTGATCACTTTGAGACCCCAAGTAACATCGTTGGTGGGGTACCTACCTTTCTGTTGACCTGTGATATTTGCCTGACCCCCAAAGACTAAAGGTCAAACTCTTGACTTATAGGTACCGTCTTCCCCTTTGCTTGCGTGGTCTTAATAGAAGCTAATGAAGGCAATTGTAGGTCACAGGCTGCGCCGATAAACATTGGAATTGAAATCAGTTGGGAAGATTTATCTCTAATGAGCATCTGTAATGTGGCGCAAATAGCTACGGGTCCTATACTATACACAAGTCTTCCAATACGTCAAAGGTCTACCACTGTTCACAGGTCTTCCACAAAGTCACAGGTCTTCCACTAAGTCACGGGTATTCCACTAAGCCAAAGGTCTTCCACTAAGCCATATGTCTTCCATTGCGTCACAGGTCTTCCATTGCGCCACAGGTCTTCCATTGAGTCACATGTCTTCCACTACTTCAAAGGTCTTCCACTACGCCACACGTCTTCCACTACGCAACATGTCTGCCACTACACAATAGGTCTACCACTACGCCACACGTCTTCCACTACACCACAGGTCTACCACTACGTTTCAGTTATCGTCCTTTTCTCCTAGACTCCTAGTATTTACATCTCTCTTCATCTCTCAGCCCGTCTTGTCCCATGTCCCTTTCTCTGGTTTCAATCCCTTTGTTTTCAACCCCCCTTGACCTTGCTCGCCCTTTCACTACTAGCCCAGGGCCGTAGATATCCTATATCATTGATGAAAGAAGGAGACACCATGTTCGGGCTTCACACCGGGCGCAGCCCCCCCCCCTCGCACAGCTCTGCACCAGCCTACACACCACAGATAATGATAACACCAGCCTCCCCAGCAGCCTCCCCAGCAGCCTCCCCACCAGCCTCCCCAGCAGCCTCCCCACCAGCCTCCCCAGCAGCCTCCCCAGCAGCCTCCCCACCAGCCTCCCCACCAGCCTCCGCACCAGCCTCCCCACCAGCCTCCCCACCAGCCTCCCCAGCAGCCTCCCCACCAGCCTCCCCACCAGCCTCCCCACCAGCCTCCCCACCAGCCTCCCCACCAGCCTCCCCAGCAGCCTCCCCACCAGCCTCCCCACCAGCCTCCCCACCAGCCTCCCCACCAGCCTCCCCACCAGCCTCCCCACCAGCCTCCCCACCAGCCTCCCCACCAGCCTCCCCACCAGCCTATATACAAACCAGCTTTCCTTGTCATCTCATGCCCATGATGTTAACATAATGCCACTGAACATTCATATTTTTGTAGTTTTATCAGCACGAATTTTGTATCCTGGTACGATTGGTTTTAGATGACTAATCATCCACTGATTCATTACGCCTCCTATCTGGACATACCGCGAGTGTCCGATCGCTTGACATTGTCTGCAGTGACCTTTGACCTATCTCACCACCTTTATAGTTCGTTGTTATCTATGACTACACTATGTATTCCAAACGGAGACCCCAAACACTCTAAGACAGTGTTTCTCAATCTGTGGGTCGTGATCCGTTTGGGAGTCGAACGACCCTTTCACAGGGGTCGCCCAAGACCATCGGAAAATACATATACTCTACAGTTTTGAAGTATCAACGAAAATAATTTTGGGGTTGGGGGTCGCCACAACATGAGAAATGGTATTAAAGGGCCTCGGCATCAGGAAGATTGAGAACCACTGCTCAAAGAGAGAATCACGGTCCAGCTTTGTCCGTGCGTCGTTACAGGATGACACGAGAGATAAAGGTCATTTTCAAGGTCATGGATAACTAAAATCCAATAGCTTTTGGATTCATTTTTCACCTTCATCGTGGTAATGCGGAAAGCTGTGAGGGATATTTTGTCTTTACTGTTTTATTCTTAAAAGTAAAAAATATTCTAAATGAGATGTTTGTGAATTGTTTTTGTTTAACGTGCGCCAGACCTATACTCTCTGACCCGAAACGCAAATTGTAGACTTTAAACGTGTGCAAGTCCTACTCTCTGAACCGAAACACAAATTGTAGACTTTAAACGTGTGCAAGTCCTACTCTCTGAACCGAAACACAAATTGTAGACTTTAAACATGTGCACGTCCTACTCTCTGAATCAAAACACAAATTGTAGACTTTAAACGTGTGCAAGTCCTACTCTCTGACCAGAAAACACAAATTGTAGACTTTAAACGTGTGCAAGTCCTACTCTCTTTTATTGTGAGGCAGGTAGGGTGTATTGATTAAATGGCACCCAGGCCAGCACGTATGGTGCAGAGATTAAAAAAAAACAACTGCAAGTCTTGTAAAGGCCAATATTAAATCCTGAAATATCAGCACATAATGTATATAAATATACTACTCAAAAATGAATGAGTATATTTTATGTTTAAAACTTTAAAGATACTACAATTGTAACTAGTGACGGACATAACTAACTAATTAAAAATATATTTTAAGAGAAATTTAAGCAAAACATAATGAAATTAAAATGAAGAGCAATTATTTAAACGTATTTCCTCATGCAATAAGTTATTTACTCTCTGATAAATCAGTTTAGAACTGTTAAAAGTCTATAGATATTTTGTCTAAATGTAAATTCCATTTTCAATGTATCGTTAGGCCTGTCCCGTTGTAAGGTTATCTGTGACCCGCACCAAGGTCAGGGAAAATAAAACTCTGAAAGTGCCGCATTTTGATTTTCTGCCCCAGGCCCGTCAGACACTACAGCCCACAACTCTGTGGGCCGCTTGTACACATAAGTCCACCCCTGCCCGCACAGTTATTGACGGTGGTAAATGGTACACTATTGGCACGTAGGTATTTTTATCCTTGTGAACCCGAGCAGCACCAAGTGTCCCAACACCAAGACCCAAACAACTCTTCCATCAGATGTTTTCCATCGTAACATCCACACCATCCCCCTTCTGGACTTCTTAAACTCAAGTGCCACAAAATACAGCCGAGGTCAAAATGTTCCGCCCATGTGTGATTAATAAAAAAAAAAAAAAACACAAAAAAAACCCTGCTCTGCTCCCTCTACTTGGGACGTGTCAGTCAGAATTTGAAATACCAGCCCAGAGTTATCTTCACCGTTCCAGTTATCTTTCCCTGGCATTATCTGGCTCAACGCTGCACCCTCTACCCAACCCCCTAACCTCTACCCACCCACGCAACCTATACCCAACCCACACAAGCTCTACCCAACCTCTACCCAACCCCCACAACCTCTACCCACCCTGCAACCTCTACCCAACACGCGCAACGCCGGTCAGCGACAATTTCCTTCACGTGATAACGCTGGCCAGCGACAATGCCCTTCACGTGACAACGCTGGTCAGCGACAATGTCCTTCACGTGACAACGTTGGTCAGCGACAATGCCCTTCACGTGACAACGCTTGTCAGCGACAATGTCCTTCACGTGTCTTCGTAAAAAAAATGATTTCATTTCGATTTAGAACAGTGGTTCTCAACCTTCCTAACGCCGCAACCCTTTCATACAGTTCCTCATGTTGTGGCGACCTCCAAGCTACACAATTATTTTCGTTGCTACTTTATATATGTAGAGTACATGTATTTTCTGATGGCCTTAGGCGACCCCTTGGAAAGGGTCGCGCAACCCCCATAGGGGTCGCGACCCACAGGTTAAGAACCGCTGAGTTAGCATACTCTTAACAGGTACGATGCCGGTGTTCTCCAACTATTCCACACGAACGTTTCTAATATGTTCATAATTGGTCTCATTGAGATTGACACATGTGGTCTAGACTGTCTTTGACGTACGAGCTTTTTCGTCGGCAGTCGTTGAGAGAACCTTCTAGTGGATGGTTGAGCATCATTTCTTTTTCTGATAGAGATCTGCGATATATTTGTGTTTCGGTGAAATGTACAGCCTGATAAATGTGTTTTCTGGATTAAAGTTGACACTGCCAATGGAGAAGGACTTGTGTTCAATTCGATGTGACTGCGATGCTATGATCGTGTACAAGAATCTGATGAAAGTCGCCAATCAAAATCAGTTAGGGTTGGGGTAAACTACTCCCAGAGTGTCAGTCTAGGATCCTGTGTTCAAAAGACGTCATGACGTCTGCAAACGGGTAAATCTACCCCCACCCCACTTTTCCACCGCCAGTCTATGTTTTTTATCAGCCTGACCAGCTCCAGTGTCGTCTCGTGTTTCATGGGCGGCCCCGCCGTGCGTGACATCTGCCTGCACGGGAGGCTCTGGTTTGAGCCGCGGGTTTGTTGTTTGTAGGTCAAATTTTATGATTTGGGGGTGGGGGGGGGGGAAGACGCGGCGACCATCGTCACAATGTTAATCCACGTCGCGAGACTTTCGCCTGGAAAAGATAACACGAGTGTGAAGGATTTTAATTTACTGCTGAAGGTTCTCAAAAGATAGTTAAGACACTAAGACACCGTTATGTTCGTAGATGTAGTGCTGGTCGCGGGAGCGTGATGGTTTGATCTACTTTGATATTCTTTGATATTCCATAGCTTTGCTTACTCCTGGAGTCGTAGTCTATGTTTAAAACATGCGCACAGCCTAATTATTATTGCTAATTACGTAAAGCTTAGATAAGGAAGATGTTAAAGTGTGTGTTTGCGCGCGCTTGCGTGCGTACACGCTTACACGCATTCTACACTATAATAGTATTGCTAAGTATGTCAACATTCTGGCTAGAACCTATGGACTACTACATGGAATCTATCTCACTTACCTCTTGGAATAATGGGAGTTACTTTCAAATACTTTCACTTAAAGTCTTTATAAAAAAAAAAATCCATACTTAATGTACAGCTCGAATGCAATGACGTCAAAACCAATATTGACCCAATTACCCAAATCAAACGGAAATCGTACACAAGTACCTATAGCCGAACACTGCCGGTGTGGCTGACACCTCCTGGTCTTTTGTTATACCCAGGCTGGGAGCACCACCACCTGCCGGCTTGTGCACACTGACGCGGGGGCACGTATATCAGAAAAATAAGAACCGCCGCCGCGCATTCAATCATGCAAATCTTTACTTTCATAAAAACCATCTTATATATTTATTTATAATAATTACTTTTTGGCAAACGTGGATGACACTAGACTTTAAATATTCATATTCAGATTATCCACTTTTGGAAATCTGATCCTCCGTGCAAAGCTACGGTATCGTGTTGACCCATATTTGTATTCGATTCCTTCATTTACTTGGTGTCTTAAAAATAAAATCATGAATGAATTG
Source organism: Omphiscola glabra (assembly GCA_964017045.1). Lineage (NCBI taxonomy): Eukaryota > Metazoa > Mollusca > Gastropoda > Lymnaeidae > Omphiscola > Omphiscola glabra. The sequence continues at coordinate 36,651,178 of OZ024802.1, read as the reverse complement.
AAACAATCAAATTTTCAACAACAACAAAAAGTCAAACAAATTATTGATTGCTCATTATTGTAATTGGCTTCCGGGATCACTTTGCGACATCAACTTAAAACGGGATTGCGTCGATACAAATCCGTTTGACTCCGCGGATGTGGATTGATAAAATCCCGATTATGACACGACTGGATTCATCCGGGGGGGGGGGGGAGCAGGGGCTAAAACTTCCCCCCCCCATACCATGATGGAACCCACCACTAAGCACACAATGTGAAATGAGAACTGTTCCTTTCACACGTCGACATCACTGTCCACAAATTTCTCACGAAGAACCATTGAGTCCTTGTCAGATACAACGGAAGGAATCTCAAACAGGAGTTTTGGGGGTTTAAAGATAACAAAAAACCCAAAAAACTTTTATGACGCACGTCTAGACTGGGCGGGGCTTGTCGAAGTGTAACAAGCGAAACTTCTGACTCTGTGTTACATTCCTGGGAGCTTCACTTGCTACACATTTGATATTGTGGACGTAACAGACAGATGTGTTTCAAAATAATCCCCCCCCCCACACTTTTTTTCCGCAACCAGGGCTACAAAACCTTAGCGGCTCCCCGCCACTCCAGCCACCCCAGCCACCCTATACCCCCCCCCGGGCCACCCCAAGCCGCTTTTCCGAAGTATTGAAGTAAAAGACTATTCCTTTAGAAAAATTGAATTCAAGGCCATAGCGATGTTTAAGTGTTTAGAACAAGAGAAACAGTCCTGGTTAAATGTTTAGAACCGGAGAAACAGCATTGTTTAAGTGTTTAGAACAAGAGAAACAGCCCTGTTTAAACGTTTAGAACTGGAGAAACAGCATTGTTTAAGTGTTTAGAACAAGAGAAACAGTCCTGTTTAAACGTTTAGAACTGGAGAAACAGCATTGTTTAAGTGTTTAGAACAAGAGAAACAGCCCTGTTTCAATGTTTAGAACCGGGGAAACAGCATTATTTAAGTGTTTAGAACAAGAGAAACAGACCCGTTTAAACGTTTAGAACTGGAGAAACAGCATTGTTTAAATGTTTAGAACAAGTAAAACAGCGTTGTATAATATTAAAGTCTCCATGTGTTAGAACAGCGGTTCTCAACCTGTGGGTTGCGACCCCTTGAGGCTCGAACGACCCCTTTAAAAGGGTTGCATAGGACCATCAGAAGACACCCATACTATAAAGTTATGAAGTAGCTACGAAAAGAATTTTGCGTTTGGGTGTCGCCACAACATTCGGAACTGTAGTATAGGGTCGCGACATTAGGAAGGTTGAGACCCACTGTGTTAGACTACATCCTTTAAAAAAAGAGAATGTAAATAATATATATCTCCCCCATCCACCCAGGGCGCTGGTGATGTTTTTTCGATTGTCTAGCAATTTGCCGGGATCACACTCAAGTCATCCACAGCTTTGGATGGATTCTGTTTAGACCGCTCGGCCACCCAGCACTCCAGTTCTGATAACAACGTACAGAAACTAACTAAAGTCCTCCCCCCCCCACCCAGGGTTCAAAACACACAGCCTATTGCACTTTGACAACTGCCAATTGAGTCCTATAAGTCTGTCAAATTAAAGCTGAGAGTGGCTGTTACCACTACGCGAGAAACAGTGCTGACGATGAGAAAAGTAATTGTCTGTATAACAGTTGATAAATGTAGTAGTCTGTATAACTGTTGATAAATGTAGTTGTCTGTATAACTGTTGATAAATGTAGTAGTCTGTATAACTGTTGATAATAGTAGTTGTCTGTATAACTGTTGATAAATGTAGTTGTCTGTATAACTGTTGATAAAAGTAGTTGTCTGTATAACTGTTGATAAATGTAGTTGTCTGTATAACTGTTGATAAAAGTAGTTGTCTGTATAACTGTTGATAAATGTAGTTGTCTGTATAACTGTTGATAAAAGTAGTTGTCTGTATAACTGTTGATAAATGTAGTTGTCTGTATAACTGTTGATAAATGTAGTTGTCTGTATAACTGTTGATAAATGTAGTTGTATGTATAACTGTTGATAAATGTAGTTGTCTGTATAACTGTTGATAAAAGTAGTTGTCTGTATAACTGTTGATAAATGTAGTTGTCTGTATAACTGTTGATAAATGTAGTTGTCTGTATAACTGTTGATAAAAGTAGTTGTCTGTATAACTGTTGATAAAAGTAGTTGTCTGTATAACTGTTGATAAATGTAGTTGTTTGTATAACTGTTGATAAAAGTAGTTGTCTGTATAACTGTTGATAAAAGTAGTTGTCTGTATAACTGTTGATAAATGTAGTGGTTTGTATGTTGATAAATGTAGTTATGAAGGGCGCATTCTTTCCGAATTCTTAACTTGGCTCAAAATATAAAGTTTTTAAAGAAAAAAAAGTGCTAAGTAAAAACTGCGCACACATTTTTTTGACACCCATCAAAGGTTCTCAAACTAAATTTTTTGATACTCAATACACACATTCCTTCGAATCCAAAAGCCTCGACCCCTATTTTTCCATGTTCTAAAATGGCTTTTTTCAATGTTCATTTCATAACTTTTATTTTTTTCATAACTTAAATTTAAAAAACAACAACAAAACAAAAAAAAAAACCAAGGACCAAAAACAAAAATTAATCATGTTTAAATAAGAGAATATTATTTCGCATAAATTAAAAAAAATAATATAATAACAATTTTAATAACAACTTTAAAAACAATTTTAATAGCAATCTTAATAGGTAGATATTATTGTCTTACTTACAGAATTTAAAAAAAATAATTACTGTTTTAAATGATCTAATTCTGGTAATTTGAAAGGTATGAGAAACGTAAATATTGTTTACATGTACAGCCATTTTTAATCTCGTGTAAGAGAAAACATATTCTGGTCTACTCAAGCACGTAGAGACGACCGGTTGGAACATGGGTGGGCAAACTTTGTGGGGGTAGGGCCACATTGACAAATGAAAAGCTATTGGTGGGCCACATATATATTTGGCCATATTGGCATTACATTACGAAGGTCAAGGACTGTTTAAGAAAATATAAAATTGGAAAGAAATTTGTTAAAATATGTTAGAATAATCACAAAAAACCGGAAATTCTGTAAAATTCCCCGTGGACCGTAGTTTTCCCCCTTCTGAGTTAGAAGCTTCTTCGTTATTGTCGTTGAAAAACAATTTATATGTATCTTACTTATAGGCACATTTGAATCAAATATGTAAATATTCGCTGGAGGTCGATGAGCCTACCTTTTGAGAGTCCCCGAAACTCATAAAGTGAAGAATGCAATGTGGGAACAGTGATGTCATTATGGTGATACAACCGTTGGGATACCATCGTTGTGATGCCATCGAGATGACACCATCCGGGTGATACCATCACGTTGCGTCCATGGGCTGGCTGCCCCTGACACTCATAACGTGAACAATTCGATAGTGAGCCGTGCTATCGTGTCGGTGAAACGCGTGCCGTGTCAAAGTTGACGCCGTATCTAAGACACGAAGGCCCGTGGTTAACTGATATCCTCGGCGGGGCTCAGATAGCCAGGGGTTAAAACAACATTGATGAATCACAGAAATAGCCTTTACTGCCGTGGCTTTTGTACAAAAGACGAGATTACAGATGAGGTTGGAAGATTGCCGAGTTAACATAAAAGGATTTTTTTTGGAGTGGGGAGAGAATTTTTGTGTTAATCGCAAAGTTTACTTTAAAAGTTATCTCTCGCTAAAAGTAAAAAGCTGGAGCCGGGATGGTTTTACTGTCGCTGTAGTTGGTGCTGGTGGTGGTGTTGATGGTAGTGATGGTGGTGGGTGAGGATTCTTGGTTTTTTTCTGGCTTCATCTTTCCTTTGCATACATTTGACACCATCATTGTATAAAAATTTAATAATTTAATGTTTCCGAATGAAGAGCGGTTCTCAACGTGCGACGAAAAAAATCCCCCCCCCCCCGAAACCCCGGCCCACCCCCGGGACTAAAAAGACACTCGGGGGTCTGCGAACACTTTTGATAAAGAGATGAGCTCAGTTTCGGAAATACATGTGACGTCAGAAACACGACTTCACCCTTCTCTCTCTCTCTCTCTCTCTCTCTCTCTCTCACACACACACATTTCTGTCAACACATCATGACTCATTAAAACAATTTTTGGTTCTCCAAATAGTATCTTAATTTATTTAATTGGTTGCACTGATTGAACTATCCGGAGTCAGTTGAAAGACTGCACAGGAAGCCAGTACATAGACTGCACGATAAGGCTGTAGTCGTTTTAATCAAAGAACGTTTGAACATTCAATCATTTACAATATTTTATGTATTATGCCTTGTGTCTTGTGTTCTACATCTTATGTTTTGAGTCTTATGTAATCTGTCTTGTGTCTTGACGTGTGGCTTGTGTCTTGTGTATTCTGTGTTGTGTCTTATGTTTTATGTCATGTATCTTGTGTCTTGGGTCTTGTGTCGTAGTCTTATATTTAGTGTCTTATGTCTAGTATCTTGTATATCGGGTCTTATGTCTTGTCTTATGTCTTGTGTCTTAAGTCGTGTGTCTTACGTCGTGCGTCGTATGGCTTGTGTCTCGTTTCTTGTATCTTATGTCTTGTATCTTGTGACTTATGTCTTGTTTCCTGTTTCTAGTGTCTTATATTTGTATTCTCTCCAACCCCTCCATATCAAATGTATTGTGAAATTAATTCGAGCTGAAATTTTAACGGTTTTAAAAATCTTGATATTCATTAAATGACATGCAAAATACTATACGCAAAATACTATACGCAAAATACTATATGCATAATACTACACACATAATACTATATATTTAATACTATGCGCAAAATAATGTATACAAAATTCTCTGTGCAAATCCTATATACAAAATACTATATAAAATATATATACGCTAAATTACTATATGCAAAATAATATATGCAAAATGTTATATGCAAAATACTGTATGCCAAAAAAATATGCCAAATGATATATGTAAAATAGCATTACGTGATAGCAAAGGTTTTCACAATACAGATCACTCAGTCGTTGAGTTTCACCATCTCCGAGGCGACGTAAAACTGCACTCATTTGACCTCTAGAAATGTCATTAGTTTTGATTCAAACAACCAACAAAAAAAAAAAAAGTTGATCAAACCTTGGAAAATAATTCATTTTCAAATATCTTTCGTTTGACCACCGTATGCAAAATCTTTAATAGGTTTTATATACATCACAGTCAAACTCTGCCTTGTTTATAAATTGTGGAAAATAATTCGATTGCTGACCAATTAACTTTCGTTACCGATGACGTCGACGCGACGTCACGATCACCTACTTTCAATTACCAAGGACGTCACATTGTCGTCATAACAAAGAGGCAAAGAACTTTTCTGAAATACCAAGGACGTCTCGTCTACGTCATATTCCAATGCTATATATTTCTTAATTTGTTCATCTATAGAGACGTTCAAAAAAGCGAAGCAGATAGATAATGAAAAAAGGAAAATTTCTTCCTTTAAGTTTTTATTGCCGAGTCAGCAAAAACTGACGCCAAAACCAGCGGTAATGAAAGGGTTTTAAAAAAAAATAAATATATGTGATAAACATAAAATAACATTTAGTTTACATAAACAAATCTAGAAAGATGGTTTTAAAAAAAAAGATTCGATTAAATTAATTCAATGGGTGTGTGGCAGCACAACGTCATGTGTTTAAATAAAACACTGACAATATTTTGTGTGCTTTGTTTCTTCGACATATCTCAACATAGATAAAACATGACGCGTGACCGGAAGTAAGATGGTGGCGGAACTCACGGGGGGGGGGGGGGGAGGTAAAGACGAGTATGACAGTGGCGTGACCTTGTCTTGATGGGATTACAGCATCTGAGGCTCCCCATACCGCCCACATGTTCACCCACACCTCTGTTTGAGTATTTCAATCCCCCCCACCCCTTGACCCGAGATTGGCGAGTGTATCAACAAAGGATTGAGTGTTGCCCAACGTGGTGGTGGGGGTGGAGGAGGGGAGGGGGGGAGTTTAAAGACTCAGAGCACCTTTTATTTCATGTATCAAAACACGTAAGAGACAGCTGCCTGTAACCCACGGACAGTTAAGGTGAAACTGTTAGGTTAATGTCTGAGACGAACACATGAGAATATAGTAAATCAGAAACCCATTGTTGGAGAAAATCTGGAATAAAAAATATAAGAACGAAAGTTCCCGCAAGAAGCTTTCGACACATACACACAAAATTAAACCATTAAAAAATAAATTTAAAAAAAACACAATAAATTAAAAAAACAACAAAAGAACTACCTATTTTATATTTAGTACATATCGCGTAAACTCTTTGAACTGGTCAAAGAATATACACGAGCATATAACATGGTGGATTTACACAACTCTATATATTTTTAAGCGGTATCAAATTTTGACAGAGTGACGTCACGTTGTCCAGTCTGAAAATGGACACTGCACTCATTCGGTAACATACATATTCGTAGGGCAAACAAAAAAAAATATATAAAAAAAATATGTAACCTAGATTCGTTGACTCGCCAATCAATTTCTTACACCTGTCCTGTGTGAGTCAAAGCTTAAAGTGCTGGATGGGAAAAGTGCAGCGTCATCGTATTTCCAACGCCAAAAAAAAATTTTAAAAAATGGCGCTCTAAGTGCGTTAACCAGGGGATGTAAATCTGTTTGCTTAAACATCCCGCCAGTAGACACATCTTACTTAATGCTTTTGTTTCTAAACAACGCTAAGCGCTTTTCTACATGTTGTCGTTTTGTCTTTTTGATCTCCATGCGACCTCAGGTATTTCAATATATTGCCTGAACTATTTCCGTATTCCCTCAGGAATTCCAGACATTAAGTGAGATATTTATCTAAGACCTGATTTTAGGATGGATTAAAATTCTAACTTCTGTGAGCCACAGGTAGCCTTCATATTCAGAACTGGGAACCACAGGTAGCCTTCATATTCAGAACTGGGAGCCACAGGTAGCCTTCATATTCAGAACTGGGAACCACAGGTAGCATCCATATTAAGAACTGGGAACCACATGTAGCCTCCATATTCAGAACTGGGAACCACAGGTAGCATCCATATTAAGAACTGGGAACCACATGTAGCCTTCATATTCAGAACTGGGAACCACAGGTAGCATCCATATTAAGAACTGGGAACCACATGTAGCCTCCATATTCAGAACTGGGAACCACATGTAGCATCCATATTAAGAACTGGGAACCACAGGTAGCATCCATATTAAGAACTGGGAACCACAGGTAGCATCCATTTTAAGAACTGGGAACCACATACGGGCTCCATATTCAGCAGTATGAGCCACAGGTGGCCTCCATATTCAGCAGTATGAGCCACAGGTGGCCTCCATATTCAGCAGTATGAGCCACAGGCGGCCCTCATATTCAGAACTATGTATTTAAAAACGTTTGGGATGTATTATAACATGTCATCTTTTAATTATTTAACTGTTGCCGCCACGTCCATAATACACATCATGCCCATCACAATGTTGCCTTTACCTTAAAGCAGTGGCCCATCTCAAAACACTCCAACAGAAGCGACCACAAGGACTCAGCGGCTTTTGCCATCACTACCGCTGTGTCTTGTACAAACACAACAAATCGGATGTGCGTGGAAAAAAACAACCTGATTCAAACTTACGTTAACTTAACTCCACATGGCATGAATGTCATGTTCTCATTCACGTGCTCAACCCTTTCTCCGCAAATTAAATCCTCGTTACGACCAATCGCAGTGGACCTACTTTACCTTTCTTATGACCTATTTTGCCTGTATAAAGTCCTTCACCTAATTGTGTTCTGTCCCCCTTCTCCTGCTGTCCTCTCGGAAGAAACATTGCAACGAAGTATTTATTTTAATTTTATTATTATTATTTTTTGTGTTCGCTGAAGAAGACATTTTGCCGACACGTTCGTTTTTGTCTGTTTATTGCTTCCTTTGTTCACATATTCCCTTACTGTGTTTAGCTCAATTCCTTTTACCTAACCGGTTTGCAATCTCTCCCTCGCTATGGCCATTTTACCCCTTTACCTTGATTATACACCCATAGTAAACTAGATCTTTTATTTGTGTACGTTTATTTGGAAAACATAAATAGATATAAATTTCTGCGACGTTTAATCCTTAAATTGTTTTTTTACAATAAGTTTGTGCAATCAATATACGATTTGAGAACCTCGCCACGTTACGTAAACGTACGCTGAAGACATAAGCTTATAAAAAAAAGAAGGCCGACACCATGCTTATTGAGATTTCGTTGCGCCTGTTTACACCCGAATAGGCCTACCATAAATAACACTACGCTTAAGGGAAGTGCACACAATGCAACAGTGCTGTGGGTGAAATTCAAAAAAAAAAAAAAAAAAAAAAAAAAAAAAAAAAAAAAAAAAAAAAAAAAAAAAAAAAAAAAAAAAAAAAAAAAAGATTTAATAACAACAACTAAAAAATATCTGGGCCTCCAAACACCTAAATACCAAACTGAAGATCAGAACCTTCAACACAATGGTGAAACCGGTTCTACTGTATGGTGCAGAAACATGGAGAACCACTGCTGGGAATATGAAGAGAATCCAGTCCTTCATCAATAACTGCTTAAGAAGGATTCTCGGGATTCATTGGCCCGACAAAATCAGCAACCAGAAACTGTGGCAGCGGACAAAGCAAGAACCGGTAGTACAAGAGATCCTCCAGAGAAGATGGAGATGGATTGGCCATACGCTCAGGAAACCTGCCTCCAGCATAACTAGACAAGCCTTGAATTGGAACCCTCAAGGAAAACGGAAAAGAGGCAGGCCTAGGAACACTTGGCGCCGTGAAGTGGAGGCGGATACCAAGAAACTTGGCCACACTTGGGGGAGGCTGGAGAGATTGGCTCAGGATCGTGATGCCTGGAGGGCTCTTGTAGGCGGCCTATGTCCTAATCACAGACGTCGATGAAGATCGGCTGCTGTTCCTCGAGGACGAAAAGGCGAAAGAACGTAGGATTTTTTTGTTCCCCTAAAGACAATAAAATAATGATTTTTTCCGGTATCTTGAACAACCTTTTAAAGCAGAACTCTAAGATTCTTAGTGTTCGTAAGACTAGTAACTACACCGACTGGAGAACCCGTGTTATGTGGGCGCTGGGAACACACGTTGTTGGCACCCCGGGGCGGGTGGGGGGGGCGCCCACCCAGGGGTATAGCGAGACGCAGAAAGCTCTCTGCATAAGGAAGGTCCTGATGCACTGTCATCAATTAAATTTGCAACCTTCAAAGGTGTCATTTAGAAACACTCCCCCCCCCCTTTTTTTTTTTACACCGTTCCACCCGCCCCCCCCCCCTTCCTTCATAATGGCGAACAAGGGAGCATAATCTGAACATATCTTCATTCTAAAATGCCAGGATTTTTATAATGAGCCAATAATGATAATAGTGATTCTACTGATCACAAAATATTACTAGGAATAGACCAGGACTGTCATTAGGACTGTCACTATGGTTGTCACAAAGGCTGCCACAAGGGCTGCCACTCTGGCTGTCAATAGGGCTGCCACTAAGGCTGACACAAGGGCTACCCTTAGGGCTGTCACAAGGGCTTTCCCTAGGGCTGCCACTAGGGCTGTCTCCAGGGCTGCCACTAGGACTGTAACCAGGGCTGTCACTAGGGCTATCACTAGGGCTTTAACTAGGGTTGCTAGGGATGCCACCAGGGCTGCCACCAGGACTGCCATCACGACTGCCACCAGGGCTGTCACTACGACTGTAATCATGACTCAAGCATCATGGGATCCCTTCCTATTTAACAAAAAACGGATTTGCTTGCTCCACGATGTCTTCAAAACTCCATCTTTAAGCTTTCAACGTTTTGTGCCGACAGAAGAACATGTGTGTGACCCTCGAGGACAATGCCATTGCAAACGTAGATTTGCCGACTGCAACACAAGAAAGTCCATATAAATCAAAAGAATAATATTTGAAAATTGTTATACGCCTGTCGTGTAATCTTATGATTATTATAACCTTAAAATCCTTTACATTAAGTTTGCTTTGTGCGTGGCTGGCTGGCGGATTGGCGAAATCTTCGGACGGCTAATTGACCCACTTCCCGATAACCTATCGAACTGAAACTTGGCACATAGACTAATTTCCGACGATAGCCCATTCTTTTAATTTTTCTGCTCCGCAACCCCCACGTTGGAACCCTAAACCCACAAAATAATCATTTTTCATTGAGAAGGTGAAGGAAATATGATGCCACCGATTGCACGAAATAAAATTCCCGATAACTCTGCTTAATGCTATTCTTTTAAAAAAAATATTTAAATATCGCATTTGCGTTTAGTGCGTAATATATTCTTTTGTTTTTTTTTCAAAAATCGTTGGGGAAATAAATCTGCGGTGTAAAGGCGGGTGGGTCAATGGAACATTAATCTATTTCAGGGGCGTCAAAATAAAAGTGCGGTTGCGAGCCTGGGGGGGGGGGGGGGTGTGGGGGAGGGGGGGCGGGGAGTGCGCAGCACTAATTAGAATTCTTATAAAGTTCGTAACTTGAATGCATGTGTTGTCAAATTTTCAGATCCCCGCCCCCCCCCCCCCCCCCCCCATAGCTCCATATTACATTTTATAAAGGATTTATACGAAAATCGTTGTCCCTAATGTTTGTCAGATTTTAACATTTGTTTTTATTTTCTTCCTTTCAATGAAAACCCAGGAAAGATTGACATCACACCCTGGAGTCCTTTGGCATTAAATACAAGAAAAAATAGCAGCTTTTTTCTCTCCCCCGGAAGTCAAATTCTGACCTCGCGCTATTTTGAAAGTTAACGAAGTACTCGCATTACACTATCGGCGCACCCTTCCGGTGCTAGTCTGACGGCCATGTTTACACGAACTGGTATCGGGCGCATCACTATCAGATAAATATTTAAAGTTTATCTCTTTTCTGGGGGAGAGGGGGGAATTAGTGCTAGGGGAGTGGGGACTTGCGGGTGTATCATTTTTTTTAAAACTCCAACCGGGTTTTTTCTCGAGGCTCTGATAAGCATGCCATTACGCCGGCCATCGCTTGGCAGAGCGCAGCTAGGAAGTGCACAGCTATCTCAGACAGCAAGAGGTGAAAGTGAAAGCCGATAGCCTCGCGGTGGAGGTTAGATCTAATCACAAAGCTGCACCACAATCATGAGTCTTGCTTGAGTTCAGTGGCAAGTTCAATCAGGGATTGTGAGGAAGGACAAAACTCTGATATCCCACACCCGCCGCCCCAACCCCCCGCCGCCCAAACCCGCCCGCTGCCCCAACCCCCCGCTGCCCCAACCCCCCGCTGCCCCAAACCCCCCGCCACCCATACCACGTGTATTTTATGAAAATATATATTTTTTAAAAAGAAATCTTGCTAAAAGTGATATTTCTTAAAGTGTTAAAGTGATAATGTGAAAAGATAACATTTTGATTTTTTTTAAAAATGCTGTCGTCAAATTAAGCTTCCACAATAAAACTTGGAGGGGGCGGGATTCCCTGGTTGTGTTGGGTGGTTAAAAGTATCAGAGTTGATTGTAGATAAAGGGAGGCAATACAGCTAGAAGATGTACAATCAGTAAGGTCCCCTCTGGCGATGTTTGAACTTGCCGCCGGCGTCTGAAACCATGGCGGCTCATACAACATAATCTCTGTCTCTTCTCTCTGTCACTTATATAAGTCTTTATCTGACTGTCGGAGGCAGAAACTTAATTTACCAATGAAAATAGGTCACGCAAACAATCGATTTCTTTATACTAATTTAACTAGGGCATAAAGGGCCGGGGGGGGGGGTTCTTGTTAAGGCTCCATGAAAGCTTGTTTTAATACGTTTTAAATTTGTATACTTTTTGTATCATGTCTCCCCCCCCCCCCCCATCCCCTCCCCCTATTTCTATTTCTGTATATTTGATTTGGTTTTATTTAAATTTAATGATATAATTGAACTGATTGTTGCTAATATCACTGGCTTTGGCATCGTTTTTCTTTGGTACTGGCTGGGGTCCGCCCTTTGTTCAACTTAAGTAGCAAATCTTAAATTTGATGAAATTTACAACAACAACAACAACAAAAAAAAACAACAACTATATAACAGACTTTATCATTAGACATCAGTGAAATAAGACAACCTTTACAACGGATAGGTCACCACTTTATGGTGCGCTCGCTCGTCAAAGACCTCGCTCTTTGTGTTAGGTTAGATCCCTGCCATGCGTAGGTCATTTCAGCATGATATCTCGGCTCAGATCTGGAAGGTCTTTGTTTACATTTCACCTACACCCATCGCCCTGGTTAATGTTCCAGATAGTTCTACTCCCCCCCTCCCCCATGACCCCCGGGGCCAATGTTTATTTATGTGACCCAGGACGCGTAAAATCTTTGTCCCAAAATATATTGCAGTGTTTGTTTCAAGGGTGTTTATTAGTAGAGCTGTCGTCATTTCTGACACGAACGCTTTTTTTTGGTGGCGGGTGGGGGGGTCGGGATGAGGGGGGGGGGAGTGTTGTGGATCGTTGGCGTCTTTCACTATATTCAATTCAGGTAGCCTACCCCCTGGAGCAAACTCATAAGTCAAAAATGCCAAAAATCAGCAGCAGGACGATTTTAAAAAAAATATTTGAGAGCCAAATTAAATATCTTTTCAAGAACCTATCAAGAGCCATGTTTTTCGGAGTCAAAAGCGATTTGTGGCCGAATGGCCGAGCCGCACTCAGGTCGCAAGGCGCGATTTGCCAACCACTGCCCTAGAGTACAGTTTGGGAAGCGCTGGCCTCAAAAAAAATTAAATAAATAAATCGTAACGGTCGGTCCGTGTGTGTAAGGTTACTAAGCTAATTAAAATGTAATTTCTTGTCAGTTTGCTGTGAGGTCACGCGCTGGCGATATCACGCGACCCCGAGTAAACAAATTATTGAAAGCCAACCGCCCTTGAACTGTGCGTCCTGCGTCCCAGCCGTCATCGCTCGGCACGTTTCTCGTTACGCTAGTACAAACACAACCGTCTTTGAACGGTTTGATGCACTGCTTGGAGAACTCAAACACCATCCGCTAGTCAGTAGAAATAGTGAAACAATTTACACCCACTAACCCATTTACACCAGCTAGTCAGCAGTAATGGTGCACCAATTAGCACCAGCCAGTCAGCAGTAATAGTGAACCAATTTACAATCGCTGGTCAGCAGTTATAGTGAACCAATTTACTATTGAAGAAAGTAGTGGAGCTATCTTTTTTAAGAAATCATGTTTCAAGTGAAAATATATGGCCCCAATTTTAAATGTTTTTAAAATTTGAACTATCTACATATCAATGCTTCAAATGATAACACAGCAGAGAGAAGTAAATTGCACATATTGAAATTAATGGTTACCGGAAATTTGATCGAAAGAAATTTCGTCGACGGAAAATTGATCGACGGAACTTTGATCGAACGGAAATTTGGTCGAATCTTTTTTTCAGTCCAGACGTTAAAATTTTCGTCAAATTTCTGTTTGAACGCACCATACTATATCGTAAAACATAATATTGCGTTCAAAAAGAAATTTGACGCAATATTTTAACGTATAAATTTAACATGTATATTACAAATACTAATTAAACGTTATTATTGTGTTTTCAAATTATCCCCATGTATTATGTAATTAGCACACAATGTATTATTTAGATAAGTGTGAATGAAGGCGGAAGAATATCAGAGTATGTATAATTAAAATAATAATACTTTTGTAAAAAAAAAAAAAAAAAAATATGAAAAAAACGGGAAATAAACAATAATATTAATTTTTTACATAATTTTCTAAATGACCTCCCCTGATTTTGAAAATCAAGTCACAAAACTCATTGTTTTAAATTGTATCGCCATTCTTTGACTTTTCGATCTACATTCACATCTACTTTCTCCCACAGCAAACATCATCCAGCAGCTCTTTCCTTTACGGCTGTACATATGTATGCTAGACGTCTCCAAAGAGGCGACCTTGACCCTGGACAACCTACCGCTTCTGCTGGCCGAATGCTCTCAGGAGCTGAGGAAGAACGGCATGAAGCAGGACTCGGACTTGTTCCTCGCTGCTCACGGTCATGTAGGTGAGTCGTTAGGTTTGATACCCATTAGAAAAAATCACAACTTTGAGGTCAGTTAGATGAGTCATTAGGTTTAACACCCATAACAAATTCTCATAATTTTGAGGTGATGTTCACTAATCTCTCTACTCAGCGGCGTATCTAGACTGCGTGCTGCCTGGGGCGAATCCATAAATTGCTTTCCGACACACACTACTCATGTTGGTCATAAGCCCCAATCTTGACAACCAGGGCGGTAGCTATTGTCGCCCAAATAGATATGCACTCTACCCCCACACATTTAATTTTACGATCAAAACTCTACCACATTTATTGGTTGTTAAATTTATTTCACAGTAGGCACATTTTTACTTTCACTTCTTTAATTTATATTTTAAATTTTGTTTTTTAGATAGTCTCTTCCACTACATCTTTAGGGTCGTATCTCTCCTACGTCTTTGGGGTTGTATATCTGCTACGTCTTTGGTGTATTATCTCTACTACATCTTTGGTGTCTTATCTCTACCAAATGTTTTGGGTCTACTACATCTTTGGTGTCTTATCTCTACTACATCTTTGGTGCCTTATCTCTACTACATCTTTGGTGCCTTATCTCTACTACATCTTTGGGGCCTTTTCTCTTCTAAATCTTTATGGTCTTATCTATACTAAATCTTTGGTGCCTTATCTCTACTACATCTTTGGTGCCTTATCTCTACTACATCTTTGGTGCCTTATATCTACTACATCTTTGGTGCCTTATCTCTACTACATCTTTGGTGCCTTATCTCTACTACATCTTTGGGGCCTTTTCTCTTCTAAATCTTTATGGTCTTATCTATACTAAATCTTTGGTGCCTTATCTCTACTACATCTTTGGTGCCTTATCTCTACTACATCTTTGGTGCCTTATATCTACTACATCTTTGGGGCCTTTTCTCTTATAAATCTTTATGGTCTTATCTCTAATAAATCTTTGGTGTCTTATCTCTACTCAATTTTAAGGGTCTACTACATCTTTGGTGTCTTAACTCTACTACATCTTTCTGGCCTTATCTCTTCTACATCTTTATAATCTCTACTAAATCTTTGGGGCCTTATCTCTCCTACATCTTTCTGTTCTTATCTCTACCACACACCTGTCCACAGGTCACCTAGCGGCAGACTATGCCCAGGCGGTGCCACACACGCTGCGAGGTCTCATCTTGCTGGGGACCTTCCTGCCGAGACGGTTCAACGTCGTGTCCTTCCCCCTCCCGGTCCTGACCTTGGTGGGGGAGATCGACGGCGTCACGAGGATCACGCGGGTGGCGCAAACTCTCCAGTGAGTCAGTGACGTCTGCATGTTCGTGAGTCAACACAATAACATACTCTTTACTTCTATGTCAGTCGACACAATAACTTAATCTTTATAGCTATGTGTATCAACATAACATCTTAAATCATTTCACTTGAAGTATGAACAACGAACAATTCAACAAATGCTATTAGCTGTAGCAGTGGTTCTCAACCTTCCTAATGCTGCGACCCTTTAACACAGTTCCTCATGTTGTGGCGACCCCCATCAACAAAATAATTTTGGTTTCTACTTCATAACTGTAGAGTAAATATGTTTTGAGATGGTCTTAGGCGACCCCTGGGAAAGAGTTGCGCGACCACATCTTGAGAACCGCTGAGCTATAGGGACCACATCTCTAATAATGACAACATCTATGCATATTTCCAGGGCCATGATACGCTCCGCGAACTTTGACCCGGGCCTTGCAGTTCAAAGTCCGCTAATCATCTTAGAGGGCAGCAACCACGAGGTCTTCATCTTGGACATGCTGCCGCCCCAACTCCACAGACTGGACATAGAGTCTGAGGTGGACAAGACGGACGGCATGGAGGTGGCGGCCAATATGACGTCACTGTTTCTGATCAACGTCCTGCAGGAGCCGGAGCCGTTCGTCAAGACCGCCGTCGAGGCGTTCAGGGGGGCGTTTGAAAGGGCCCAGAACTTAACAGCGGTGAGTGGCGTCCACTCGTTTCTCTCTAGGCAGACAGCCGTGAGTGGTGACCACTCGTTTCTCTCTAGGCAGACAGCCGTGAGTGGTGACCACTCGTTTCTCTCTAGGCAGACAGCCGTGAGTGGTGACCACTCGTTTCGCTCTAGGCAGACAGCCGTGAGTGGTGACCACTCGTTTCTCTCTAGGCAGACAGCCGTGAGTGGTGACCACTCGTTTCTCTCTAGGCAGACAGCCGTGAGTGGTGACCACTCGTTTCTCTCTAGGCAGACAGCCGTGAGTGGTGACCCCTCGTTTCTCTCTAGGCAGACAGCCGTGAGTGGTGACCACTCGTTTCTTTCTAGGCAGACAGCTGTGAGTGGTGACCACTCGTTTCTCTCTAGGCAGACAGCCACACAGTTAGCACACACTCGACGTCTGATCGCTTTGTTGGACAGATATGTTTTGTTTGTTGGGGATGTTTTGTTTGATGGGAATGTTTTGTTGGACAGACATGTTTTGTTGGATGGGGATGTTTGTTTTGTTGGACAGACATGTTTTGTTGGACTGGGATGTTTTGTTTGATGGGATGTTTTGTTTGATGGGAATGTTTTGTTGGACAGACATGTTTTGTTGGATGGGGATGTTTTGTTGGACAGACATGTTTTTGTTGGATGGGGATGTTTTGTTTGATGGGATGTTTTGTTGGATGGGGATGTTTGTTTTGTTGGACAGACATGTTTTTGTTGGACTGGGATGTTTTGTTTGATGGGATGTTTTGTTGGATGGGGATGTTTGTTTTGTTGGACATACATGTTTTGTTTGACGGGGATGTTTTGTTAGATGGGATGTTTTGTTTGATGGGATGTTTTGTTTGATGGGAATGTTTTGTTGGACAGACATGTTTTGTTGGATGGGGATGTTTTGTTGGACAGACATGTTTTTGTTGGATGGGGATGTTTGTTTTGTTGGACAGACATGTTTTGTTGGATGGGGATGTTTTGTTGAACAGACATGTTTTGTTGGATGGGGATGTTTTGTTGAACAGACATGTTTTTGGATGGGGATGTTTTGTTGGATGGGGATGTTTGTTTTGTTGGACAGAGATGTTTTGTTGGACTGGGATGTTTTGTTTGATGGGATGTTTTGTTTGACGGGGATGTTTTATTTGATGGGATGTTTTGTTTGATGGGATGTTTTGTTTGATGGGATGTTTTGTTTGATGGAGATTTTTCGTTTGATGCGGGATGTTTTGTTTGACGGAGATGATTAGTTTGACGGGATATGTTTTGCTTGACGGAGATGATTTGTTTGACGGGGGATGTTTTGTTTGACGGAGATGTTATGTTTATGTGTCTTATTTGACAACATTTGATGTGAATGTTAGAACTCGTCAGCTAGAGCTTTGTTTATCTTCTGGTTGTTACAAGCTTCCACAAGATAAATTAATATTACAAGGACTTAGCGTCAGTTCACACGATCAAATTCCTTTCAAATTAGCTTCAACTTTGCTTCAATTTTTTTTTTGTATGAACACACTATTTTGTGGGCAGTTTCTTTTTCTAATTTTTTTTTGGGACAAAAGTGAGAATTTGATCAAATATTAATTTGAACGTTTCGACAAGGCTACATACAAAAATCGCATCAAACGTAAGAACGAAAATTTGAAAGAAATTTGATCGTGTGAACTGCGCCCTAGCAACATGTTAGTGTTGTTCAGTTAGTTTTTTTGGGTTTTTTTTAACACAAGATTTGATGACGCAATAAAGCTTTGGTAAAACAAAAAAAGTGGATGTGACGTGTTGAAAGGAGAACGGAAGTGGTCAAATGACGTCGATGAGAGTGAGAGCGGGGACTCTGTAGTTCGGTACACAGTGCAACACACGCTCAGTGAGTGGGCGAAGAACAACACAAGACGGGAAATAACTCGTACTGAAAAAAATAGGGCGGGGGGGGGGGGGGGGGGAGCTGGGGTTCTAAAAGGTGGTTTGGAGCCGGTTCGGTCAGGTTCGTGCGAACCGTTAGATCAAAATAATAAATATGCCTAAAATCAAGTACTAATTTAAAAAAAAACAATTTCTTTTAATTGAAAAAAATGTCCGTTTCTACAAATTTTTATATAAATACCGCAGTCGATTTATTTACACTTAAATTAATTCTGTTCTAACTACAGCTGCGTCAATAATAAAAATTTAATTTAATTTTGCTTATTTGTTGCTTATGTGTTTGCTTATTTATTTGCGTATTTGTTTATGTACTAAAAAGACTATTCTAAAGACTTCTTACGAAACAAAAAAGAAATAGAAAAACTTGGTCTATTTGACTTCAAACACTTTAAAATGCCTTGGCGGATGGACCCGAAACTCCGCTGAAGGAGCTTCGTGGGCCCAGACGCCAGATCCCCTAATCGTAATTTGACTGACTGTGTCGGTTACCGATATAGCATAAGGGGACAGCCTAACTGCAAGCCATTTGTTACGAATTTGGCAATACACCGCTGGTTACTCCATCACTGTATAACAAATTTTAGGATCCATTATGATTTCCCCCACTCTGCGATAAGACAGACGTGCATGACAACTCTGTGAAGCGATTTCTTTAATATTACCAAAACTTTTGAGATGTTTTCCTCCTGGACTTTTACCAAAGCTTGTGACAGAAATCAATTTCAGTAGACTGACCATTGGCCACGTGATTTCAAGGGGTCATACAAAGCATGGCCTCCACCCCCAAATCCTAATTAACAGATCTCTTACAAGGTTTCAACAATTTTTCATCTGAAAGTCAACGTAGCTATGCTTAAGATGTTCAAGCAATTATTTTTTTTTGAAAAAACATATTGCTGAATAGCTGATCTAAAAAAAAAAGTGATATCCTTTATTCACGCCCTTAGGAAATTACTTTAAAGTTTAAAACAAAATCTTTCCGCCATTTCAGCCAATAGAAATATTACGGCAGACAACTATTGACGACTTCAAATCGTACTGGGTCAAGGCCGCTCAAAAGTGGCTATCTGGCCTTGTTGGCAAACAGTCCACCCAGATAGAGGTAAGACAGTATATCGTTAGCATTTCGAAACGGAATGAATGCCGGCTTCGGTTTCGGAGCCGAAAGTCGCCATTTGATCACTTTCGGCGTGGTGTCGGTTTCGGCCGAAACAGAAAAGTTGACGTGCGCATTAATTTCGGTTGCGGCCGAAAGTGATTGAGGTTTTTTCGGTCGCCTACCAGAAGTCAGACTGTCACTCCTGTCTGTCGGTCAGCTGGCAATCCGATATTCATTATTGCTTGACGTCTTGCTGTCACTGTATGCCATATTCTTCGTACGGTTTACTGTCGAATAGACAACGAAATTCTACCAAATAACACTCAAGAGTAGATGAATACACATATGAAGTCAATCAAGTTTAAGTGACAGCATTAAAAAAACATGTCCTTTAGAGAGTATAGTGGTGTGATATCTTAGATCAGATTTCAAAAATTAAAATGAAAAAAAAAATATTTTGATAAATCAGTTTAATGTCTCTAATAACCCAGGACATATTTTTTCACTCGCAGAAGCAGTTAGTTACTGATAACCTGGGGCGTTGCGCAAAGGGTGGCATGCCCCCGGGCGGAAATTTATTTTCTTTATGCACTTTTGGCAAACTGCAATTATCGATCCAGCCTGTGACGTCATTAATCTTAGCTACACCACTGCTGATAACTCTTTAGGAATGATACACCATAGTTACGATTCATTTATTAACCAAACAAATTCAGTGAAACATGTAAGTCTCTGAGCTATATTAATAATAAACTATTCAACTATAAAATAATATAGCTTATTTAGTAAATGAGTATGTTTTATATAGTAAATTAGTTTTGTTTATTTAGTAAATGAGTAGGTTTTATATAGTAAATTAGTTTGGTTTATTTAGTAAACTAGTATGGTTTAAAACAGGTATGCACAACATGCGGGCCGCCAGCACCCACTTGGCGACCCGCGAAAAAAACCGATATATTCTTTATAATTATTATTATTTCTTAATAGCTTTCCTCCCGGTCCTATCATCTTTTGGCCCTCACGAGTTTTCATAAAGTTATACGGCTCGCCTTCCATTTTTAGTTGTGCAGGCCTGGCTTATAAAGTAAATTAGTATGAATTCTATATAGTAAATTCGTATGGTTTATCTAGTAAATTAGTATGGTTTACACTGTAAATTAGTATGATTTATATCGTAAATAGTATGCTTTATAAAACAAATTAGTATATTTTATATAGAAATTAGTCATTTCAATAACAAAATATTAGTTTCGGCCTGAAAGAAATGTATACTTTTTGTCTGTTAATGAATTCTTGTCAATAACTGTCAATCACAGTCAATGACTTTCCTCAGATTGACAGTTACGTAGAACGTGACCCCTTACCTCCCACCATCATCTCGGAGCATGGCGTCAGCTACATCCTCACCTTCTCTGACGTCATCCGGTCGCCCGGCGGCAACAACCGAGACGACGACGGCACGGCGCCCCAGGCGCCGGATGAGATCGCCGCCCGGATGTTGGGACCGGAGCGCATACAGGACAACCTGAGGATGACAACGATCGCCCGCAACTACACTTGCAGGGACTTGAACTACGTCAGTGGACTTTGAGATGACATCACTGACACGACGTCTTTGACATGACACATAGACATTTCATTTAATGTCATTAGTAGTGACAAGTACTGACAAGTAGACACCCAATGTCATAATCTCACATCGCATTTATTTTAAAAAATATATTTACAAAATTAAGAAATTATGTTTTTTAAAAGCTCACATTGATTATTTTAAGGTATTGGTCTATCTGTCCAGTAGTCTCTATCTGTCCAGTAGTCTCTATCCGTCCAGTAGTCTCTATCTGTCCAGAAGTCTTCGTCTGACCAGCAGTCTCAGTCTGTCCAGTAGTCTCTGTCTGTCCAGCAGTCTCTCTCTGTTCCAACAGTCTCTATCTGACCAGTAGTCTCTATCTGACCAGTAGTCTCTATCTGACCAGTAGTCTATATCTGTCCAGTGGTCCCTATCTGACCAGTGGTCTCTATCTGTCCAGTAATCTCTATCTGTCCAATAGTCTCTATCTGTCCAGCAGTCTCTATCTGACCAGCAGTCTCTGTCTGACCAGCAGTCTCTGTCTATCCAGTAGTCTCTGTCTGTCCAGCAGTCACTATCTGACCAGTAGTCACATCTGACCAGTAGTCTCTATCTGTCCAGTAGTCTCTATCTGTCCATTAGTCCCTATCTGACCAGTAGTCTCCATCTGTCCAGGAGTCCATATCTATCCAGGACTTATTTCTTCCTACCATATTATCGTGACTGACCTAGTAATAAATGCCGGAGATAAATGCATGTGCTATTAAATATATTTTTAAAAAAAAGAAATTCAACAGCAGACATTTCTCATTTCGCAGGCCTCCTTCATGACCGCCTACCACACGGCATCCGAGCGAGCAAGGCACAGGTACGACAACTACCACAGAGGGGTCATCTTTGAACCGGATGTCATCGCGGACTCAGAGGAGCTCTGGGAAACCACGAGGCTCGAGCTGGTCACCAAGGCAACGACGCTCCACGTGACCAGCACGTCTTACCGGACGCCCAACGACGAGACGCTCGGGCTTCTGGCGGGGCTGTTTTTCTGTAAGCTGTTGCCCCCGGACAGGGCGCTGGAGTGGATCTATGTGGATTCCTTACGTCGAGAGCTACCTGCCCCCAAAACTATTAAAAAACTTTAGGATCAGTTAACGAATTCTAGGAATTTTTTTCGTATTGGAGTTGTTGTTATTGAAAGACAACTCTGAAAACATACTGACACATTTGACCACGGGTTCGAGCTATTTATAGCCACTATCTGATAAAAAGGGACAAAGGATGTTTGATTTTGTCAATCTTCTATGAATGAACTTAAAAGTCAATAATTATTAAGATTTCTTTTATATTTTTTATTTGCATTTTCATTTATATATATATTTATAAATATATATATATATTGTAAATCTTTAAATAAAGCAAACAATTCAAGTTTGTGTCACACTTAAATAACAGATTTCACCAATCCAATTTTTTTTCCTTGCATAAAAAAAAAACCTAAACATTTATTGATTGGTCATGGGAGCAAATTAATTGATTGTGATTGTAAAACGTGGCCTTTTAAAAAATTAATTTATTGTAAAAAAAAATGGAAAAATAAAAATTAACTAGTATACGATTCAATTATATAATATTTACTTAGAACCATTGACACAATTCTAGGGTTTGCGTCCCTTTGATTAATGGACGAGTCACTCCACTTTTAGGTCAAAGTTGAACTAGTGTTGCGTAGCAACGCATCTGTACTGAGACAGCACAACACATAATTGTGACCTAATTGAGCATGCACCCGAAGGTCAAGGAGCATCTGGCCTTTGTTTTGATGACCTCGGTGATCGCGTGGAATGAATCTTAGTTGTATAGGTCATTACACAACTTACATCATGTTGTAGGTACGTTGACATCAAACTGTTGGGCTGTGCTTAGATGAAATCATGTGTTTAACATGATCCGAAAAGATGTAATCCTGTGTTTAACATAATCTAAATAGATGACATAATGTGTTTGCCATGATCTAAATTGATGCAACGTGTTTATGATATGAATTGAAATGAATTTATACTTAATGGTGTGCTACTTGATAACTGATATATCATGAAGTCATAAAAGCGTATATTTGCTTTGCCGAAAAAAACCAATAGTAAATTCATTGAAACTTTTCTAAACGTGAATTCATATATTTTTAAAGAGAGAATACTAAACCCAATAATAATTTTTATATGCTATCGCTGAGACGATAATTTCAACTTTAATAAATACACCTTTATAAGTTATAAGAAGACTGAAATTGGTCATTTCACCAAAAACAATGAAAAATATCATTGTTGCACTACCGAAAAAATGAGGCAAGATTTAGACTCCCCACGTGGAAATTTAGACTGCACCCGTGACGAGATTTAGACGCCCACGTGACGAGATGTAGAATGTCCACGTGTCGAGATTTAGACTGCTCATGTGAAGAGATTTAGACTGCCCACGTGAAGAGATTTAGACTGCCCACGTGACGAGATTTAGACTGCCCACGTGAAGAGATTTAGACTGCCCACGTGAAGAGATTTAGACTGCCCACGTGAAGAGATTAAGACTGCCCATGTGATGAGATTTAGACTGCCCACGTGACGAGATTTAGACTGCCCACGTGACGAGATAAGAGGGTTAGCCTGCAGGGTTGGTTTAGTAAAATATAGGCAGAAAAATGCATAATAAATATAAAATATTAACAATCTTACTATTTACAATTTTGTAAATATATTCCTCTCGGATATCACATTTCAGCAAAGGGTTTATTTTAATTTTATATTGTTTTTACTGTTGTTTGTTCGCTGAGGAAGGCGTCTTGCCGACACTTTCGTTGTTTTGTTGCGTTCTTTTCTCATTTTTTCCCGATGCTCTGTTTCGATAATTTCCATAAATTCATTTTCATCTGTGGACATGAAGAGATCTATTTTTAAAGTTGTGGAAATTTTCGTTCATTCATTCATTCATTTAGTCAATCCTTCATTCATTCATTCAGTCCATCATTCATTTATTCATTCATTTATTCATTCATTCATTTATTCATTCATTTATTCATTCATTCATTTATTCATTCATTCATTCATTCAGCCATTCATTCATTCAGTCATTCAAGTACTGACAGGAAGATTTCATCAAAAAAGGTGTTTAGGCAGAATCCATGATTTGACAATGGACATGACATAATGTGGACTACTTTACCAAAATCTTCTCAATTTTAAAGTTGACATTTATAAGTGCCGTAAGTGTTGTCATTGTCAGAACCATGATGACAGTATGCGACATTGACCAAATTACGATCTTAAATGTAGACACCTTGTCAAGACAATGATTTATCAACATTCATATGCCATGGAGAAAAGAAAAGCAGTAATACAAAATGCACACAACAATTTTAAAAAATAAAAACATCCACATCGAAATAAAAAAAAAAAAAAGGTTTGACGCGTCATGATCTATTTCAGAGGTTATCACACTTCCCGATGCCGCGCCCCTTTAATGCAGTTCCTCGTGTTTTTTTTCGTGCTACTTTATAAATACGTGTTTTTCGATGGTCTTAGGTGACCCCTGTGTAAGGGTCGTTCTACCCCCAGGTTGAGAACCGATGATCTAGACTCTTAACACTTTAACCCACCTTGTACCATCCTACACCATCTTGCACCTTGTGGCTTTACTGGCAGTTGTAAAACAAAATGTGAATCAGGCAACTAAACCAATTATTGACATAAATGACATGTGATTTTATAAATAGGCCTGGCATTGCTTTATGACGTTTCTAATAAACCTACATAATGCCCAACTTACTTTTTTTTGTCTTGGTGCCCTCCTGTAATTTTGTTACGGTGCCCAGTGTATCGCAGCATATGGAGACTTGTGTGTGCGGTTTTGTGTGATGTAGTGTGAGTGTGTGCAGTTGATGTGCATAGAATTTATTAAAACCTAAAAATCCAGTCATTATTCTCCGTTATCACTTGTAAATATGGAATAAAAGTCATGAATGAAATAATTTCCTTATTTTTTTTCATTTTTGTATATAATTTTTATCAAAAAGAGATATTACTTTATTTTAAAAACGTGTTTCAAGGCTATAAAATTGATTTAAGGTGGTCCTCAAAAAGTCGGGTTAAGGTCGTAATCCCAAAGAAAATGAAGGTCTATGATCCAACAAGTAATGGACCGATCTGAGAAACAACACACATCTAATGGTAGGAGATGTGTACAAACATCTAAGGATATGTGTACAAACAAAGAGCTAAGGCTCAGATATTTTTACAAACACACAGATCATGGTAGGAGATGTTCACAAACACACAGATCATGGAAGGAGATGTGCTCAAACACATAGATCATGGTAGGAGATTTGCACAAACACACATCTAGTGGTCCGAGATGTAGCGACCTGATTCTTTCCATCAAAAGCTTTTCATATATCAATAGCAGTGAACCATCCAGTTATTCATTGCCACATATACTAGTGAAATGATGGATGGGGGATGGTTTTAAGAGAAATGAGGGAGTACGTCGGAAATAGGAACGATGTTAGTAGACTTGAGATTGTGTATAAGAATTGGATGAGTTAGTAGTCAGTGGCTTAGACAGTAGTGAATTAAAGATTGTATTGGGATACATTGGAAACATTATAGACGATTGTGTGTGTTGTAAAATAAGAATATGTCGATCGCATAAAAAAACTGTCAGTCTTATAATATGTCAAGTTCTTAATAATATGTCCATCTCACAATAATATGTCGGTTAAATAATGATATGTGGATCTCATGATAATACACCAATCTCATATAATATGTCGCTCTCCGTTCTCTGAGATTCAGTGCAGGCAGAATGGTGAGTTTAAATTGTACACCCAAAGGGCAATAACTCTCCAAAACGGACAATTTCCAGAGTTATTTCTTTCTTTACAAAACTTTCTTTTTTATACAGCATTACAATTTTTGTTGCTGGAAAATTGTCATCAAACTTGTTACCTTTCAATATAATTTTTTGCAAGGCTAGTGAATGATGAGACAGGTCATTGATAAATTGAAAATTTCTCAAGAACGCAACGCTGAGAATTTTAAACAAAGCCTCTAACAGTCTCAGTAAATAGGCGAACGCCTCAGTAAGATAAACAAAGAGAAGAATTTGGGGTTAGGGCATTTTTGTTACAGCCTGGATTTGAGATTAAAAAGAAAAGAGTTTTAGCTATAAATTGTTGATAATGAACCGTTGTTGGATGCATTAAAACAGATTTCTTCCGGTGTTCATGATCAGGCTTTCCCGAAGGGAATAGTTTTTTGCAAAAGATTTCCTGGCAAGATGGCCGCAAGTGTGACATAATGAAAGTGATGGAGTCTAACATGAAACTTTGAAATTTCTCAAAAACCCCTATTATTCAACTATACAGAAGTCCCTATAAAAATGCAAAAATCCCACTGTAAAAATATGCACATATCCACAATTTTCAACTATACACAAATCCCTATAAGACAACTATAAAAAATACTTTGAAAACTATATAAAAATAAATATCTTACTAATATACACAATTTCCAATTCTAAAAATTCACAAAAATCCCTATTGTACGACTATACACAAAATAGAATTTTAAAAAAGTATACAAAAATCACTTTCGATACTAGTATACCCAAATCCATACTTAAACTATGCAAAAATAACATATTTTACAACTATACCCAAATCACTATTGTACAACTATACGAAAATCCATAGTATAAAACTATAGAAAAATCGTTATTGTGTAATAATATACACTTTCCTAATGTAAATTTATACAAAAAGCCCCATTGTACAACTATTCAAAAATACCTTTTCTATAACTGTACAAAATCACTACTTAACTTTAAGGAATATTATAATAATATAAAATTATCCCTATTCTAAAACTGTACAAAAATCACCTTTGTACAACTTTACTAAAAAAACTATTGTAAATCAATTCAAAAATCAATCTTATAAAACTACACAAAAATACACAAATCCCTATTGTACAATTATAAACAAATCCTTCATTTAAACTATACAAAAATCATTACTATAAGATTCTATACAAAAGCCTATTTTCAAAATATACAAATATCCATTTTGTACGACTATAGAAAAATCATCATTGTAAAAATATAAAAAAATCCCTTTTGCACAACTATACAAAAATCTCTATTGTAAAACTGTACACAAAAGCTATTGTAAAACTGTTCAAAAATACCTATTGGACAATTATACACAAATCCCTTTGATTAAAATATACAAAAAAATCGCTATTTTACATCTATACAAAAATCCGTCTTGGGGGCTGTCCATTAATTATGTCAACAAATTTTTGGCGATTTTTACCTCCCCCCTCCCCATTGTTAACAACTTGTCAAACTTCCAGAGACCCCCCCCCTATAAAATTACGTCAACATTTGATTACCCCCCCCCCCCCCAATAAAAATAAATGAAAAAAAAAATAACAATATTTTAAATAGACTTGTTTACAACTACAACTACAACAAACAAGTGAATAAAAGTAAAATGTTTAGAAAAAAAAGTTTAATAAATTTTAAATTATGAAAATAAATTTATTAAAAAAAGTAACATTGTTGACGTCAACTTTTCTTGACTTCCCCCCCCCCTCCCCCTTGTCAACAATTGTCAAAAATTTTCAGACCCCCTCTCCACCCTTTTTTGTTGACATAATTAATGGACAGCCCCTTGTATAACTATGCAAAAAATCCCTTTTGTAAAACGATACAAAATTCCATAATTTACATCAGATATTGTACCGATATACAACAAAATTTATTCTGAAACCAAACAAAAATCCTTATTGCACAATTATAGAAAAATGTATTTTGTACAACTATACAAAATTCTCTTTTGTACAATTATACACAATAGTCCTATTTTTCAACTATGCAAAAAAAAATCCCTTTTTAAACTATACAAAAATCCTTTTCTTAAAACTATTCAAAAATCATTTTTTTTTTGCAATACAAAAATTTATATTGTACAACTCTATAAAAATGCCCATTGTACAACTATACAAAATACTAATATTAAATTATACAAACATCCCTATTGTATCACTATACAAATATTCCTATTGCAAAACTGTACAAAATTCCCTACTGTACAACTATAAAAAAATACATATTGTATTAACATACAAAATTTCCTATTCTACAACTTTATAAATATCCATTTCGTACAACAATAAACAAATTCCCATTTTAAACTATGCATTATAATTGCAGGTACTGTAAAACTATACGCAAACCCTATTTTAAAACATCTATACAAAATCCTCACTGTACATCTATAGAAAAATCCTCATTGTACAACTATATTAACAGGCTGCACCTATTGGTAACCGGGTATCAGAATTGAGAGCTTGGGATTAAAAAACGATTTAAAATATTATTGTTGGGTTTGTAAGACAAAATGAGGCATCAAATGAAAGATAATTGAATAGACTCTACGTTTTAACTAAAATAAACTACTACAAATGACATCCGAAAGCATTGAGTCTAATGGTACCCGGGTGCGAATGGCGGCGCTGCGTGTCTGGGTACATTTTGACTAATGCTATTCGGATGTCATTTGCAGTAGTTGATATTTGACAAGTGTAATATGTGACAACTATTATATTTATTATGTGACAATTGTGAATGTGACAAATGAGATATGTGACAACTGGAATATGTGACAATTATTATGTGTAACAGGTGTGATAAGTGACAAATATGATATGTGACAAGTGTGATATGTGACAAGTGGGTTATGTGAGTAGCGGGATATCTGACAAGTGGGATATTTGACAAGTGTGATATGTGAACCGTTTGATATGTGACAAATGTGATATGTGACAAATGCTATTTGTGACAAATAGGATATGTGACAATTTTTATATGTGTCATATGTGATAAGTGACTAATGTTACATGTGAAAATTGTGATATGTGACAAGTGTGATAAGAGACAAGTGTTATTTGTGACAAGTGTGATATGTGACAACTGTTATATTTAACAAATGTAATATGTGACAATTGTGATATGTGACGAATGAGATATGTGACAACTGGGATATGTGACAATTATTATGTGTAACAGGTGTGATACTTGACAAGTATGATATGTGACAAGTGGTCTATGTGAGAAGTATCAAATGTGACAAGTGGGTTATGTGAGTAGCGGGATATCTGACAAGCGTGATATGTGACAAATGTGATATGTGACAAATGCGATATGTGACAAATGCTATTTGTGACAAGTAGGATATGTGACAATTGTTATATGTGTCAGATGTGCTAAGTGACTAATGTTATTGTGAAAATTATGATACGAGACAAATGTTGTATGTGACCAGTGTAAAATGTGACAAGTGTGATATGTGACATATGTGATATTTGACAAGTGGCATATATGACAAGTGTTATTTGTGATAAATGTGATATGTCACAAGTGGTATATGCGACACGTGTAAAATGTTAAAAATGTGTGATATGTGTCAAATGCAATATGTTACTTGTGTGATATGGGACAACTGTGATATGTGACAAGTTTATTTTTGACAAATGCGATATTTGACAGGAGTGATGTGTGACTATTGGGATATGTAAAAAGTGTGATATGTGACAAGTGCGATATATGACAAGTGTGATATAAAATAAGTGTGATATTTGACAAGTGTGATTTATGACAATTGTGATATGTGACCAGTCCGATATATAATTTGGATATTTGACAAGTGTTATATGTGACACTTGGGATATTTGTCAAGTGGCATATGTAACAATGCGATATGTAACACGTTTGATATGTGACAATTGTGATATGTGACAAGTGTGATATATGAAAAGTTTAAATATGTGACAAGTGTGATTTGTGAAAATTGTGATATGTCAGAAGTGTGGTATGTGAAAAATGTGATACGTGACAATTGTGATATGTGACAAGTTTGATATGAAACAAGTGTGATTTGTGACAAGTTTGAAATGTGACAAGATTGATAGGTGACGATTGGAAGATATCACAGGTGTTAATTCGACAAATGTGTTATGTGACAAGTGTGATATGTGACAAGTGTGATATGTTACAAGTGTGATATGTGACAAGTGTGATATGTGACAAGTGTGATATGTAATAATAATAATAATAATAAAGTTCATTTGAAAAATCACGCTTCATCCCCAAAGGCTCGAAGCGCGGTACAAAAACTAAGCTGGGAGATAATAACAAGCTGGAAAAGATTGTAGACATCATCATTCCAGCAGGTGTTTGCGAAATAGATGAGTTTTTAAATTTGTTTTGAAGGACTCCAGCGTCTGGCTGTTTTTGAGAGCGTCAGGAATGGTGATATGTGACAAGTGTGATATGTGACCATTGCGAAATATGAAAAGTGTGATGTATGACAAATGTGATATGTGACAAGTGTGATATTTGACAAATGTGGTATGCGATATGTGACAAGAGTGATATGTGACAAATGTGATATGTGACAAGTGTGATATGTGACATGTGTGATATGTGACAAGTGTGATATGTGACCATTGCGAAATATGAAAAGTGTGATGTATGACAAATGTGATATGTGACAAGTGTGTTATGTGACAAGTGTGATATGTGACAAGTGTGATATGTGACAAGTGTGATAGTGACCCAACATGTTCGGAATGAAGATTTTGAAGACGCGTAATGCTTTTTTTGGAAGATAACTCAGTTTGAAATTTCATTTATCTGAATATTAGCTCTTATTTCCCCTACTACGTAAAATGCATTAAATATAAATGAAGAAATGATAAACAAATGCCCCAAAAAATATATTAAAAAAGTAATAAACATATAAATTAAATTAAAACTATGCTTAACTAGCACAAACGAATAGCCATTGGTAACTGTCACGTGAAAACAGTTGAAGAAATGTGTGGCTAGTAGTGTGTTTCGTCTCGTGAGGTGTTTAGAAGATTAGGAATCAATTATTACGTAGTTAAAATGCCATACATTAATTTTTTTTAAATAAAAATAAGTCTGAAACACCGATATATCAAAATCATTTGAAACCCACCTATGTATCTGAATCAGAGCAGTAAATATTAGGGGGGAAACATTCTTTTAGAATGGGCAGTAACTCAGATGAGGCTTTGATACCGCATGCGAAAATATTCTATTTATTACCTCCCCTTATTAAACCGGCATCTTTTTGGGTGTTACATTGATTTTTAAAAAAAAATTCTAATTTAAGATTGACGTATTTATTGCTACTAATTGCTTATGAAAATTAAAATAGACATGTACAATTTCCTTCATCAGTCAGTGTAGCTGCCTACTATAATTAGAAGAGTGGTGGGCGTGGGGTCCGTGTGGGACTCAGAATGTGGCACCTGGTTCACCTGTGATCAAACGTCGAAGAAACTGAATATGGTGACATAGTTAATTCTTTTTGGTCAGGTGTCCCGATGTCGCCAAGGTTGAGAAACTTATCAGACATATTGATGTTGCGAGTTGGTGTTCGCCATTGTTTCAAAAGTCCTGGTGTGGCACAGGTGGTAAGTGAGTAAGTTGTGTTAACAATGACATTGATGTATTGACAGGAGAATCTTATTAGTTTGAAAGGTAATCTTAGGAAACCTTTTCTTAAATATAAATTTAATATATCAAAAATTAAATCAGTAGATTAAACAGTTGTAAGAATCGGTCAATTAGATTTTATAAAAACAATTTTTTTTAACTCAAATATCTCATTGTTCAGATAATTTTTAGTCTAAATTCTAAATATTCAAAGGAAAGTTTTAAAAAAATCATCGTTGTTTTAATTTCGCATTCGTTAATTTGTTAGTGATCACTGAAAACAGTATCGGTATCGCGAATACCATTTTAATTTTAGTATCGCGTCCAGTTGAGTAATGGCTGATGGGGAATTCAACTAGCTGTGATATTTCATTTTTGTTATACTTTAAATTTATCACCTAAGTTATTGTTTTAAGACAATGTAATAAAAATAAAATGATGTCAAATGTTATAATCTGATTTCCTTTTTAGAAAAATGTGTTCTTTAAAAAAAAAAATAATCATTACTATTTATAGACGACCGATTCTGAGTTCCCGAAAATTCCCAATAGCTGCCACGTAATAGCTGTGTTGTAGGAAGAAAGTAGAGGCGTACATTTATATTTCAGCATAAAATTCAGTTGTCGAGAATTAGTTTAAGAAAAAGTTTCATTTTGTGGTGCATCAGATATTTTAAAAATATTGGACAATCTTATTTTAATTGTGGTGCTGCCTTACTTTGTTGACAGTTCATTGACAGTGATACTCAAGGTAAGATATTCACGTAACATGTTCATTCGTGTCGTTTGTGTTAGTGATTATGATTATGATTATGATTATAATAGGCCAGGCATCTCATCTGATCTTTTTTTTTTTAATTAATAAAATCAACAACATATTGGCCCCAATTTACTACTAAAAGTATATTTTTCAACAATTTTTTCTGGACACATCCCGCTGTTGAGACGACATCATGATAGATGTTATTTGTTATATCTAGACGCCAGACAATTTCTTGTGTTCCTACTAAACGTATCTCGGTCATGCAACGCCCACAAACTCTTCCGCTGACCCTTGACCTACGAACCCATTTAATTTCATCCTAGTTTCTTTGACTTTTCCTTGGTCATCTGGAACCCTTAACAACGTATGTAGAACATCTAAAATTTCCCAAATGTTTCTAAAATCATCAAAACATCTTCTAGAATCTCCCAAATTTTCCCCAAAGCTCCAAGAGCTTTCCCTAAATGTCTCACGAGTCCTAAAAGATGTCTAAACCCTTTCAATCATGTCTAAACCCTTGCAAATAAGTCTAAACCCTTCCAAATAAGTCTAAACCCTTTCAATCATGTCTAAACCCTTCCAATTATGTCTAAACTCTTCCAATTAAGACTAAACACTTCAAAATGACTCTAAAGATATTCAAACGTTTTATTACCCCCCCCCCCAATCCCCCAATCATTTACACATTTACAACACCAACGTGTCTTGCTTCCATCACGCCCCAGCTCACCCACCCCCTACTGTTAAAGACTTGAACTCTCGTGCCCATATCACATTATGTACGAGAAACAATTGAATGATAATTGATTAGCGTTTCTCATTTACCATAATTTGTTTTTGTCGATTGCTCTAGTTGATTGCCTCATCTCACTGACAGTTGATTGCCTCATCTCACTAACAGTTCATTGCCTCATCTCAATGACAGTTGATTGCCTCATCTCACTGACAGTTCATTGCCTTATCTCACTGACAGTTCATTGCCTAATCTCACAGACAGTTCATTGCCTCATCTCACTGGCAGTTGATTGCCTTATCTCACTGACAGTTCATTGCCTCATCTCACAGACATTTCATTGTCTTATCTCACTGACAGTTCATTGCCAAATCTCACTGACAGTTGATTGCCTCATCTCACTGACAGTTGATTGCCTCATCTCACTGACAGTTCATTGTCTTATCTCACTGACAGTTCATTGCCTCTTCGAAGCGAACTCTCAGCTGTCAACACTGTCACACTTGCTAAAGTTCAACGAAGGGACGGTCTACAAAGCTCAACACAAAGACAATCTACATTCCTCGAGATGACGTCAATCGACCTTACTAAATTATGTCTAGAATGGCTCCAGAATCAACCACCATATTATACAAGTAAATACAATCGTTCATCTTTCAAATATTTTTTTTTTAAAGTTGTATTGCATCGAAAGTGGTGGATAAGGGGGAGTGGGCAGGAAAGGGGGAAGAATGGAAAGGGGTGAGGCGCATAAGGGGGAGAGCTTAAGGAGGGGGCGCAGAGAAGGGTGTAGGGAAGGGGAGTGGCCGTAGGAAAATAAAGGGGCGTATGGAAGGGGAGCGAAAGAAGGGGAGGGGCTGTACTTTTTTATTATAATCGGGGGGGGGGGCAATATTTTTCAGTCAAATGCAGAGTGGTTTTCGACAAAAAGCTGCGCCCTCCCAGGGCGCCACCAGCCCTAGCTACGACCATGACAAATTTCCTAGGATAGAAAACGACTTTATGTTACTCCACTAAGCAAAAAAAAAATTGTAAAAACTACCCCTTTTAATTAAATATTGAAAATCGTCCTTAAAAAAATAAATTAAGTAATCGATTTTTAGATAGTTAAGAATCGACCATGCTTACTCCTCGTCCACTTAGATTATTTCACACATGCATTTATTTGTATTCATTTATAAATAATAAATGAATTAACAATTCATCATTTATTTTAATTCCTAACTAGAATCAAACCGCATGTTATTTCATTCCCTTAAAAAAATCCCAATTAATTCGTTGTGCCATATAGGAAGAAAAAGCACATCATTACAGCACAGTGATTCTGGACTAGGGTGGGTGCCTCCTTTCTCAGGGTGGGTGCCTCCTTTCTCAGGGTGGGTGCCTCCTTTCTCAGGGTGGGTGCCCCCTTTCTCAGGGTGGGGGCCTTGTTAATGTCATACACATTTATTGAAACTGATTGGGTCAGCAGATAAATGCACATGTACCCGTCTGTACCCGTCTGTACCAATCTGTACTCATCTGTACCCATCTGCATCCATCTACCCGTCTGTACCCATCTGCAACCATTTGTACGTATCTGTACTCATCTGTACCCATACTTACCCATCTGTACCCATCTGTACTCATCTGTACTCATCTGTACCCATCATCACCCATCTGTACCCATCTGTACCCATCTGCATCCATCTACCCATCTGTACTCATCTGTACCCATCTGTTCTTCATTTGATTCTTTTATCGGTAAAGAAAGTAATTATGAAGTAATTTGGGGGGGGGGGGGGCGAGGAGGGCGGGTCTTCAACCCATCAACTCCAAGCAGTGTGTGTGTGTCTGGCCACTTGGTGACACTGACTGATAGAAATGGGACAACGTCAGATACTTTTTATCATCGAGTTTGTGGTGGTCGGGTGAGTTTCTGGCCAAATGCTGTCAAATCTTGTCCTAGACGTCAGTTGAATGGGGTTAGATATCTGAAGGTGATGATAGTGCACCGTTTGGAGAGTGCTGGTGAAAGTTATTTTGAAACAAAGTAAAATTGGTAAACAAGCTCTATGTTCAATCATAATTTTTTTTTAAAATGTGTAGCTTTTAAAATTATCTTAATAAACAATTTTGTTTATTTGTTGTTTTTTGCGAGTGTATAATTTCTTTACCTTTAAAAACAATGACATTTGTTTTGTTTTTAAGGCGATGCAGAACTTAATTTCAACAAAATTAAAACTAAATTAGAAGGAGGCGTCAAGTGGACCAAAACCGAACCGGTGACTCAAGCCCAGAGAGGTCCAGTGAGAAAGGTCAGTTCTTATATATGCTCCCCCCACCCACTTTAATTCATAGGTCTATTCCAACCGTCTCGATTGCTTGTTCTGTCAAATGGGGTTTAACATTGTTTATGTTGTCAAGTGTGGTTTAAGATTGATGTTTTGGCGAATGTGGTTTTAGATTGTTACAGTGTTCAAATGTGGTTTATGATTGTTAGTGTTGTCAAATGTGGTTTATGATTGTTAGTGTTGTCAAATGTTTTTTTTAAAGATTATTAGTGTTGTGAAATCGGTTTCATATGGTTTATGAATACTAGTGTTGTCAAATGTCGTTTAAGATTGTTATTTTCTCAAGTCTGGTTTATGATTGTTAGTTTTGTCAAATGTGGTTTATTATTTTAGTGTTGTCAAGTATTGTTTATTGTTTATGATTTTTCTAAAAGCGTTTAAAAAAAGTCAGCATTGAATTCACAGTGGACTTTCACACATGAATGATGACATCTTCTGAAAAGTAGATTCGTTTCCGATTGATGACAGATTCGAAAAAAGTAGATTTACCTCAAAATGGCGACAACTTCTAAATTGTAGATTCTTCACAGAATGATAAAATATTCCCACAAATCTTCATAACATTTTTTTGGACAAAATCGGATTCAAAGAGAGGATATTCTCAAAAAGGAGCCTTAGTAAAATTTTGGTATCAGCAAATGACCATAATCATTTGGTTACATTTAGGATGAGTTTGTTTTAGGTCAAATTTTGTTAGTAGGTTTAATTGTGT
This sequence comes from Omphiscola glabra, assembly GCA_964017045.1. NCBI lineage: Eukaryota > Metazoa > Mollusca > Gastropoda > Lymnaeidae > Omphiscola > Omphiscola glabra. The sequence goes on along the minus strand of OZ024802.1, from coordinate 36,615,381 downwards.
AAGTAGGTCACATTTGTTAGTAGGTCAAATTTGTTAGTAGGTCAAATTTTGTTAGTAGATCAAATTTTGTTAGTAGGTGAAAGTTTTATAGTACGTCAAAAGTGCTACATCTAATAAAAAGCCCTTGTATGTAATCAGCAATTCTCAACTAAATCGAGTCCTTACATATTTTGGACAATTCTCATAAAAACACAATCAGTGAAATAAAATCTAATTTTGTGGGGTTTTTTGTTACTTTATGGAAACTCTGCGACATTTTATCATTATTTTATGGTTACTTAATGTTACATATTTTAATGAATTGAATCTTTAAATGTATTTTTTCCAAAAAAAGGTAGAAACAGAATTGTGGACTTTTTAAAGAATTCCACTACAATTCGACTATCATTTTATTTCTATGTCCTAGGCGACTGTTAAGTTTAACAGAAGTATGGAGGATATCCTCAGTGACTTGGAGATATCTAAAGAGTCAGAAACAGTAGCTGATGTAACTCTGACAGCCGGCGTTGTGAAAGGTTAGATGAGTGTTTTCTTTGCTCTTGTACAGAGACATTTCAGGTATTGACACCAATGAGCACCTTAACGAGTCTTTTGTATAGTTAAGATTCTAGCTATACCCCGTATATAACAGAACACCTCAATATATCCTACGGTGTTTAATGACTCTGAACAGTTGAAACGACAAGAATTATATTGAGAGCTCCTACTGATACTAATTTTTGAACACAAACACGTACTTGTCTAACAATCGTCAATCTACTGCTCTCTACATTTCTCCCTAAATATGTTCGTAATATTTACCCCCCACAACCCGTTCATCTCATCCTGCCATCAATTTAATATCTCCCGACTATTCCCCTCACCCTAACATCCTCTTTTACCTGTCCCTCCATATAATCTCATCCTAACATTTCTCCTTATCCTCTAACTTTATATTCTTCTCATCCTGACATTTCTCCATATCCTCAAACTTTATATTCTTCTCATCCTAACATTTCTCCATATCCTCAAACTTTATATTCTTCTTATTCTAACATTTCCCCATATTCTCGGACTCGCTATTTCTCATTCTAAAATTCCCCCATATTTTATAACTATCAACTAACCCACTAAGTCAACTGACCCACTAACTCAACTGACCCACTTACTCAACTACCCCACTAACTCAACTGACCCACTGACACATTCCATTTCATCCAAGTAGCAAAACCCATCTTTCACTATTTTTCGCTTTTTTTTCTTATTTCTTGTTTGTTTTGAAACTCAAAAATTTCTCAAACATCATGAACTCTCAAACCCCTCACCAACTTATTCATCACCATTTCTATTACCTCAATCACCTTTAAACACCCCCCACACACCTTTCTTCATACTTGTAACTTTCACCACGCTCAGCCCGCACACTCTTCCTTTTGACACCCTCACCTGTCTCCCAATCTCCTAAAGACCCCCACAAGGTGCTAATGACTTCTGATCACAAATACTTGGCATCTTCCAATCACCTTGACTCCCATATCCTAGAAATCCTTTATTTACCAACCACTCCACATAAAAGATACAATTCTTTATTTACAAGTTATACTATTTTATTGTGGTAAATAATTGTTTTGTCCCAAAATCAGGACTTGGCGAAAAAAGTATCACGTTGACACCGCCCCCGAGAGTGGGGCAAGCCTTCATGAGTAGCATCACGGTCAAGCCGGGTCAAACCAGGACTGTCCTCAAGAATTCTAAGCCGGCTGCCCCACAAATAAGTGAATGCACACCTCCAATGAGGGCAAACGGCGCCACTGCCACCGCGACCATCAGATCAAAAGAGAGCTCTTACAAAGGTCAGTCTAGAATCAAATATTGCTACTTGAGTTCTAAGCTGGATTATATTGATTAATTTAATGATTTGATAATTAAGTAAAACATTTACATTGCTCAAAACTATTTTTTTTTAAAGATTCATTCGCATGTGTGTGTTGTGAGCCATGCAAGGGATTAGGTAGAAAGTAGCCAGTTGGCATATCGAAAGGTTTATGAGTTCAAAATGTGTATCTACATTAACGAATTACTTCTAAAAAATGTCTTCGCGGATGTCAAGCTGACCAAATGGTGTGTTGGTAATGCGGGGGAGTGGTTGGGGCTGGGGTGTACAGGATAGTGTAATGTACATGACAATCTAATGTACAGGACAATCTTGTGTACAGGATAAACTTCTTTACAGAACAATCTTGTGTAGTTTAAAACATTTTTTTTTAAACTGTGTTATTGTTTTTGCCAGTCCTATTTGATGTTCTTTATTCTTCTTTAAAAAAATATAATTGAAAGTGTTTTAATATTTAATTGGGCAATGAAACGTGACATGCGCGCTCAACTGTTATGACTCTCTAACCAAACAGGTCGTTTCGAGATTACCCTGAGCCTAGACGGTGACGTCATATTCTCGACTGGCGACCAGCAAAACATCAGAGAAATCATAAGAGATGTTCAGATAAGAGAAGAACAACCATTTTTTGCACAGAACGTTATGGGACAGACCTACTGGACTGTTACAGGAGAAGTTGAGCTTTGCTGGGATGAGCCAGACAACATTAAATGGAGCATAAATCCATAGAGAAGATTTTTTTAAGTATAATAAATCTAGAAACCTTAATTTAATTGTTTTACATTTTGTATCCAGTTTAAAAAAAGGATGTAACCAGTTATAGAATAATATGTCAAATAAATGACCTACATTAAACATGGATGTGTGAAAGGAATGACCCACTTTAACATGGATATGTCAAATGAATGACATTTTTAAAAAATGGATATGTCAAATGAGTGACCTACTTTAAACATGGATATGTCAGTTGAAATGTTTTAGCTTTATATCTGTTTCATTTCACATAAGCTGATACGTAACATAGACATGTTGTTAGCTGAACCTGTCAGATATTAACATTGGTCTTGGCAGTTCTATGTATTGTATGGCTCAGATGGATTTTTTTTAGAATTATACCTTCCCATGTTTGTAAAACTGTTCTAATGAAAATTGTATACCTATCCATGGTTGTAAAACTGTTCCAATGAAAGTTTTCTACATTGCAGGAAAATGTCATTGGGAAACAACGATCGATAAGGAAAAAATATTGTTTTGTTAAAAATTAAAATAAAAGAGCGTTTTTTTCTTTTCACCTACTTGTTTTGTTTTACGGTTTCTATGCAAGTCTGAAGACCTTATGAATCTAAGTCCCAATGTCAAGGCTCCCTCCCCACCCCATTTTAGCGACATGGTTTGCTTCTCAGTGTAATATTAACATAATTTTGTTCTACTAATAATAATGAACCATATTTTTTTTTATTAATGAAGATAAATATATATATATATACATATAGATGTATAATATGCTGGCAAAGCAGTGTCGGGTATAGAAATTACTGCAGATTTAGAATGTTTACAAAGTATACATATAAAATATGTATTAATTTAGTCGTTAATTTCAAATGTGAAATATTCATATGGTTTGTAGGATTATTTCTAAAAGTGCACAGTGCGTGTTTGTGATTATTACCAGACAAGATTAATCAACAATCAAGAAAAAAAACGCATTTTACTTATGTTCGGCAGAATTAAGTCATGTGTAAATGAAAGTATTTTCATTCAGGATTTGTGTATGTGTCTGTGTTGATGTTTCTTTGTCGACAATGCATTCATGAAAATTATTAATTGTATATAAGTTGTTTTTTTTCGTTTGTTTTTTTTGTACTATTAAATTAAAATAATTTTTGTCAAACATTGATATATCTATTATCAAATTGTTTTAAACTGTTCCACATTTTCGAGAACCCAAAAATGTATGCTTTCTTTTAATTTTTAAGATTTGTTAACACTTTGATGTTTTTAAGAATTAATAAAAAAAATAAATTACTTGAAATTTGCAATGAAATTTTTAGTTTTTATTATTTATATTAGTGTAAAATACATTAAAAATAATGAATTAAATGTTTTGTCTTAACAACAGTTCACACGTAGACGTGATCTCAATCTATGAAATCATTTTTGGTACTCTCTAACCAGCAAATAAAATGACGCGCCATAGCGGAAATAAATGTAGGCAAAATCGAATACACTCAAAAACTCTTCACAGAGACTGACATCATCTTCATGTCTTTGAATGTTCAGTTACCATCATCGTTATTTCTTTGAGAGTTCAGTTACCATCAACTTTATTTCGACCAGCAATGAGGATTTCTCTCAACCTCTGAGGGTGCTTTTTTTGAAGCTAAGAATTTAAATTTTATGAAACTTTGGCTGTTGATTTCTCAAATCAATAAGGTTGGATTTTCTGAAACTTGAAGTGTTTGTTTCTCCGGATTACCATTAAATATTACGGAGTGGGCTTCTCTGATTCGATATCAGTGGATTTCTCTGGATCTAGACGGTTCATATCTCTGAAGCAATAGAGGTGGTCTTCTCTAAATATATTCATAAAGCGTTTCGTTTTTATTTCAACATTTAGTTTACTATAAATTATGTCAAAATTTCAATCGTTTGGGCAACTATTAACAATACTTATGATCCTCTAAAAATAGTTTATGCTGACCAGACGTCTAGGAACACAGCATATTAAATTTGGCGCCAAAATCTCTGAAAGTGTCTTCTTAACTGGAAATTTTGACAATTTCAAATTCACTACTTTGTTTTGCTGTGCGTTGAGTATCGTTTAGTTTACTTGTTGGAATATAGGTATCGATACCATACAAAAACTGGGAATTTACAATGAGCACAAAATAGGATTTTATAAAATTCCCCAAATAAATGCAGGGGAAATAAAACGTAACATTTCGTGTCCATCGGGAAGACAGGGTTGCTTATATTTAGAGTTAAGTTAAAATAAATGATGCCATAACGTCTACATTTAGAACAGAAGTTCCGCAGAAATTGGGAAAAATTTTGGCCACGTAATACAGATAATTCATTTTTTAAGAGTATAAAACGGAAATATTTTCGTTAGCTTTTCGGACAGACATTGGTTTTTACATCCAGACTTAAAGAGTTCTTCTTAAATATTTGTGAAAAATATTTGATCATTTTGTGAATAATAAGGTAAGCTACCTGTATTTTTTTTTTTTAAATTGTATTTTATTTGTCGAAGATGATTCAGATATGTTGTTGTTGATTCATTTCACATGCACCACAGTCTGACAGCCAAGGATAGTGAATAATACAATAGGACTATATACTAAAGGTTAAATTATTTTAGAAACATATCTTAAGTGAAAGGTGATATGTAGGTAAAATATAATATGTAAAAGGGAAAAATAAATAAGCGTTGAGGTTAAAAAAAATGTTATCTATTTTATAATCAGTCAAGCGATTACATTTCAGTAATGCGGTCAAATCAAAATTATTCCAAGGGATCAGATCAAAACAAATCGTACCTTTCAAACTAGCCGTCCCGATCATTAACTCGTAAAATTTAGTTAATGTTTGACTTAGTTTGTTGGATTTGAGGCAATAGACAATTATAGAGCATTGGTAATAAAATAAAAGCAGAACCGAGACTATGTCATGAAAAGTAAAGACGATGACGTCAAGCTCCACCAATGCCAAACTTAATTTTTTTTATCCCTCTTATCCTATTTCTATTTTGATAACTTAATTATAACGATAAAATTCATTTTTTTTCCTTCTTCCGAATCACCTTTACAAAATATCATCAGGTAAAAAAAATATATATTAAAAAAAAAGCAAAAATCATACTAATTTTCTCGTTAGTGTATTTTTTAATTCATATTTTGAATTGATGGAAAGATTATCGTTTTGCTTCAATGGTTTTAAAAACGTATACTTTAATTTTTGTTAATGTTTATAAATTTTTTTTTAAAATTGATAACCTATTTTATTTCGTGTATTGTATAATTTTCAGATAAACATAATGGCAGAATATGATTTTTTAAAGATGTGTGAGGATTGGGCAGTACTGGATTCACGAGACACTCCAGACGACCCAAGTGAGTTTAATCAGCTTCACTGGTTATCTAAGCCGGTGACATTTAAAATCTAAGTTATATGAGTGATCACCATTTAAAGTTTAAAAAAAAGTTTCTTTCGAGTGTGCTGTATAAAATTAATTGCAACTATCATCATCTTGCAAGCAGCTATTGCAGCAGCTAAACACAATGACCAGACTGTGTGACAATAGATTTCAACAATATTGACCATCAGCCGGAGGGTACCTTGGTCAGATGAGGTATTTGTCGCCTTGGAATAAAGCTAAATTTTACCAACTTGAGGATCGCTGTTTGACTGTGACCCTTTCAAGTCTGACCATTGAACATTACTTTCAGTCTGACAATTAAACTTTACTTTCAGCCTGACCACTGAACATTACTTTCAGTCTGACAATTGAACATTACTTTCAGCCTGACCACTGAACATTACTTTCAGCCTGACCACTGAACATTACTTTCAGCCTGACCACTGAACATTACTTTCAGCCTGACCACTGAACATTACTTTCAGCCTGACCATTGAACATTACTTTCAGCCTGACTATTGAACATTACTTTCAGTCTGACAATTGAACATTACTTTCAGCCTGGCCATTGAACATTACTTTCAGCCTGGCCATTGAACATTACTTTCAGTCTGACAATTGAACATTACTTTCAGCCTGGCCATTGAACATTACTTTCAGCCTGACCATTGAACATTACTTTCAGCCTGACCACTGAACATTACTTTCAGCCTGATCATTGAACATTACTTTCAGCCTGGCCATTGAACATTACTTTCAGCCTGGCCACTGAACATTACTTTCAGCCTGGCAATTGAACATTACTTTCAGCCTGGCCACTGAACATTACTTTCAGTCTGGCCATTGAACATTACTTTCAGCGTGACCATTGAACATTACTTTCAGAGCTTGTCATAAATATGATAAAGCCACTGACGTCCTTATGACGCATTTTTTAACAAATATTTACAACTAAACTGTTCACACATTGTCTTGATATCTTTGTAATTTGGACAGTCCTGGGCAGAGCAAACCTTAACAACTTAAAGTTATCTGTTGAAGACATTAAGTGGACAGGCTTCAGACAACTGGTCAATGCAGAGTCGCAAAAGGTCAGTCAAATTTTCATAGACTACATGATGTTTTAGTGATTTTTTTAACGAGTCCTCAACATCCACAGCCTTATCAACTTTAAACAATCATCTTAACACTAGAGGTTTCATTTATCAACTTTAAACAATCATCTTAACATTAGAGGTTTAATTTATCACCTTTATACAGAAATATTAACACTGGAGGTTTCAAACAAGTGTCACATATTGATTGTCTAACTAAATATTATGAATGATTAAATGTGATTGTTTTACAAATTTTATCGAAAACATCTAGTAATGGCATCTAAAATCCCTAGTAATGGCATCTAAAACCTTGAAATGGCACCAGAAACCCCTTGTAATGGCATCGGATTGTTTGTGATGAGCAAGACGCTGATAAGCTAAAATCATGCTTGCTTCAAAAATAGCTTTAAATGTTAGTCATTTTAAATGTATGTTAACTAGTCTTTGATCATATGCAACTAAACATAGATATATGCAACTAAACACAGATATATGCAACTAAACATAGATATTTGCAACTAAACATAGATATATGCAACTGAACATAGATATTTGCAAATAAACATAGATATATGCAACTAAACATATACATATGCAACTAAACATAGATATATGCAATTAAACATAGATATATGCAACTAAACATAGATCTATGGAACTAAACATGAACATTATGCAAGTAATAGCTTGTACATTTTTAACATTATTTTTTATATAAAATGTATTTCTGATGTCAAAGCTAAAAGTCGATACTTCGAAACAGCGTTCTGATTTATGGTATTCATTTAAATTTATTTTGCCTAAATTATAGGATTTATTTCATTAAAATTTGGGGGTTAGGTGATGTGCATACAAAGGTCCCGAAATTATACACACGATATTTACATGTTCGAAAAATGACATCAAATAGACATTGCTTAACACATTTATAGCAAACGAGACTTATACAGCGCTACCTTGTACTACATATCATGACATACACGCTAGAGGTTTGTGATACATTCTACTATATGACATTCACGCTCGAGGTTTGTGATACCTTATACTATATGACATTCAGGCTAGACATTTGGGATACCTTATACTATATGACATTCAGGCTAGACATTTGTGATACCTTATACTATATGACATTCAGGCTAGACATTTGTGATACCTTATACTATGATATTCACGCTAGTGGTTTGTTTTTGTATCCACAAAGGTTTGCGTAAAATTCAATCCGTTGCAACCAAGTCTGTATAGTGGACTACAGGCGAGCAAGGAATCAGAGATGATCACAGAGGCACACTTAACAAAAGGAGTCGTCAAAGGTAGGATGTCTGTCTGGTGTCAGTCTGATGTTGATCGATCTGATGTCAGTTTGATGTCAAACTGATGTCTGTCTGATGTTGGTTACATCTCAACAAAGATATAACAATTCTTTTAAATGAGATAAAAATAGAGTATATATATAATATATATATATATATATATATATATATATATATATATATATATTTGACGATGCCCCACCTTCATGGGGGAAGGCCCGACGAAGAGCTTAGGGCAATTACTACAATTGAATGAAACATCTAGGATGGGCCTATAAATATATTAGGTAAAAAGATCAAATTGACATGAATTGTTGGTCAAAAGTCTAGTAAAAAAAAAACATTTTAAAATGTACATCCATCAAATTGATGTGTGTAGATACGGTACAGTGGATTAACAAGAAAATTGTCTTGTTTGATTATTAGTAAAAAGTCTAATTGAGTCTTTTTGTCAACCGACCAGGGTTAAACAGGCCACTACGACTTCCGGTTCTTCGTCAAACGAACGAGATTCAGAAAATTCTGGGCGGATATGTGATCATTGACCCGGGCACCAAAGACTCTACGTCAAGCAACACAATGACCGTGACCCTGGGCAGCTCGCACCGAGCTAACGCGAAGCAACCGACGCAGGCCAGGGTGTCTTCTAAACAAACAGCATATGAAAGTAAGTCTACTTTTTTTGTTTCATGTAATGGAATAAAAAAGTGTTAAAATATTTTTTTTGTAATGATGGATTGAAACTTCTTACATTAAAAGCAGGAGGAGACAAGTCCATTGCATTGTTGCTATGAAGATCATTGGTGGGGAAAGTCCATTGCATACATTAAAGTGGTTATGAAGATCACTGGTGGGGAATTATTTTGCATTGTGGTGATTATGAAGATCATTGGCGGGGAAAGTCCATTGCATTAAGGTTGCTATGAAGACATTTGGTGGGAAAGTCCATTGCATGTATGAAGGTTACTATGAAGATCATTGTTGGGAAAGTCCATTGCCTGAAAAATGGTGCTATGAGGTCTAATTTCATACTTGCAGAGTACAAAGCTTCGATTTCGGACAAAGTCATTGACCTCTACTTGTAAAAAAAAAATCGATAAATACAGAAAATATCCGGCAATAAAATAATTACTAATATCTTGTCAGACTATTTATTTAATTGTTTTGGAGTTTACAACAAAAGCTTCTCTTTCGTCTCACAGCAGCAGATTATCACACTGTGTAGTGTGTCTGTATAGTTAATTTATTGCTTTGTAACAAAATTTAAACACTACTTCACAAAGAACTACATTCACATTTTTTTACTTTTTAGGATTGAATCGTTTCTAAAGTCACATTAAATTAATTTGACCACTTAAAAAAAATAATTGGTTCATTTTTTTTTCCTGCAGTCAATTTCACAGCGACAGTTTCCTGCCGTGGAACTGTAACGTTCTCACAGGAGTCGACCGATGAGCAGGAGTTCGCTCAAATCATTGCAGACCTTCTACAGACTTATCAAATTGACGATCTGGTGGTTAATAGAATAGATGGCTATCCCTATTCCGTTTCCTTGAAAATGGCCGGCCGGTGTGTGTTTAGAGGAGAATTCGAACAGGAAGTTGATTGGCAATATTGAGATTAGATCATTCTCTAGTTCTTTGATGGTATACAATTATAGGCCAAATAAGTTCAATAAAATAGCAAAATGTTTTAACATTATTTTCTTTAAAAATGTTTCTTAAAAATTTGTGAAATTCAAAATGTAATATCCAAATAATTTTAGTTTTAAAATGTTTTAAAATGTTTCAAAAAATATATAAAAAAAAACACGAAATTTTTTTTAAAAAAAATTATGAGTATTTTTTTTAAAAAAATGAGAATTGCTGCAATAAGACAAATGAAAATTGCGATTATGGTGCTTTTATGAAAGGTTGTGTTGTAAGATTCTTGAACAAAAGAGTTCGCTTGGGTGTGTCTTAATAATGATCAATTGAATTATTTCGTTTGTTTTTTTAAAATAAACTTTTCTAGAAGCAGTGTTTTTTGTTTATATTTATGAAAATACTATGTTAAATTGTTATTTTATGATTGTATGTTCACTTTCACCTGTTTGAATGTAAGATATTACATGTCAATTATGTTAACTGTCACCTGTTTGAATGTGGTCCATTACATTTTAATTATGTTCACTTTAACCTGTTTGAATGTAGTCCATTACATTTAAAGCATACAAAATTGTACTGTGTGAGAAACAGTTAAATAAAATTGTTGAAACTAAATGTTTACTTTGTTTCTCTTAAATTGTATGTTCATCATTTTAAATAACCTCATGTTAAAAAAAAATGCTAAAAACTTAGAACTGCATTACAAGATTATAACTACAATAAAATAATCCAACAATTTAGCCTCGGGGAAATCTGGACATTTTTACTCACCAATTTCTACTAGGTCTAGTGACGTGTCATGACAACAAGGCGGTCGTTGAACTTCCTCTGATGAATACGTTATCTGGGTCCGAGGTTAATTTTTTAAATTTATTTTACAATTTATGCAGATATGATAAATCTGAACTCGGTCATATGTCTTTGTACAGCATGGGTATTTAAAATCGACTTACTAAAAAATCTGTCACTATTTTAAAATTAATATTCTGGGCAAGAAATCGGTTTATTTTTTATTTTTTTTGCGCATATTGAATTTTTCTCAATTTAAATAGGGGCAACATTTTTTTTTTATAAACTTGAAAGTAAGAAAGACCGAGGACCTTAAATCAGAAGTAGCAAAACAAAGACAAAAGCTTTTAAAAATATGTTATGTCCTTTTTAATTTATTAATTGTTATAATTTTCAAGACACTTTTTAATGTGTGCGCCTTTCTAACAACTCGTCGACAAAATGTTGAGATGGCAACTATTAGATAGTAAGGATGGGACAGCTCTGTCCCAAATGGTGAGCTGCTTTGAGATAGTAACGATGGACATCTCTGTACCTCATTTTAAATGTATATAAACAACAAAATTCTATCTAACAACATCGTGATGATATGTAAATGTGTTTGAAATTTAACGTTATTAGTTTGACATACATGAAAATGGTATCGGTTTATAAAAACATTAAGTATGTTTTTATGATCATTTTAAATTCACTTACCTCGATGCTAACAGAAGTGTACGAAGGAGTGAAAAGGGCAGGAGATGTGCGAAACGAAGCCCTTGCAACAAAAGGAACAGCACAGAAGGCCAAAATTAACCAGGAATCATCATTCTCCTGCGAGAAATGCAGACGAGATTGTCATTCCAGGATTGGCCTAGTGAGCCACTCGTCGAAGTGTAGGACTACAATATAGCTACTTCATCGTCTCGCGAAGACGGAAGGATGCCATATATATATATATATATATATATATATATTTATAATTATTATATCATACATTATAATATGAAATCATTACATTTAATTGGTGTGACGTTTGAATAGTTCAATAACTGTTTGTGCTTGAAAAAAAAATAGATCACTGGCATCCAATGTGTAAGTTCTTTGTTGAAACACAAAACATACTGTTAAAAACCCTTCATCATCAATATGTTAGCATTTAACTTTGTATGTCAACTTGCATATTTATTTGGGGAATTACCTGTTAAAGAAATTTTCATTTTCCATGTAACATAATAACAGACCAATGAATGTAATGGATATGCCTAAACACAAATGTGAATAACAGATTTTAAATTAAAGATGTGAATAATGGGGATATTCTCAGATGATTCTTCTTGTTAACGCAACTCTCAATGATCCACTGTTGCCTAGGCAACGTCTAAACTTTTGGATTCATCGATTAAATCTGACACCATTCCTGGGTAGCCTTTGGACTTAGTCGGCAGTGACATCATAGTGTGGCTCTGGAATGACATTATGGAGATGTTTAAAAAAAAATAATTGAGCAAAGATTTGAGCTGCCAGCTGGCAAACGTGGCATGAATGTATAATATAAACTATCTAATTCATGATATCAACCATGTCATGGCATGTTGAACTCAGCTCTTGTGTCATTGATCAGCTCCAAACATTTAGTTTAGGGTTTGGTGCCATTATAGAAACAACTGGCGCCCCTCTTAGCTTTTTTTTTTCATTGTTAACACGAAGTGATTCCTTTGTCCTACCCCTTTCCACCTACTCTACCTCCCCTTCTCTGTGACCAGATTGAGGTGGCTTTCAACATTAACCTCTACAAAACCGTATATAAAATGAAACAGGTCATGATCCATTTTTTTGGGAAAGTCTGTAGGTAAAACTCCAGGCCTTGGATGCAACAAGTGACAGCAGCTGGATGCTTCAAATACCGGCTCAAAATGTCATAATCCCACTAAATGCAATTTTAAACACACTAATAAATTTAGATATAGATTGGTCTTAAATTTCAACCCCACAAACGCCATTAATAAATCATTTTGGTATTTTAACTGTAAATTTTAAAATCAAGGTAAAATTCACACTCTTGGGGACTAAGTACAAATGTTGTTAGTGGACAGTCTTACCCACTGACAATTACATTTCTTGTGAATTCCCAACGGGAAAAATTTTTAAGACTTCTATACGAATTGAAGATAACCTGGGTTTTCGTGCGGCTATTTCGAAACATCTGGATGTAATCGGTGTCTTTGGTAATCGTGTTGTGTTAAAAAAAAGAGCGACGATACTGAAAACCCTGTAGATTTCTTTTGGGGAAAATCACAAATGGCGAAATTAGGTCAGTGACGTATGACGTGGAGATATTTAAAAATGCTAATTTCAGTACGGTATCGAGTTTTTAAGATTTGTATTCGATTTTATAATGCGCCAATGTTAAAAAACACAAAATATCTTATAAAACATATATGAAATATAGAAATAATCGAATACAAAAATGTTTATTGTTAATTTGTATGCTTTATTTATTAGAATTGTTTTTTTAAAGTCAGTGATATGAATTATTGAAATGTATTTCTTTATTTATGTATTTCTTTATTTAAGACTATTATATGCATCGAAAGAAAATAATGTATTTTTTATTTCAACTTTGAAAAGTTAACAAATGTTATCAGAAAAATCGGGAAACCATGGATTTTATTTCTGGTCCCCAAACCTCCGCAGTAAATGCATATTCCCGGCCGCCACGTCACAGGTGAAGTGGACAAGGTATATAACATTGCAGGACCTCAGGTCTGTACGAAATAAGAAATCCTTTTCATTTATTCCATTTTGAACATGTTTCACAAGTTTAACAGCCGTAGAAATACTTTCTTAATCTAAAATTCCGTTTATCAGGAAATGTTGAGCTACCTTGGTCCTTGCAAGATGAAGACCTAGTTAGTAAGAACTTCATGAATTGCTACCGGTAGTTCATTTATTCTGAAACGTTCATAACTTCGTTCATTAAAATGTTTAAGTTGGAAATAAAACACTGTCCGGGGGGGGGGGGGGGAAGATTGTAAAGCTTCTTCTAAATAAATCCATTAAATATAGCACTATGTAACTCCTGTGAGGGTTCTAATATCAATGCTATCTTACCCGCCATGACGGCCTGAATTTAATTCAATTTTACGCATTCGACAACTTTACTGTAAGTCGGGTGGAGAAATAAAGAAATTATATTCTCTTGTCATAATGTTCATTAAAAAAAAAAAATTAAAAATAATTCCGGTTTGGTTTATTTGGACAGTGCGGTGTATCACTATTTAAAAAAAAAATATTTTTATTGTTATATGAGGATGTGTGGATAGGTGAGGAAATGTGGATATATTAGTATTGTGGATAAAGAAAGATTTGCGGACAGAGGAGGATGCATGGATAGAGGGCATATTATTTTGATAAAGATTTCCTGTGGGAAACATGTCTATTTGAGCCATGTCAAGTCTAACAGCACCATTGACATGGACAGACCTCAGAGGAATTGGGATCCTTTCAAGCGTTTCAATCCATTTCAACTGGAATTGGCCACTGGATCCTGGATAAAATTCTAGTCTGACAAGTCCCTTGACATCTCGACCGATAATTACGATGTTCCGTCTTGCAATTTTCTCATGAATGTCAAGTTTCAACAACAGATACATACAAAAAATGTCAGTTTATGAACCAAGTTACATCAACTTGTTCTGATTCTTAAGACACGTGTAAGTCTGTGAATACAATGTTATGGAAACTGTGCAATTTTCCGTGCCCTGAATTGAACCAAACACTTTGGATGGCTTGGGAAACAAAGAGTTAATATTTAGTAGTAGTGTTATACAGGTTGGTATAGTTTTAATGAATGTTGAAACTAATTTAACTTTTATGCGGTTGTGTTCTTCACCTAAATGATATTTTATGTAAAAATCAACTAAAATTATGAGATGGTATAAAATATAATGATGGGATGGTAATCAAATGGTATAATGGGATGGTAGGATAATAAACTGAATCCTTTAAATAAGAATAGGCAGTTTCAGTTATACACGAGAAACTATAGTCTTTTAAGTTCCTTGTATTGGACGTGACACTGGTATTTATCTATAGGCTTCCACCACCGCGTTTTAGTTTAGTCTGGGCACGTTAGGGGGGGCACGCCCCTGACTGCGGTGGTGCCTGCCGACTATGTCCAGATTCACTTGTCCTGAAATAGCCTCCCATCTAAATCTTAACACCGAGATAAGTCTACAGTGTTGGTGTTGTGACTGGTAGGACATGTTGTTTTTTCACAAGCACTCCCACGTTATATTCCCACACCAAAGTCTGTGTAACCATGCCCACCATTCTCTTGACCGTTGTCTACGTCATTTTGACGTCATCCATGAACGTAATACATGTCCACTCTCTAAACCGACGACCACGAGTCGGTAACACGGCCAGGTCGAGAACCGCGCTCTCTCTCTCTCTAAATGTCCCCTTTTAATAAAAATAATGTTTACTAATTTGACCATTGCCTCTATTGTTTCGAGAATACGCCCCTGTAAGAACATGACATTTTTTTTATGTTGGATAGTTGAAGATAATTAAGTAAAATGATATCTGAGTAAGATATTTATTTCAAAACCAAATCACCAACAATAAGAAATTTTTTTTTTTTTTTTTTTTACACAATGGACCATTTAGTTATTTAAACCTGAGTCTAGTAATTTCGTGACAGTTGCGTGAAGGCTAAAAATAAAACCAACTAATGACTATATCCACTATATTGTCCCTAGCAATCCATAGTTAAGAACGACACGTCAGAGTTAGCGGACACGTCAAAGTTAAAGACAATTTCTGGGCCTCCAGAAATAGCCCGCTGAAAGGTGTTAAGGTTTTATTTACGTGGCGAAAGTAGGTCACCGCACCACGTAATGGCGGTCACACGTCACAGCGCCTGGTAACGAGGATTTCCCTCGTTAGGTGGCGCTGCGAGCGGGGATTCCCTTTGACAAGAACGTCCATTGCGTGTCCTTACTTTGATATAATGTTTTATCAAAATGTTAATGTTAGTTTTTAGAATTACGTTCCGAACAGAAAAAAAAAAAAGAAATTAAACTAGTGGGAAATCGCCACGTAATAAATTTTAGCTAACGTTTTTTCAAGCTCCACGTATTAATTCTAAAAAAAAGTTTTTTTTGTTGTAAAACTCCGAATGTTGGTAGGACTTAATGTCAAATTTCATAGTTCCACACACAGTCAAACACGTCATATATGGGAATGTTGTTGGCATTTAGACAAGATCTTTACGTGTCTTTATGACGTGTCTTATTTACGTGTCTTCATTACATGTCTCAATAACGTGGATGCTATTTTTTAACACGAGTAACAATGGATCACGAAATAAGGAAAGTGTGGAAAGTTGGGGAAAAAAAGGATTGGGGGTGGTGTAAACTTATAGAATTATTTTTCATTTTATGGCATATGGTGTCTTACTCAATATTTTTGTAATGTAAATTCCTGTACTTTATAATCAATTTATAATTCGTATTTCTATGTGGAATGTCTTACAAGAAATCTCTTTATTATCTAAAGCAGGCCCGCACAACTCAAAATGTAAGGCAGGCCCGCACAACTCAAAATGTAAGGCGGGCCTGCACAACTCAAAATGAAATGCTGGCCGCAATACTTTATGAAAATCTTGTGCGGGCCGAAAGAAAATAGGACAGGATGTGAAGCTATTAAGAAAATAATCATAATAATGAATATTTCGTTACTTCGAGGGCTGCATAGTGCGTACTGGCGGGCCACATGCTGCCCGCGGGTCGTAAGTTATGCAGGCCTGATCTAGTCTACATAAATATATATATATGTATTTTAATATATATAAATATATATATATATATATATAATGATTTACTGTTTGGTCCCATTTTGTTTAATGAAACCGGCTTCTGTGGTGTTGACCCATTGACCCCAATACAGATTAAATGCTGTCGTACGACAGTCCTAAGTAACGCGTTCTGTCAAGTACAACACCGTGATCGATAGAATCTCCCTTCGGCCACCTGGCGCTATGACGTGTTCACGAAACTACTGGGAATGTGCGCGCTGTTTGACGTGGCGCGTATTTTGGTAGACTGCGCTCATTTTGATTACCTGATGGGGGGAATTTCTGTTAACTCAAAAAAATAATAATAATAAATATTACGTGTATTTTGAAGAACATGTCCATTTCTCAAATGCCCCAATTCATGTCCACGTAATGTTGCAAGGTATATAAGGCCTAAATATGTACAAGTATTTTACTGATCTCTTGAAAATCTTCACTAAAAAAGTTAAGAAACGCTCTTATCTTTCCATAAGTTAAAGACAATTTGATATAATGTAAGTAAATATAAGGTAAAATATGTGTTCTTATCTTGAGAAAAAATTTCCAATAATGTTGAATTGAAATGGTTGATTGAAGGAAATTTTAACTCATGTAGTAATGTACCTGATGTAAAGAGAAAACTAAATTGTAATGCTAACTTCCATTATTAAACAGATGAAAAGTTTCAAAAAAGATAAGATAAGATTCTTTTATTGATCCGAACAAATGGGAATGTTTTTGATTACATTGTGCATATACATTTTCAACACACACATGATTATATTTAAAAAAAAAAAATAAAGTTCACATGTTCAAGTAAAATAATTTATACACAAGACATCTACAAACAGTGGAATTGTTATCAAAAGAACTTGAGTTTTAGCGTAATATCTGTCACCCTTCATAAATGTTACCTTCATATATGTCATCTTTGTATATGTCATCTTTATATCTGTCACCTTTATATCTATCATCTTTATATAGGTCATCTTTATATCTGTCATCTTTATATAGGGCATTATTATTTTAACAATTAATTGATTAACGTATACACATTCACTACATAAATAACACCATATTTTGTTTATATTTTTTATCGAGTTTAAACCTTATTGTAGATGTCAACAAATCAAACACGTAAGCGTTTAATATAAATTCAATGTAAGCGAAACATTATTTATTTGTGTGAACATAAAGATGCTCCCATCTTTTGATTTAACTTAAACATTTGTCAAAATTGTTTACACGTTTTCTTGTTTAATGTGTTGGTTTTTTTAAAAAATTGTTTTTGGTATATCATTTCTTTATTTGTACATCTATTTTATTTGTACATCTATTTTATTTGTACAGACACAATCAAAGACATGGCAGCTCCAGACAAGACTTTCATAGACTTGGATCAGATTGTTAGAGAGTGGAAGAACCTTGAAGGCGTAAGAGGTAATAACAATATGAACTAATACGATTTTAAACAAAGACTTGTATAACGCGTGTAGGACCTAGACTCAGGAAACGGTTCTAGTTTTGCGTATACTATCTGCAAACTTTTTAAATAAATGGATACACAAGGATGAGCTCCACACACAATTAAAAGAAGGCTGCACCTATAGGTACACGGGTACACGGGTACCAGAATTAAGAGGTTGGGATTAAAAAACGATTTAAAATATTATTGTTGGGTTTGTAAGACCAAATGACGTATCAAATGAAAGATATTTGAATGGACTATGCGTTTGTAAACTTAATTCTTCATTTTAACTAAAATAAACTACTACAAATGACATCCGAAGACCATTAGTCAAAATGGACCCAGACACGCAGCGACGCCATTCGCACCCGGGTACCATTAAGCTCAATGCTATTCGGATGTGATTTGACGCTTCGTTAAAAGAAAGGCTGATATTCCACCATTTATTGCCATTTTTTTGGTGTAAAATATATCAGTCAATGAATTGTGTCTAATAATTTCATATGATTACCACTTGATTTCATATAATTACCACTTGATTTCAGGCGATTACCACTTGAGGAATCTGAAACTCAAAGTCACCAACATCCAGTGGACAAACGTCACGTGTCTGTCTGATCCCATGCAGGCAAACACGTCACAGGTACTCGCTAACACAAACGCTTAGCAGCAAATTGTTGTAGATACTTTTTTAAGAAAGCGATTGAAATTGAGTATGGTTTGAGGTTAACATATCACTCTCTAACTAAGAGACTTTGTTTATTTTATATACAACTCGTATGTTTGTGTTTTATTGAAAGCAGCCCCCATTTGTTTTGTTTTTACATGTACTTTACGTATTCTTACGCCTGTTCTACTTCTTTGTCTCTGTTTTCTAAGGCCTCCGCTCAGTACGTCACACAACAAAATCAGCGCTGCGCCAACATCAAGGCCAAAGTCAAATCCAAAAAAGGTACCCACGTGACCATCAACACAGGGGTTGTGCCAGGTAAACATTTTGTTGTTGCTGTTGTTGTTGTTGAGTAGTAGAGTGAAACGAAATCAGATGATTCAATGAAGAATTCGATTTTAATAAACTTGTTATAAGGAAGAGGGCTTTAAATAATCGTGTAATACAAATTCTGGAGGCTTGATATATATTCTAGTTTAAAATTATATGTTTGCTGTGCCCTATTAGATACGTTGCCCCTTTTCATGTCTACCCACAGTGACATTTTTTTTTTGGTTTATCCCACTTTAAATCAGTCCCCGATCTTTGCAAACCCCCTATTTTGTTTGCATCCTATTTTCGAAATAATTATTTTTTTTGTATTACAGTCATGCGCCCATGTCATAAAAAATATCAGAAATTAAATATATATAAATATATATATATATATCGTTGACGTATATTGCAGGTCTGCACAATAATTTTAAGCTACCGTTGGCTGGACTTCCCCAAAACATCATCGAGGCCACTGGACCATTCCTTGAGATTGACGTCGGCGTTGCAGAGACTGATAGAAATTCCCAGACGCTGACATACCATACTGAATTCCCCCACACCATCGACCAGACGGACAGCAACGTGCCAACAGTGGCACGGGCAGAGATTGCATACAGGACTGGAGATTATATTGGTGAGTTCATTAATCATGAATCTTAGTTCAGCCGGTTCTCAACCTGTACTCCGCGGAACCCTAAAACCTTTTCAAGGGTATCTATGGTTGCTCCAGAAAACCCTTAAACACCATTAACTTGTGTGAGATAGAAATTGGCCTTAAAGGGGCTCCGACATAGAAAATGATTCTAAACATTCTTAAATAAATATCCGTGAATCAAAAGGTTGGTTACCACTGGTCTAGTTCATTCATTGCTGCCTAATTCATTCATTGCTGCCTAATTCATTCATTGCTGCCTAATTCATTCATTGTGGTCTAGTTCATTCATTGTGGTCTAGTTCATTCATTGTTGCCTATTTCATTCATTGTGGTCTAGTTCATTCATTGTTGCCTAGTTCATTCATTGTTGCCTAGTTCATTCATTGTTGCCTAGTTCATTCATTGTTGCCTAATTCATGCATTGTTGCCTAGTTCATTCATTGTTGCCTAGATCATTCTTCGAATTTATTTTCATTCACAAATTTTTAATTTGTTTTTTTACGCCCCACGTCGATCCAAAACTGTTAATAATTGAGTATTGTTATCAACAGCTCAGTTCACTGGAACTGCCCAGCTTGAAGGTGAAGTTATCTGCAACGACGGCCTGTCGGTGGAGCAGACTCCCATTGCTGAGGTTGTCACGTGCCTCAAGTCGAAGTCAAAGCACGTGGACAAGCTGTGTGTGACCGGAAAAGGCCTGCAAGTGGAATGGAAAATTGGGGGCGAATGTCATTTCTTTCTGGGGACCGATGTCACCGTGTCCTGGAAGTAGATGTGACCTGGAAGTGGGGAGAATCTGAGAAGAGCTCTAATGTAAGAGCGGGATGTCACTCAGAATGTCACTCAGAATGTCACTCATAATAACACTTAGAATGTCACTTAGAATGTCACTCAGAATGCCACTCAGAATTCCACCCAGGGACATACCAAATACAGTACAAAATTTAAAGATATTTTTACATTTTTTTTCCTCCATGAAATAAAAATCAATAACATTGAACTGTTATACTCGAAAATAAAGGTTTGGGTTTAGAAAGGTTAAATAGTTTAGACATTCTCTGTAGCATCTACACACTTTTGGATTAGCCTCAGAGATATTTCTTCTGTTTTGTTTTTAAATCACTGATGAATCAAATTCTTTAATACTCATAGGTCGTGTATTCCAAAACTTGTTATGGATTTACTGCTCTCCAAACCAACAATTTTTAATTCATTATAAAGCTAGAAATATACATTTAAAAAAAAAAAAGAAATATTTTGATATCTTAGAAATAGGTAATTTTTTTTAATTGCTCAATTGTATGAAATAAAATCCATTGGAGTATTATTTAAAATTCATTTTCAATTTTAAAAAAAAATGTAACAACAAAATTTGTATATATAATTTTTAACGACTTTTTTATTTGCATATTTCTTTTTCTTATTTACACTAAATGATTGCTCGTTTGCTCATGTTGTAATACAAAGGCAATGAAATCTCTATCTTTTTTGTTCCTTTGCCTTGTTAAAAAAATACATAATACTTTTTAAATTGTTTCATTTCATCGAGCATCTTTAATTGCTTAATGATTTTTTTATTTTGTTTTAAATTTAATTCATCAATTTTAAATATTCCATTTTCGTCTATATTTTGAGGAACCGTGATCGATGTATTTGTAATTCTGGCTCCTATTCTGGCTTCTTTGTGTTATTATTTTTTTGTTTTAAATTCGAATTTTTGAACAGTTGGTGTACTTAACAATATATATAAAAAAAGACATTAAATTTTTTCGTTTTCTGGGGAAAAATGTGATTTTTAGGCGTACGCTATTAATAGTCGTAAGTAATCGAGGATGGACAGAAATTCTTTGACAAATTTAATTTTTTAGTGTGTATGTGTGTGTTAAGAACACAGGTGCAATTACTTCAAAAGACATCAACAGCTTTTTCTGTTAGTTGTTGTTGTTATTTTCATTTTTAAAAAATAAACAATGGCATTTAGAAATACATTCCTTCATAGCGTATTTGTTTCGTATTATTAAGAACTCATTTTCTTATATTTTTTAAATAAAAAAATCTATAAACAAGAATTTTTGTCTCTTGTTTCTATTATTAAATAGTTAATTTTTTTTTAAAACTCTAAATTGTTTGTCATGTTCATCGTATTTCAAATGAACATAAATCAATTGTGTCAATAATTTATGAACTTTATTTAGTTAATAGAAAATATTTAATATTATTAATGAGGCCTCATTATTTTTATTTTTAGAACACTCGACATGTGATCGTGCTCTTGAAGGAATTACTTAATAATAATTTTGTTTTGGCTTCGGTTACATGTCACAGGCACACATTTTCGAACAGTTATGATGATTATAAAGCAATCAAATGAACTGTGGCATAACTTCCGTTACAAGATCACGGAGAACGGCTAACAACAGTGCAGTCGTGTGCACTCTCTAATTCACCGTTTTATACATTAATTAAAACAGAAATAATTCCCAGTGCTAGATTTTATCTTTGAACATTAGATTTTTAACATTTATTTTTAAACAGAGTGAGTTTAAGAACAGTGCAGTCGTGTGTACTCTCTAAATCACCATATTATACATTAATTAAAACAAAAATAATTCTCATTGCAAAATTGTATCTTTGGGCATTAGATTTGTATTTATTTTTAAGCAGAGTGAGTTTAAGAACAGTCTAGTAACGTGTATTCTCTAATTCCCTCGTTAATTAAAACATAAATAATTCCAGGTGCCACATTTTATTTTTAAACATTAGATTTTTTGCGTGGCTTCTTAAATAATTTTTTTTTATTAAGCATATTGAGTTTAAGAATAGTAAAGCCGTGCGTACATACTAAATACTCGCTGTTCAGCTTAACTAATACATTATACATTTTCTCTTTAAAAAACCGTCTTGTTAATAATGTGGGTAAAAGTGTCTGGAGCTGTTCCAAGTCATTCTTTTAGAAATGGACTTCACAACATCAAGTACTGTGTAACATAGAGACATAGAAAGGAGAAATCGAATGGCACACAATTTAACTCCAGGCCTTAACGCGAAGTTATTTTAAATATTCTTTTAGAAATTAAGATCATGTTTCCACATGATTTTTGTTTTTTAGCTTATTTTATTTCCTGCTTTGACTAGTACAGTATATGAATCACTTTTAAATCAAGCCATTGTTTTGAGAGTCCTCCCTCACTACTGTATAGTTGAACTTACCTTGGAGTCCTACCTCACTACTGTATAGTTTAACTTACCTTGGAGTCCTAACTCACTAATGTATAGTTGAACTAAAGCCTTGGTTTTGAGAGTCCTACCTCACTACTTTATAGTAGAACTCAAGCCTTGGTTTGGAGAGTCCTACCTCACTACTGTATAGTCGAGCACCAGCCTTGGTTTTGAGAGTCCTACCTCACTACTGTATAGTTGAATTTAACTTTGGTTTTGATAGTCATACTTCACTACTGTATAGTTGAACTCAAGCCTTGGTTTTGAGAGTCCTAGATCACTACTGTATAGTTGAACTCAAGCCTTGGTTTGGAGAGTCCTACCTCATTACTGTATAGTTGATCTCAAGCCTTGGTTTGGAGAGTCCTACCTCATTACTGTATAGTTGAACTTAAGCCTTGGTTTGGAGAGTCCTACCCTCAAATGAAATTAAATAAATCAGAACTGAATTTTGTTTAGGGAGACACATATTTGTTGCTTTATTTAGAAAGGAAACGCCTTTACATGTACATTAGAAATGTATGCTGTTGTTTTCGTTCAAAATGATACGTTTTTAACCGAACACAATTTATATATAAATAATACGAAATATAGATGTTATATATATATATATATATATATACGTCAGTCTATACAGATATCGCGAAAAATTTGAAATTAATTATCGGTGTGGTTAAATGAAAAGTTAATCAACCATTCTGAGTGTACCGAGTTCATTCTGAGAAAGTGGTGCTCTTTTGCGATTTAATTTGTTTATAAAAATTGGTTTCAATTACATCCTTTAAAAGAATCCAGTACATGCCAACTAAATGCCCACTATATGCCCACGATATGCCCACGATATGCCCACTATATTCCCACTACATTCCAACTAAATGCCCCCCCAAATGCCAACTATATGCCCACTATATGAGCACTATATGCCCGCGATATACCTACTATATGTCCACTATATGCCAACATCCCACTATATGAGCAATATATGCCCACTATATGAGCACCACATGCCAACTATATGCCCACTATATGAGCACCACATGCCAACTATATGCCCACTGTTAGCCCACTATATGCCCATTCAATTCTTATTACATTACCACTATATGCCCACCATATGCCCATTATATACCAACTATATGCCTACTATATGCCCACTATATGCCCACTATATGCCCACTATATTCCCGAAATATTACATTTTCAAACACCTTCAAAATAGTTAATACATTCAAAAAATTAGAACGTTAAATTAATTCTTTTTTTAAAATTCCATTCACAACTATGTGGTAATTCTAATATCATTGCCCACAAGAACGAAATCTAGAAGTTTAATAATGGTCCATTTCTATCGCACACGGAGAAGACCATCATGAATCTACAAGAGCAAATATTTCTCAAAGTACACGGCCTATGAGAATAGTAAATGTATCACTCTGCCCACGTAGCGAAAGTAGGCCATAGCGCAGTCGGGTGTTGCAAGGGACCGCTGCTTGGGGGTGGTTGGTAAATTTTTCAGATAAGTAAAGACTTGTCTCCAGGATTTTTTCCCTACCAGAACGTGTTGGTCTTCTTTTGGAAGAAAAATGTATTGTCAAGGGGGAGGGGGGGATAAGTATTAACATACACTTCAACCACGCGATTTAGTTGTTTGTACTATTTCATATTTGGGTTGGGGGTTGGGGAGTAGAGGGTTGGTGGGGGGTTGGGGGGATGTGGGGGGGGGGGGGGTTGAGGTGGCCACGTAAGCGCGCCACTTAATTGCCACGTAAACGTTTTAGTTGTGTGTTTTATTTTATTTTTTTGCTTTTAGGGTTGGTGGGGGAGGATGGAGAGGGGGGAAATTTCAACTAACATAATGAAGGTCATGTATTCTATATGACGAAAAATATGAACTTTAAATCACGCGGTGTCCCAAGAGTTCAGTCTCGAAAGCAGGCTGTGACTGGAGACCCGTAACTAGTATTTGGAATATTACTCGACCTTAACCTTGAGTAACTTGAAAATAATTTCGGTTGGCTTAACTCGCCACCCTTGAAGTCCCCCACACCCCCACCCCCCCCCCCCCCCCAAACAAACAAAAAACTTTTAACAAATTCAATACTTTAATGAATAAAAAACTTTTTTTTTTCTTTAATGCTGAAACTAAAGTTATATTCAGCGTTCTAATAATGTTCTTTAGTTTATGGAGTTATTTTATTTTAAAAGATTCAAATGTAAAATAAACTAGAAAGTTCTTCAGCCAATTTTAAACATATGATTTCTCTACAGCAATAGAGTTTGACCCCCTAGTCAAGTCATTGCGAAAGATATGCGAAATATTCAGATAATCGCAAGGGCAGAGTGGGCTGTGATTCTTCCTACCAGGTAGTGGTGATAAGAGACGATACTGGCTCAGAGAGCCGTTAGTGTTAATGGAATCAGGGTGGACTGGGAGTCGCCCCTACAATGTAGTGGTGATACGAAACTATATTTGCTCAGAGAGCCGTTAATTGTTATTGGGATCAGGGTGGACTGGGAGTCGCCCTACCAGGTAGTGGTGATAAGAGACGATATTTGCTCAGAGAGCCGTTAGTGTTAATGGGATCAGGGTGGACTGGGAGTCGCCCTACCAGGTAGTGGTGATAAGAGACGATATTTGCTCAGAGAGCCGTTAGTGTTAATGGGATCAGGGTGGACTGGGAGTCGCCCTACCAGGTAGTGGTGATAAGAGACGATATTTGCTCAGAGAGCCGTTAGTGTTAATGGGATTTCACTGTAAAACCGTTTCTGCCATCTCCGTGATGACTTTACTGCACACAATAAAGAAAGGAAATGACCGGTTTGTTGCTTGGCTTGGTGTGTTGTTTGGTGTGTTGTTTGGCTTGGTGTGTTGTTTGGTGTGTTGTTTGGTGTGTTGCTTGGCTTGGTGTGTTGTTTGGTGTGTTGCTTGGCTTGGTGTGTTGTTTGGTGTGTTGTTTGGCTTGGTGTGTCGCGGCCTGCATGCCAACACCCCAGAAATAGCGGACAAATAAAACAAAAACACATTCAGGGCCTTTGTGTTGATGAGACAGGAGGGCAGTGGCGTAGTGAGGGGTGGGCATTTGGGGGGCGCTACTCACAAAGGGGCTCAAAATGGTATATTTTACATATAATATTGTTATGTTTTTCGAATAGGGGGGGGCGCTAAAAAGGTATTGTGCCCCGGGCGGGAGTTAAGCTCGCTACGGCACTGCGGGGGGGGGGGGGGGGAGATATAAGAAAATCACAAAACTAAAAATAAAACTGGCGTTTGATTGAACTTTCGATACCACCATTTTCTTAAATATTTTCCAACAAAATATCTTTACATTCCCAGAAGAAAAGTTAGAAGAATTACGCTAATTAATAAATAAAGTAGAAAATTTATTTTGCGTTTTGTTTCTCCTATATGAATTGAACTATTTTTAATGGAGCTCTTTAAAAATTTAAGATGAATTCGTTTACCAATTTTTTTTTTCGTTCTCAACACATTTAAAGACTTAGTTCATGGTAATGGTATTATGTATATCTATTTAAAAATTCTCCGCAGCGGTATCGATACCGTATATTGTACTCGTTTTTCATATCTCCAACCACGTAAGAGCAGAACTGTTGAAAAAAATAAATAAAAATGGCTGAGCTTCTAAAAATAACTTCAGGGAATTATCAAATTGAGAACTGGCCAAATTTATCTTTCTTTTATAAGCAAGAAAATGTATGTTCTCCATAAGCATTCAAATGTAACTTTAGAAACACATTGACAGTTATACATATTTTTTTGTTCAAAAAGATATTGAGAGGTGACAACCATTTATATAACTTTTACAAAAATTTTATCTTAATAAAGAAGTGCGTTAAAAGGGGGAAAAGAAATCTCTGCTTAAGTTGGCCTGAAAAATAAGTTGGATTTACCGCACAAATGAAATGAGATAAGAGGGAACTATTTCTGGAGTATCTCCGCAGCGACTGACCAGCCACGTCATCACACCAGGTCATGGGTATATAAGCCCAGTCCCATGACAACGCAAGACACCAGTTTGAGAGTGAGAGTACGGTTAGAAGAGTCAACAGTTGTGTGATTTCCAAGCTTACTCATTGTATGTTCTCTTTTAGAAATGCGCTTAGCGCAATTTGATGTTACAGAATGACGACCATAATGTAGACGTATTCGACGATTTGATTTTTAAAAAAAATTTAATTGCGATGGTTTATGATTTAAATACAACGATGAGTTGTAGAAAGGTTTGGAAAGTTATAGAAAGGAAGAGTTAAACATTTGTTTATTTTATGAAAGGCAAAGTTTGTGTTTTCTGAATATGTTAGCGCCTGCATCTCTGATTGGGATTGAAAAAACAACAAAATTGAAATACTTCTCCTGTTTTAATCTGTGTAACTAGGCCGTGTGGCGGTGTGGCCGTGTGGTGGTGTGGCCGTTCCCCAAAAATATACATCATGTTCAAAATCGTTTTATTTATAAGTATTTAATTTCAATGTATGATTTTCTATGTTTTTTCTCTCTCATCTTTACCATTTCATTTGTTTATCCTCAGATAACCAAGGGAAAACCTATGTAATATTGTATAACGTGATTACATAGCTCTAAAGATCGTACTAAGATTATGGACTGGGAGGAGACTATAATCTCACAAGATGGTATTGAATGTAATTCTGGACTTAGACCTGTATCTGAGACCATCATCTCACAAGATTTCATGGAAATAACTTATGGTCATTTTAGTTTAAATAAGAACAAAATAACCCAGTTTTTTCTGAATGTCGTTTTAAAACAGTGGAATTCGAAAAGAAGCATCAGACATTTTTAAAAAAAAGGATCAATTATTTGATGTAACCAAAAAATTAAACAAAACGAAAGCAAAGGTAAAGTATGCAACTGGTAGGGGCAACTGGTAGGGGCAACCAGTCGGGGCAACCCATAGGGGCAACCATTAAGGGCAACAAGTCGCGGCAAACATGGAAGGGTGTTGTCTAAAAGAATATTATAAAGACCTTTTGCGTATGAAATAAAATTCCTAAAATGAAACATTTTTAAAATTCGTGTTCCAACTTGCAGGTCCTTGAGATTAGGCGCCTAACTCGATCAAACTTTCTTGCTCTGAATTTCAATACTGTCAGTGTCAGAGCTTAACTGGCTGTGTCACGGTACAGTGCCGTCACTGACATACCAGCTTTTTTGGGGTATCCAGCCATGACAAATATGTTCCCACCTAATTTATATGTACAAGTATATATGTACAAGTATATATATATATCCACGAGTGTAAACTTGAACCATAGTCATCAACATACTGATGACTTTTTCCAGTCAGCTTAGCGGTGGGGGGGGGGGGGGAGAAGTTGTCATTCACAATCACGGTGAACATTTTTTTAATAAGGAGCCCTACTTTGTAGAGGCGTTATGAAATGTTATTATGACAATACACTGCTATTAAAACCATATTTTAGTTGTTTCTCATAATCTCAAAAATTTTATCATGGAAATTGTTTTAAATCATACCAGTTATTTTTTTGTTTAAAACTGTCACTTTTTCACCAATTCCTGCCACCCCCCCCCACCCAAACAAACAAACTATATCCCACGTTAAACTGTGGAGTTTTTCATGTTAAAGCTCTTGTCTGGCTGACTTCCCTTAACATCGTTTTAAATTATTATACATTTTATAAAGGTTTTATTTAAAATGGGCAATTAAGTCTCATATAATCAGATACATTTATATCATTAGATATATATATATATATATATATATAATTTTAAAAAATATTATCAGTTATGTATGTATATATATATGTATGTATAATTAAAATAATTTTGTTAAACATATGTTTAAATGTTCAAAACATTAGAATTATTATTTTTTTTTGCAAATCACTCTTTGTAATTACGTTGACATAACGTCGATTATAAAAAGAGGAGTACCGGTACACACCTAAGTGACCAATAGTACGTCACAGTTCTCAGTGACACAGATGCATGAACTAAGCAATAACTAAACTATCGTTCAGTCTTCCAAAAATAGCCTGCCCCGGTGCGTTGTGGGAAGAAATCAATACCAAGGTCGTACGCTGTTGTAAGTAATCTGGTGACGCGGAATTCCTCTCGCCGCTGGGTGGCGCTGTAGGGGGAATTTTTTCATTGGATCTTACGTGTCTAAAGGGTTTTCCTATTCGACGCTCTCTTAAAATCTGTTTGATTAAAACATCGGATCACACGTTTCACAATGACGTGGATCAAGTCAAAGGACACGTATTTTCTGTCATCATTTTTAACTTTTCCCAAAAAATCTTTGCCACGTAAGAGTTCTGGTCTCAACTTGTTTAGGAATGTCTGGCACAGAAAAGGGAAAAGAAAAAAACACGGAAATTTTGAAAATTTCCGAAACTTTTAAAATAAACTTACTTCAAATAAACCACGCAATGTACCTTAAGTCAACGTCAGGGAAAAGGAGGAGGAGGGAGTGAGGGTGGGGGGTAGTAGTTTGTTTGAACTAAATTCTTTAAGTGCATAGTTTTAGTTTACATAAATCTTTTTTGGTGGAACACGTAATGAGGAACACGTGATGAGGACCATGACGTGGCGATGAGGGAGGAGTGGAAATTTTTTGGGCGCCATAAAGACAAACTATATTTCTTTTTGTGAATAGGTTTGACGTGGTTTAAGGTCAAGGACTTGGACTCGTTTTTTCATGTCCGACCACGTCCAAAAACTGACGTGTGACCACGTGATTGTGGAAATTTTTGGATTTGAATAAAATGTTAAAAATATCATTTACATAGGGTTTGGTTCTTTTCATGCTTTGTTCTGTAAAGTTTTGGTATTCAGTAGGTTAAGGCCGTGCCAGGTAAATGAACTTAAAAAGAAAGTGGGAAAATATTTTTTTATAAGGATTTTTATTTATTATGCAAATCTTAAGTTTCGCCCAGACATGTTGAGGCCCATAACAGTGTTACATTTATTTTACATTTCGAATGCGTTTTGGGAAAATAAAATTTTCCCAACAGTAATGTGTTGAGACTTGTTGATTGTGTGATTACCAGGTTACTGTTTCAAGAATGGTGAAAAAATGTCTGATTTAGGGCCCCCTTAGCGGTCGACCATTAATTACCGCACAAAATTTTAATCAATTATTGACCGCCCCCCCCCCCTTTCTTGTCAACAAAAGTAAAATATGTTCAAACCCCCTACCCCTATTTTGTTAACGTCAATTAATGGACGCCCCCTTAGCAGAGCCTCAACGTTTCGGGGGTTAAAGGTGAACTGTGTGTGTGTTTGTAGATGTGTGTGTGGGGGAGGGGGGATGAGTAGAATGTATGATGCCATGTCTACAGTAAATTGTTTTGAAATACATGAATTTTTAGCATTAAAAATATTAATAAGGCATTCCTTACATTCACGGGTGAGTTACTAAATAATTTAAAGGTTTGACTCATGAATTTTATTTTCTAAAATGTAGTAAAGAAACAGAAACAGAAACAGATTTTAACGGGAATAAAATAAAAGCTGGTACAATGTAATTTAACATTAAAACATAACAAACATAACACGCATATACATTAAAGCTGTTATTTAAATGTTACAGTCATGCTATACGTCAAAAAATAAACCATTTTGCAATGACCGTACTCTCTAGCTAGCAAGATACAAAATCTTTTCGACTGTGCTCGATCGCGGTGTATCGCGCTTAGCAAAGCCAGGTGCGCGGATCGATACCTGGTTTAACAAAACTGCCGGGAAGGACCGCCCACTTACGTGGCGCGCAAGAATTTCATTACATATTGGGGGGAATTCTCATATGCAAAAATGAACATTACGTGTATTTTGAAAAAATAATAAAATTGGTGTCTGTCCTAAAGTTTGGCCACGTCATGTCACTGGGTATATAAGTCCATATTACTTCATGTTATATTTTTTAGATTCTACTTAGTCAGTTTGTAAAATAAAAAAAAAATTACATTATAAAAAAAACAAAACAAAAAAAAACAAATTTAAAAGCAAAAATATTTATTTTTAGAACCGAAAAAAATCCGGTAAGTTCTGTTAAATTAAAATATATATATTTTTTTCTTTTCAGATCATATTTGTTTAATAATATAATAATAGTACGCAATTGTTATGTTATCTATACAAGACTACGTCTTTATTACTATAACTGAATTGTTATAATTACTAGTAAATAATTGGATTTATAACAGTTTTAAAATAGTATCATCATATCACATGATTTTTATGTATATTTACATAACTTTATCAGTGCATTTTGTCTTATATAAATATATATATTTATGTAAGTGTGTGTGTGTGTGTTGTTGTGCATGTGTTTGTGTGCGTGTGTCTCTGTGTTGACTTTCCAGCAACTGCACGCATCTCCCAGTGTCTGTATAGCAAGTTGCAAATAAAATGCTTCTCTGTTTTTGACAAGAACTTGACTTTAAATTTCTCTTTACATGTGCAGTCTTTAAACAACAATGGCCAGATCCGACAAGACTTTTGTTGACCTGAAAAGAATTACCGATGAGTGGATGAATTTTGAGAATGTCAAAGGTGAGAGAGAACCGGAAAAAATTATCTATAAAAAGCTCTACAGAAATATCTCTCAAAGATCTGTTGACATATCTGTAAAAGATCAATAGAAATATATGTAAAAAGATCAATAGAAATATATGTAAACAGATCTACATAACTATATGTCAAAATATGTAGGCATATCTGTAAAAAGATCTAGAGAACTATCTGTAGAAATATCTGTAAAAAAAAGATCTATAGTGTTCACCACCTAAATCTGGTGTTTTCTTAATTTTAGAACTAATCAGGGCTTCAATAGTCAGAAAACAATGGGTTCATCTGGTGTTGGGTTAAAACTAGATAAAAAGTTTATGAATAAATATTTATGAATTCATCCTAGGCATTCAACTTTTTTCTTAAAAATAGAACAAATTCATAAATAGTGGAAAACAACACACAACTCACCACTCACAAGTTGGTGTTGACCAAGTCTAGACATATATTAGGCGGACATACATACCCTTGGAATATGTTAAACATGAGACTAAAATCATTAAGGATGTCCCTAACAGTAGTACTGTGTTTTTTGGGTCAAGCTCATGTCTTTAAAAGTAATACTGTGTTTACAGGTCAAGCTCATTTCAAAAACCTGAAACTGACCGTCACCGACGTCCAGTGGTCAGATGTCACGTGTCCGTCTGACC
Organism: Omphiscola glabra; assembly: GCA_964017045.1. Classification (NCBI taxonomy): domain Eukaryota; kingdom Metazoa; phylum Mollusca; class Gastropoda; family Lymnaeidae; genus Omphiscola; species Omphiscola glabra. Next base: position 36,583,158 of record OZ024802.1, on the reverse strand, counting down.
AGGAGGGGACCCAATCACCGAAGGTAGAGTATGCTATTTCTTACTCTTTTTTTTTAAAATTTCAAAATTAGTCTGAAATGAGAAAATTCATTATGGAAAATTCAGGTGGAAAAGTCTTTATGACCTAAGGAGAAAAAGTCATTATGACCTAAGAAGGAAGAGCTTCACATGGACGATCTATATTTTATCATTTCTGTTTTCATTAATTCTACAGTTTAGATTAGATTTTTACTTTTGTGTAACATTTCCCATGTTCATCTCCCATGATCTTCTCCTAGGCTGCGGCCCAAAATACCAGCTGTCAAAGACAGCACTTCGACAAGGCCAAGGCCACAATGGCCAATCAAGTCGGGACACATGTGACCATTACCTCGGGTGTTGTAAAAGGTGAGTTTGGCAACGTGTGGTCTAATGTGAGTTTAGTAATGGGTGGTCTAATATGAGTTTAGTAATGTGTGGTCTAATGTGAGTTTAGTAATGTGTGGTCTAATGTGATTTATGTGATGTGTTGTGATATTTGAGTGTTGTGATGTGTGGTAAATGTCAGTTGTGTGTTGTGTTGTAAAACATCAGCTTCGTGTCTTCATTGAAAGAGAGTTTCTGGTGTGGTTTTGAAGTGGACTGTTCTGATGAGTTATCGTTGTATTGCAGTGTTAAAATATCGGCTACTCACTGTATGTTGCCTGTGAAGCTCTTTATTTTTGTTTCAGTACATTTGCTTGTTCCCTGTCTATTTATGGACCGTGTCATAACTTTGCCATTATGTTCCCTGTCTATTTAAGGACCGTGTCATAACTTTGCCATTATGTTCCCTGTCTATTGAAGGTCTGTGCCACAACTTTGCCATTCCGTTGTCTGGACTGCCCAAGCCTGTGAATGACGTCATTGGGTCTGCAGTGGAGGTTGATGTTGGGACTGCAGACATAGTTGGAGATCAGACGATTGAGGCGTTTATAAAAAGTTCCCCAAAAAAGGACCAAACGGCTGGAAACTCACCTCAGTCGTCTGCTGGAGCTTCTGGGCCTTTTTACACTGGTTAGTTCCAATTTGTAAGCTTTTAAAAAAAAATAGTTGTCATAGATTTTCTGAACACTTTATTTATGGTCTTCGTGGACACATTTGGAACGGTCTTTGTGAAGACATTATGAATGGTCTTTGTGGACACATTTGGAATGGTCTTTGTGAAGACTTTATGAATGGTCTTTCTAAATACTTCATGAATGTATTTGTGAATACCTCAATCAACTTCAGGTCAGATGTTCTCAGCCGGCGTGGGCCTTGTAGATATGAAACGGGGAGTTAAAATCATTTAAGAAATAATGGTTAAAGCTTTTAAAAATTCCCAAGTCATTTTAATATTTCTGGGACCTGGCCCTATTCCAATTCTCACTCTTTATTCACAAACCGATCAATCCTCCAGAAGACTTGCTCTCTGATCACATACATACCATTTCTCCGAAAGTCTTGTGCCCTAAACACAGACATACCAGCCCTGCAGAAGTCTTGTGCTCTGATCACAAACATACCAGGCCTCCAGAAGTCTTGTTCACTAAACACAAACAGACAATTATTCCTGAAGTCTTGTTCTGTAATCACAAAAAGAACAATACTCCATGAACTAGTTTGTGTATCATTCCCTGCAGCTCCTTGGGAATCATTTATTTCCTTTCCTAATAGTATGTATAAATATATTTACAGCTGGGTTGAAAGAGCTAATTACATTTGTATTTATGACATTTGTTATTAATAAATGTTTTAACGTTCTCAATTAGTTTTATCTTTTATGCCACCTTAATAAAAAAGTTTTTTAAAGTCACTAAAAAATAATTTAAAAAATTATGCTTGCATTTTTTAAATGTTAAATATATTCCCTTGGCCCCCCAAAAAAAATTAAAAATAATTATAAATACAAATGCTTAAAATATATAATACAAAAATATAATAAAATGTTATTATTTTTTGATGTAGGTACTTTTTCCGGGGAAGCACGACTCCGAGGAGAAGTTATTGTTGTAGACAACAAAAGTGTTGAGCAGTGCTCCATTGCTGAGGTGGTCAGATGCTTGAAGGGGAAGTCCAAATATGTTGAAAATCTGAGTGTTTCTGAAGACTTTACTGTTCGGTGGACCATGAGAGGACAGTGTTTCTTTCACTTAGGTGCATAAGGAGATATGGGAGGACGGTGTGTCTTTCATCTGGGTGCATAAGGAGATATGAGAGGACAGTGTGTCTTTCATCTGGGTGCATAAGGAGATATGAGAGGACAGTGTGTCTTTCTCCTGGGTGCATAAGGAGATATGAGAGGAGAGTGTGTCTTTCACTTGGGTACATAATGAGATATGAGAGGACAGTGTGTCTTTCATCTGGGTACATAATGAGATCCAATGATTAAATTATGGGTTATAAATAAAATATAAAGTTGAATATGATAGGATTTCGTATTTTTACAGTGACTGAATTTTCTTTTTTAGTCAATGAAATATTTAGATTTGAATGCTATAATGATTTGAATGTGTTTTTACTGCTCTAATGATTTGACTGATGTAATGATTCGACTGATGTAATGATTTTACTTATGTAAATGATTTGACTGATGTAATGATTTGACTGGTGTAATGATTTGACTGATGTAAGGATTTGACTGATGCAATGATTTGACTGATGCAATGATTTGACTGATGTAATCATTCGTCTGATGTAATGATTTGACTGATGTAATGATTTTGGTCATTTCAATGTTGGAAATAATTTACATTTTATCTATTTATGTGAACAAGTTGACATAATTACACTTTTCCTTAAATATGCGAAATGTTCATAATGCTGTAACTTAACAATTGGTATGCACCAGATGACTAGTCATTAATTAATAAAACGCTCTTATTTAAAAAAATTCTCTGAAACGTATTTTTTTAATTATGCTCTTTGTTGCTTGCTAGATAATTTTGTTTGTAGAATTTAAAATAAATATGAATAATTTGATTTGTGTGAGATTGAGAATAATGTGTCAAATTAAAAATGAACCAAATTTTTGTTTTGAGTTCTGTAATTTTGTAATTATGTATATTATGAAGAATAAAATTGATAGCTTGCATTTCATGTATTATATATGATGTATACTTATGGCCATATTTTATGTTAAAAAAATTAATTTAAATATTCATGTTATATGTTGTCTTAAATAACAATTGAATTTGTATTTGTCATGACGGATGTCACCAAATTCAATAAAAGTGAGCATATTAAACCTAAACAAATTGCATTTAGTTCATTTTATATACTTTAAGATTGCTATTTTTCTTCTTTTTTTAAGCCTATTAAAAGGTCTTGTAGTGGGCGTGCAATGTCGAAACGAAATGAAAATGTTAAAATTTAACAATTTAAAAAAAAAAAAAAAATTAATTGTCTATAGATCGGGGAGTTATTCAAAATCTTTTAGAGTATGAATTACAAATATTTTAGATCAACAAAAAAAAATTAGGAAAATATAATTTTACGTCTAGACGTGTCACTGTTGTTGTTCTCGTTGGTGTTCTGGTGGCGGTGTAGACCATTGCTATAAAAACAAGGGAAACTGTTCATGGTTGAGAGCTCTTTTCGTGAGAAAGCGCACACCCAATCTTCTATTTCTATTTTTTCCCACAGTCTGGATTTCTCTGAGAGCTAAACTATTAAAGTTGCCAATATATCGGATACATAAGAAAATATCAACATTATTTGGTTAAGGTCAAGAAATGTTCGATGAATTCCCAGGGAGTATACACTGGCAGAAATGGTTTGACCAAATTTTCCCCATGGGAGTTTTCCCCATTTTTAAATAAAGATTCAGGGGTGACCACTGGTTTTCCCAAAACTATATATAAAGATCTCACAAAATGGTTCACTGCCAATCTATATTCTAAGTTTATGAAGTAGATGCTAAACAAAAAAAATCCCCAAAAGGCATGGATGGACATGTTTTTAAATATTTCTACCATAGCATCCACGTCTGGCACTATTTAGTTATCCACAATGTTATTAAAAGGAGAATTCTCGCAAAAATCACCAGTTTTCGATAACAGTGCAAAATATCAACAAGACGTCAAATAACCATGCACCCCAAAACAGCACCACAATAAAACACGTCACCAAAGTCAAACTAAATGCTAAAATAACTGCAAGAAAAATTCCCAATCACTGACAAGCACCTTCCCACCTGGAGGGAAAAAAAACGCAAAATACTTCATCAAGATCGTTCCGTTCCTTCATGACGTGGTTCAGAATTTTAAAAAACAAAATATTCTAGAAAATAAAAATAACCAAACGTGTATTTCCATTAAATGACCAATGAAGTCAACCCTGCCACGTAATCTTAAGGTTTCGGGTATATAACTCTTTGCTTCTTTTCGGTAGTGTTTTTAAATTCAACCGAAGCCAAATCGGCTTTGAAAAAAAGTTAGTTAGTTTTTTGTTGTTGCCACATAACTATTGGACAGTTTATGTTAAAGTATTTGTTAAAAAATAAGAAGGTAGGTCATCCATCCAACAGATCGATGCCATTTTCATTTTGTGTTTATGTATGTGGATATATTCGTTTTTGTTTGAAAGACTTACTTAATACCAAAATTGACAATAATAACAAAAAAAATATATAAACCAAGTAGATATTCGTGAGTGTTTCGTATCGCAGAAGCTCAGAAAATAAGCAAAGTGTCCACGGAAGCACTCTGCTTGGCGTCATTCAAATAAATATCGCTTTCCAAAAAGTTGAATTCATAATATTGGAAACATACAACTTGCTTGATTCTAGGTTTCACATCATTTCATGCGGCTATAGAAGTTTAATTATGATTTGCTTACAGCGAAAGACGTTCATCTTACATTGGTTTGTAAAATATATTTTTAAAAATATTTCTGTGAAATTATCCTCATGATTCCGCAGAATGAAAACAGTTGGAGTCAATTAAATAGTAGAAAAAATGCATCCATATTTTCTCTCTGCTTTTTTTAAATATTAAAGAAACAATTAAAAAAATAACCAAACATTTTTTTATTTTTTTTTTCCGTAGTTTTTTTTTTAATATTTAAAGTTTTTGGAATTAAATTTATTTTTTTACCTACAAATATTGTTTGTTAAATATAATGCTACATTTTTTAAGGAATCTATTTCACAGTATTGACTGATTTTTCTGGGAAAATGTTTGTTGACGCTCGCAGATGGATAAAACAATATCAGAGAATGAATGGATTAAAAGGTATGTGGATATGTCACTATTTTGCAAACTTGATTTAGCAGCAATGTATCCGGCATCTGAAGGTATTTTATCCAAAGGTATTTATTTTCTTCCAGTCTGCCACCTTTTAGAGTAGTTGTTTTCAAAATGGAGAGTCTCAGGGGTAATAAGAACAATCTAAAGGGCGCTAAGAACAATCTAAAGGGCGCTAAGAACAATCTAAAGGGAGCCAAGAACAATATAAAGGGCGCTAAGAACAATCTAAAGGGCGCTAAGAACAATCTTAAGGGCGCTAAGAACAATCTAAAGGGTGCTAAGAACAATCTAAGGGTCGCTAAGAACCGTTTAAAGAGCACTAAGATGAGTCACCTTTTCACTAAAATAGCCAAAATTAGAGGACATTTTTAAAGGCAAGGATCTAGCCTTGACTATAATTGTTTATTAATGATCGCTTAATCTGGTTCTAATATCATAATGTATCAATTAGTCCAATACTTGTATTTTGTATTTTCTCCCTTAGATTAAGCTCAGAATATAGCATTGCCTTGCCCAAATAGACTTAAATTAGTTCAATTGCTTTTACAATTGGATCAATTCCCAGGTCATGTCAATAAGGATAATGTAGAACTCATTTGCCACAAGGTAAAGTGGTCTTCTTTAAGACGGGAGGTATGTAAACAAAAAAAAGTTATTCTAAATGTGGTCGAAAGCAGGGATTGAGAGATCACAATCATATGTCTGTTACCTTTTCCGCCTCTTAGAGTAGTACATTTAAGTATTTTCAAATTGTATTTCTAATCTATCATTTTTTTTTAAAATTAACTTTAAAAATCGTTTCTTTTAATAAATTTACTCTCTATGTCATACAGTGTTTGCAAAGGTCGTCATAGTTTTTAATAAGTATATTTTATGCTTACAGCATACGCTGCACTTAAGGCTCCATTCAATTCTGTTATACATCTATATTTTTATAGTTATATCTTCTGAGGAAGATATTACTTGTTTTGTGTGTGTCTCCAATGGCAGATGGGAAACGCTGTCAACTACCAAACAGCACCGCTTGCTGAGACAACCAAGACTATTGACAGAAAACAATTACATGTTTATTAACGTTGTCTTTATTCTAACCCTTTCTTACGAATGTCAGGTCTGGTTTCTGAATAAAACTATCCACACAACAAAAAAGAAACTCTTCACCTTCGAGATGAGACTTTGGGGCAAGCAGATTGGCAAATAAGAAGGGACCACTTTGAAATCAAGAAATAAGTCGATCATTGGTGACATACTAAAGAGCCAGATCACGCCTCAGACGAACGATGCATTTGGCCACCGGATCAGAATGTCTGTCAAACACCCTGCACTTCAAGCCTACTTAAAGCTGGTACTTCTGTTTTTGGGCCAGGGGAAGATCCCGCCAACGGTTTTATATACAACCCCAAAGTCTATAAAGAGAAACTTCAGCAGACCTCACAACTTGCTAAATACCGCGAACGTCACATCCCTAAGACGCATGCCCTGGTAGAAGTGGACAGAAGAAGAACTGGTCATGGAATTATTTCTGTAGTTGATATTTCTGTCGCCTGCCCCTAACCTTTCTACCTCCAGACAGCTGCTGATCCATACATGGTAATTTGTGGATTTTATATTGGCTGCCGGTGGCTCAGCATCTAAATCTTCTGTTAACAGCTTGGCTTTCAGCCTCCACAAAGAGTCCAGACACGTTTTGCTACCCATTACTTTAGGTATCAAGATATCCTTACGACTGCAGTTGTCTTATCGATACTCTACAAAGTAATGGTTATCTTTTTTTACTAGTCCTTGCCAGTGATGTCCTTTTAGGAAGGGCAGGGTGGGGAATTAGCCCCCCCCCACCACCCCCTGAAATGCAGGTATTATTTAACTTGCTATGTACTGTGGCGCCTCCAGAAATAAGCAACTTAACAAGCCGACCAAGTTTTGGTTTTGCTCCCCCACCCCCCCCCCCACCACCTAAGAACACGTGAAATTACGCCTCTGGTCTTCGCCATCTGTTTAAAATTGTATGTATCGCATGTTATGCTATTTCTGAGTGTTTTTTCGTTCTAATTAATTATAGCATGTTGCATTGTATATATGATTTCATGGGATATACTTTCGGGTAACTTGTTCCTTTTAGTGAAGACTTGTCAAGTCTCTCGATACAGTAAACCTACAGGTTCTCGCACTACGCGCAGAGCCTGCCATTAACAAGTCGTGAACTGTTATCGGTGTATTGGCAAGTGTAAAACACAGCATAGTCGCCTGTCTTCTAAGCATGATTTACGCTATTACAATTCCTCTGGTAAGGTCACACATGAGCATAAGTCCCAGCTAGCATCTTGTTGATGGCCCTTTGATAAAGCCTTTTTAGTAGAGGCATAATTACTAAATGGCATACATTTTTTGTTTTGTTAGGATAGTATGTTGTGAAGTATCCACTCTATCACGGGCCTGTTCTATGGCAAAAAAGACTAAATGTATGTCTTCTTACTCATACAAATCATTAAGAATCCGTTGGGTCAGCTGAAAACGTGCATCCGAAATACACTGTCAAGGTATGAAGCTAGCGTGGTGCTTATTGAGCGTGGTGCTTATTGAGCGTGGTGCTTATTGAGCGTGGTGCTTATTGAGCGTGGTGCTTATTGAGCGTGGTGCTTATTGAGCGTGGTGCTTATTGAGCGTGGTGCTTATTGAGCGTGGTGCTTATTGAGCGTGGTGCTTATTGAGCGTGGTGCTTATTGAGCGTAACTTAGGTGTCAAGTAACCTATAAAGGTAATTGGTGAGAATCTCTTTGTCAGTTGCTCGTTACATTTAACTCACTTTCAGGATTATGACGATTATTCAATGGACGAAAACGAAGGGTGTGAATTTATTACTGAGATTGGTACTGAGGTGGATATTACCGCTGGGAGGCTTAAAGGTAAAGTGTTTGGGTAATCGTGGTGTTAATCTGGCTGGGGGGGGGGGGGAGTTACATACAAAAATCATGTTTCTTCATTGGGGGAGGGGGGGTGTCAGGATTGATTTAAAAAAAATGTTTTAAAAAGTAATGTCTTCTTTGAATGTTGATTAGGGTTTGTGACTATGCGTTACATGGACGCTGGTGAAACAGTACATATCTGGAAGATATAAGGCAGATTCAATGGGTAGATTAACAATTACATCACATTTCTAACCAAAAAAAATTATGTTAGAAAATAATTCGTAACTCACTATCGGCCTTTTCGACATCCAGAGTCGAAGAAAAGTGCTGCATCTAATTTCAGAGCTTTTCTGTCATATGAATTCAATTCAAATAATCCGAAAAGAGAAATTAAAGTAACACGGATTTATTTTATTTTTTTTTAAATTTAAACCTTCATTTTTAGTAAATTTTAATTCCCCTGTTTAAAGAAGTTTAAGTTTCGAAGAAGAGATTTGATCAAAGAATAGATCAAAGAATAGATCTAAGATTAGATCAAAGATTAGATCAACGATTAAATCAACAGATACTGTGTAAATGAACGTTTTTATGTAAAAGGTCTTCCCCGCTGTTTGAAGCTCACGCGTGGCGGCCTTCCTTCGTTCGTCAGAGATTTGATCACAAAGCCTATTGTGGTCGAACTGAATCAAACAGAATCTGCTAACATAGATGAGGAAACCTTTACAGCGGGTGAAACAGACCTCGCTAACGAACACTCTGGTAAGCAAAATTCATTTTATTTCTTTCAATGCGTGTTACACAACGGCGTCAATGAAAAGTAGAATTAAATGAATAATCAATCATTTTTACGGGTACAAGACTACAATCTCATGTCTCTTTCACGGCATAACAAGACTAAATTTTATTTTATGATAAATCAATTGTCGAATTAATATATGTATATATTGAAGAGAACCTCTAACCTCTATCCCTTTTACTTGGATGATAACCTCGCTCACTCGTGTTGCAACAATCCGGTAAGAGAAAACTCGTGCTGCAACAATCAGGTAACATACAAATCGAGTTGCAACAATAAGGTAACAGGCAACTCGAGTTGCAACAATCAGATAACGCACAACTCGAGTTGCAACGGTCAGGTAACAGGCAACTCGAGTTGCAACGGCTAGGTAACAGGCAGCTCGTGTTGCAACGGTTAGGTAACAGGCAACTCGTGTTGCAACAATCCGGTAACAGGCAACTCGTTACAGACGTTGATCTTTATCTCTCGGCTGCTTTGATTCACTTTGAACCATCAAAGAGAGTTTCAAATGCGTTAGTCGTAATGTTATACATGCGATTGTGTGCCGTATGGTGCCGCTCTTGTTACATCTTCGAAACTGTTAGAAGGTTGGCAGATAAATTCACTGAAAATCTTCATGACATTGAAGAGGGTAAACTTTCCCTGGTCTCATCCCATCTCGACGGAGATAAACATAAACTGACATTAACTGATGTATCAATCACGATTTTCTGTTCCAAAACACAAGATAGAGTTATAATGGCAAACAAATTTATTCAGCCATACGACACAATATTACCATAATATTTTGCTCCTTTAACATTTTATACCTAATTTTTCACAATAATAATATTTATTCTTTCATAATATACATTCTTTCACTTCCTGCAATATTTGAGTTGAAAAAAAACAAACGTCCGGCAATAACAATTGCGATCACTTAAGTCTTTAACTATACTCTATTTCTAGTCTTATTTTCATTTGTCCTGTCTGCTGAGGAAGGCTCTTGGTCGAAACGTTCTTCTCTTGCTGTCCTGTCTTTTGATTCAAGCTGTTACATTTCCTGTTCCCCTATTTCCTTCACACAGCTTGAACACAAACCTTCATTTATTATACTTTCAAAAGTAATCTCGTTATACGTTGAAAAAAGTTTATCAACTAACCCCCTAAGATTATCCTTTTAGCCAAGTGGTAAGCCTCTGAAGTCCCTGTAAGCTCAAGGACCCTAAGATCAAAATGGTAAGCCGTATTATGGACAGCGCATAAATAAAAGAGCTTTTGGTTGACCTTCAGATACGACACATCCCGACCTGGGGGATGGAGTTTTAAAAATATCCTGACAACCACTGTTCTAAAAGTGCATGGTCTAAAATCAGAGCTCGGCAACCAGTGTGCCGCAGCACACTAATGTGCCGCAAGATGCTGCCAGATGTGAAGCAGCATTTGGTGTCTCCAAAATCAAAAGGAATTTCTTGAACAAAATGAATGATAGTACGCCAAAATGATGCATGATGGACACCTACTTGATAAAGGGATAGTTAACTGTGAGTTGCTTCATCGGTGTTCAATTTATATTCAACATCCATGTTTATCAACAACAAGCTAAATAGTTTCCCATATTTTGCATATGTTTACTTGTGGCGTGCCGTGAAATTCTGGAGTTGGCTTAGGTGTGCCGCCACTCGTGGTCTAAACTATGAATTTGATATATCTTTTTTTTAAAATTAAAAAATAATAACATGTTCATTATTTGTTATTCTCCTTGTTAGCTACTTTCACATGCGAGGTAGAGTTGGATGGATGTGTCCTCTTCAATACTGCAAATAATTGGGGATATGTGCAGAGTTGTGACGAAGTTCATATAAGTGAGATTCTCGAGGACACAGCCTGGACTGTGGAGGGAGAATGCACATTCCATCTGGGACTGAACGACAGCATCGAGTGGCTTTGAACAGTGATCGTGTAGCTTTACACCTTTGGTGTCTACACCTTTGGTGTCTACATCTTTGGTGTCTACACCTTTGGTGTCTACACCTTTGGTGTCTTCATCTTTGGTGTCTTCATCTTTGGGGTCTACATATTTGGTGTCTACTTCAAGATTAATGTATTTTTTCCCCTGCTTAAATTCAGTTGTATAAACTTACATTTCAGTGTAATTTTTTGTTATTGATATTATCTTTTATAAATCTCATTTTTTATTGCAAGAACAAAAGCACATATTTATTTTATTATTATATATATTTTTAAAAAAAATTGTGTTAAAAAGTATAATTTCAGTTGAAAAAAATATATAATTTAACTTACATAGTAAGAAAAGTATTCTCACTATACACTGACTTTTTTGAGTTAACAATATGTACACAACTAACACAATCTTTTTCTAGACTTCTAATGTATCTGTATCATTCTTGCACTATTGCTTCAATTAAAGTATGCATCAGTGTCTATTAATATAAATGTATTGTGGTTTTCTGGGGGATGGTGTATGATCATAACACATACAGGTCCAGGAATGCAAGGGCTTTGTCCCACCTGGTGAGGATACATTTCTATTTAGTACTACCATTCCAATGAACGATTTATTTTATGCTGCGAAACAATTGAAATGCTTAATCCGATGTTTAAAAATGAATGATATAAAAAAATAGAATTGTATGAACATTTTTTTTAATGTTTTGGATACTAAAGTTTATTTCAAAAAGTTTTTAAAAAGACCAAATAAATTGAGTTAATTTTAGAAATGTTTATGTCCACATTTAAAATATTTAATCCTCACGCGTGTGTTTAAACACTGTGTTGCTTTTCTGTTTGCCTCTACAATAAAAATTTTGATTTCCCAAAAAGCTATGTTTGAATTTGCATCAATTAGGATTGGTGTTGTATGAGAGGATTTACCCGTGGTACATAGTGTTGCATGTGAAAGTATTTAAACACAGTACATAATCAGAATTGTTCAAGCTGCAGATTTTAAACGTTTGAGACCAACAACATGTCAAAGACATTTATCTTACTCGTATTTAAAGAGCAGTACTGTCGTTTTCAAATCTGTGGCATACCTGGAATTTGGAAATGTTGTTTCTCACATCAAAATTTACCCACTCATTTCATTACTCTTTAAACGTATTTATTTAAAGGAAAATTATTAAACAAAACATCCGGATGTTTCACAATTTTAAAACAACGATATATTCACAAATGTTCATGTCCGTACCCTTATGCGGTTTTAAGATATTTGCAAAACTCTATGTTAAAAGGAAAACAAACAGGGAATACTTTATTTTTTAAACTAATATATAATTCACTAATTTCACGTCTGTAACAACATCGCACCTAAACATTAGGTTGTGTGCAGAGTAAGAAAAAGAAGTCTATTAAAAACTAGGATTTTACTAGGGATGTACATATCGAAAGGGTCGTACCGAATAATAAGGTTGTACCGACTTATAGGGTTGAACCGACGTAAAGGTTTGTAAAGAGGGAGAATGTAATAGTTTCTGAACATGATAAAATAATGGAAACATAAAAAGGGGATTTTTTAATAATTTAAATGAACATTTAAAAAAAACAAAACAAAAACATGAATAATAGTTATTTACATAGACTATATTCTTTTTTTAAAAGTTGTAAATATAGATATAAATTAAATTAATGTTATTGTAAGTATATGAGATATAAGAAATGGAAAAAAAATGATTATATAAATTTTGTTATAAAAACAGTTACTATTCAATTTAAAATATGTATAAAACCCATATATATATATATAATAAGTCTATATAGGTCTGGTAGTTATCTGTTAAGTTTTAAATCATGTGTTATATTATAATAAACCCCTTTACAAGGACCATATCCTTTAACCAACAAGTCATCAAGACCTAAGTGTTTCGCTTAGCTAAACGAGGCGCGCGGATCGATCAGGTCACGCAGTGCACTGACTTGGGATCGAGGCTAGTCACCGAAACTTGCGGTAGGCGGGACCGCCTCTCTTACGTGGCGCGTACTGCAGAACTCGGCGCACGCAAAAAATTTCATTACATGTTTTGGGGGAATTCTCAACTGCAAAAATGGCTATTACGTGGAGATTGAAAAATAACCAAATTCGCGCATGTCCAAAAGTTTGGACACGTAATTTTAGTGGGTATATAAGGTCCTTCATATCTCCTGGGGTCTGATAGAAATTATTCAGTTAACTTTTCAAAAAAGTTTTATTTCAGTTTTTTTATACTAAGAAGTCATCTAAAAAAGGTAAATTAAAATCATATATATTTTTAAATTGTTTTGGTTAGTTAGTTGATGTTATTAATAGAAACTACTTAAACATAATTATTGCTATTTATATATGTAATAGAAATACAGGTGTATTATTTATTGGCTACTATTATATCACTACAATTGTGGAGTTATTTCAAACATTGTCATCAGCATTATTTGATGTTATGTATGATTCTACAAATTATTAATTAATGGATACGTTTAGGTTTTAACTGTGGATAATGTATGTAACAGTGGATAGTGGATACCAAAGTATATATGACTTGTATATATATGTCTGTATGTATGTAAAATTGTGTGTGTTTATAACTTTATGTGTTTGAAAGAGAGAGAGAGAAATAGAAACTGAGATAGTATGTGCCTATGTGTCTTTACCTTTAAAGTAACTAAAGATATTTTCTTGTATCAACTCAACAATTAAAAAAAAAATGTTGTTTTGTTTTCAGACCTTAACCAGAAATGGCCAGATCACAGAAGAATTGTGTTGATTTAAAAGAAATCACAAATGAATGGAAGAATGTGGAGAAAGTGAAAGGTAAGAAATTCTAGAAACAGAAATAAAATATTTCCACTTTTGTAAGACTTTTGCTTGTATGGTGGGAAAATTTGAACATCATGACACAAATTCACACATCTTGACACAAATGTGGTCTTATATCAACTAGGGACACACATATAGCTTCAATTATTCAACAGTTGGGGGTATACTCTAGATATAAACCTTGTGCAACATAGATGACATGACTATATGAGCTCACCCCAGGCACATTGTGTTAGATTGACCAATAAATGACAGTACTTTTTACTTCAAGCTCAGACACCAAAGGACACATTTTTTTACATCATAAAATGTGTTTGCAAAGAAGATACTTCATTTTAGCAGATCAAAATTTTTTTGTTTTATATCCATAGGTGAAGCAAATCTTAGAAACCTGAAACTGACAGTCACAAACGTCCAGTGGACTAATGTCACGTGTCTGTCTGACCCTGGAAAGACACAGACAACAACGGTATAAGCCTAGAGTGGGGATAACTGAAATGATTAACTTTCAGAATTGATATTAAATCTTGATCTTGTAAATTACCTAAACTGTGTTATGTTTGATTCGCAAATAATCAACTTAGTGATTCATTGATTCAAGTTTTTTAAATTTATCTTTATTTTTCTCTTAATTCTCCTTTAGGTTTCTGCCGAATATACCAGTGAGCAAAAAGATCGACTTGCCAAGGTCAAAGCAAAATATCCCAACCAGATCGGTACCCACGTGACCATTCAAAAAGGTTATGTCAAAGGTAAGCCAGGAAATGATTCACAGTTAATGTTATTTTTATACCTCCCCTGCATTGCTTGTTGAGAATGTAAACTTTTGTATTTAACAAAAGAGATAGACTTGTGTCTCAATGTTTAGTTACACCAACTAATCCCGTTCTGCTTCTGTTTGAAGATCTGCACCAGAACTTCACCCTCCCGTTGACTGGACTACCGAAAGCCATCATCGACATCATGGGGTCATCCGTTGAGATTGACGTGGGCACCGCAGAGACCAATGAGCAGAAGATGGAACTGTTTGTAAAGAGCTCCCACAAGATTGACCAAACGGATGGGAAGGCACCCACTGCAGCAGAAGCTACCATTACGTCATCAACTGGCCTTTACGTTGGTAAGTTGAAAATGTAAAAAAAAAAAAATAATAATAATAAGGGCTTTAAAATTTATAATTTTTAAATGATTAAGTTTGTTTAATAGTTGAATCGATAAATAATTTTTAACTTTATTGATTTAATGTTGTTCTTTAAAATGTATTAAGTCTTAAATTAATGCTAATGTAAATCTAGCTTACTTAAATTGTGTGTGTATATATATATATATATATAAATGATAAACATGAAGAGAAACAATTATAATGTTAAATGTAAGAAAAAGTAGTATGATCATTCTTATGATAAATCTTAAAAACGTCTTCCCATCTACAGGTCAGTTTTGTGGTAAGGCTGAGCTAAGAGGTCAAGTGATTCTCAATGACAACAGAAGCGTGGAAGAATGCCACTTCTCAGAGATAGTCACCTGCATCAAGCCAAAGTCGAAAATTGTTGAGAGCCTGTGTGTGTCCGCCGATGGATTAACAGTCCACTGGACCATTACGGGAGAGTGTTTCTTCTACCTGGGCACTAAGGCAGCTGTTCAGTGGAGCGAGAAACGCTGAGATCTGGTCACACATAGCAAGTGACCTTGACATTCCAAATGAACTCAAAAAAAAATATTCATGATTGTATATGAAAGCTTTAGATGATACATCTTGATGTCCTTTACTCAATTATTTTTGTTTAAACTTTTTGATATATTCAGGCAAAATATGTGTTCAGTTTATACAGTGTATCTACAATAGCTAATTTAAAGTGAAGATGATTGATTTATAAATATTTATACTAGGTTGTTTAACATTTTAAATTGTGCAAAATTAACACCAAAAAAAAAAAAGCGTTTTACCTAAGGTACCCAATATAAAAGATACTAGGGTATATCTATCAGATGTATATGTAATTATTAGGATGTTGCTATATATTTAAAAAAAAATTACATTCGATAACTGTGGATTTATTTTTATTTTTAAATTGTAATTGTTTTGAATTGTAATGCTTTTATTTACAAAAGGTATTGATAGTATTTCCACAAATGCAATTACCATTTCCCAGTAAAAATATTACCATTGAAAATTTAACGTTAAAAATCGTGCATTGAAGAAGGTATTTGCTAAACTCAAAAGGTATTTGTTTGTGTTATTTAGTTACCCTTTAAATGTTTGGTGCTATTATTTTTTATAAGACTGAATGAATCATATATTAAATGTTTGTACTCATATATTAAATCTGTGTACACATAAATTAAATTTGTTTTCTCGTGGATTAAATGTTTGTACTCATAGATGTAATGTTTGTACTGATAGAATAAATGTTTGTACTGATAGAATAAATGTTTGTACTCATAGATTTAATGTTTTTACTGATAGAATAAATGTTTGTACTCATAAACGAAATGTTTGTATTAACAGATTAAATGTTTGTACAGATAAATAACATATTTGTACTCATAGTTTAAATGTTTTAAATGCTTCTAAAATGAAAAACATGAGAAATTGTGTATAACATTTTTCCTAGGAAATTCGTTGCTTTGTTTTTTTTTTGGTTAGCTACAGTCTCAGCTGTAACAAATGTCTTATTATGTGGTACTTTAAAACTGTTTACCAATAATTGCAACACTTGTCTATTAATATTTGTCAAATATTAAATATACCGTTTATATATTATTTTTATTTGATATTATTTCAAGAAAGAACAAATGAAATTTTGAGCAAGTGTGCTACAAATGTTTGTTTTAATGTTTGTCTCGAGTGCAACGTGTGTAACCTTGGTGAGGTATAGTTTTGTATTTTTATATTTCAGTGTAATATGAGTTTTCATGTAGTGAATTTTTTCATACTGTATTTGGTTCATTAAAAAAACTTTGCTAAATAATAAATGATGTTTTTTAAATAGATTCGCTTTTAAAATTTTTTAAAAAAAAACTCATGTTCTTCGCAAATTCTAGTGAATACAAAATGTAGCATCTTATATTCATGACTCTCGTAAATTGATGTGAATAATAACTTTATGATACATTGTATATCAAGTGAATTTTCGATGTATTGTTATCCTTTTAAAAATCTGTTATATGAAACAAAACAAAAATATGAGAAATAAAGAAAAAATTAAAACTAAAATGTCGTTTCTTTCCATGTTCTAATTTGTGTTTTGAAAGTGTGGTTCATTTTGTGCTGTTTTCATTATTATTAATATTATTTAGAAATTAAGCAGAATTCAAATGCCAATGAATAAATAAAGCAAAGTAGCATATATCGCTTTAGCTGGAAATTCACCAAAAGGATTTTTTCTGAGGATTTGATTAATTTAATTTTAAATTTTAAAATCACCAGGCTTAACTGATATTTAAAAGCGAAATTAAAAAAAAAAAATATTTGTTGTTGTTATCTTCTGCAATCAAGTTTTAGAATCTTCAGGAAAGATTTTTCAAAAATGCAAAAGAGACTGCCCCTACATCCAAATTCTCCCACAAATGAATTGGGGGGGGGGGGGGAGGGGGGGAGATAAGAGATTAACGTTTCGAAGGTAAAAAAAAAAAATTAACTGGCCGAAAAATGAGATTAAAGTTGACGAAATTGATGCGGGAAATTCGAAATCATGACTTCTATTAGTAACAATCTTTTTAAAAAGGTCCAGTTGACGACAAATATAACGACAAACATAAAGATGAATATTTTTAAAATTTGCGTCGCTCTTCACTCAATAATTTCATTACCTTCAGCTGAGAATATTATCACAACGATATTGCTAGTTTTGTTTGTTTTTTAAGCAAAGATGCATGGACTAAGCCCTGGGAAAAAGCTAAAAATGTCTTGCTTTAAATACGTCCAGTAATATTGTAATTTTTAGCTAAAGAAAAGTCAACACAATTAAACCAATAAATAATTAATCTCCAAGATGATAGAAATACAACTCATTTGACATTACAAATCTATTAATTATGACAATATTTCATCGAAGGGTCTTCATTGGGGCATTTTAAATGTAGTACAAAAAAACATGTCACATGACCTCATCTTTAAAGCATTGGATTAGTGGACATACAAAGTACCGATTCTATTTATAAACTTCCATTTTTTAATGGATTTAGGGTATAACCGAATCATAATTCTTTCTTATTGACGTTAGATTGCTTCTAAAAATAATTAAAACCAAATCACGCGATCCACCCATACATGGAGCTTTTATTTTAAAAATAGAAATTTCTGAAAGTAATTTTCGGGAATTTTCGAGCAACTCTGCGCAGGTCCAATGGTGGCCATAGCGATACTCATAATTTATCCAAAACCACGTAATCGAATCTATTCGGTATAAAAAAGCTTATTCCTAACGTAAGGTCTTCAGAACGCCTATAAACAATTCTGCCATTGACTTGATTCTTAAACAAATCTTGAATTTTCAAAATAAAAAGTCTACAAAAACAAGAAGGTAAGGTCTAACTTGACGAAATCTGTGTTATATTCTGAAGAAAAGTGATCAATGAGTATAATCTCCAACTAGATTTTGTTTTAATCTTGAAGGTGTTGAGAAATTTAACTTTGGACAAAATACGTAACATTTTAGTGGACATTACTAACCGATCAGAGTGTCAGAACTCGTGGTCATTTTGTCGATGTTTCAAAAACTCCGAAATGACATGGAAAATATTAAGACGCATATTCTGTGGGACACCACATAGTTGTCGGCCTTATTTATTTTCCGGCTAATGCCTTGTTTTATTATTTTAAATAGAAGAGCTTTGAGCTCAGAAAACAGAAGGTTCGAAATTTTGTGAACGAAACCAGCTTAGGGAAATTACTAAAAATGTTCTAAATAAATAAATAATATCTTTCACATTGATCTATTTTATAATGTAGGATTCAATTTAGTGATCTCTAGTTTTAAATTCCCGAAGAACATCATAAAAATGACCTAAGGGCAACAACCCATTCAAAAAATTATTTCAAAGCGTCGACTTTCGTTGCAAAGTAAAAGTACAATTTGTGTATTTTTTACGAGTTTGTAATTTTTCATAAATTAACTAAAAAAGTTAAATTATTTATTTCAAAAATTTATATTTCATAATGTAAAGATTCACTAACCGTAAATTCCCGAAGAACTTCATGAAAGTACCAAAGGGCAACAACCCTTAAATATCTTTTATTTAGCGAGCATTGACTTCCTTCGCGAAACATAAACATTTTTTTTTCGGGTGCAGGATAATATTTCAAGAGAGAAAACATTTTAAGCAAGACATACCGGTCGTTAGCAAATGTGAATGATATTTAAATGCTATGTTTTGACTTCCACATCGGCCTTGCGTCAATAATCTAAGATTGTAATGTTGATTAGTTGAGTTTGAATGTTGATATTATTTCCTTATAAGAAACATCAATGCAATAGTCTATTTTTAAGAGAACTAAAATATCAGAACTCTTAACTTTTTTATTTATTTTATTATTATAATAATTTAAACACTTTTAAAAAAAAAATTCTAAGGCTTGCGACTAAAACCAATAAATTGTATCTATTTATTTAAAGAGAACAAAATATTATTTATTGTGATTATGTTTTAGAACAGGGCTATCCAAACGGGGAGAGGGGGAGGGGTTCCTCACTTAAAGGATACGAGGTGCTATTGTAAGGGTTTGAGGACACGTGAAAATAAAAACATTAAGGTCGTTAAATTGAAGACATGACATAAATGTATATTTATTTTTCTATTTCTTCATTAACACTTAACTTAAATTTATCACAAATTATTTTTCTAGCCTCTTTTTAATTCAATAACCTAATTTAAAGTTAGATTTTTTTTCTTTTTTTATTTAATGTTACTTTAGCCAGACATAGTCAAATCATTCATAACACCTGTAGAATTTGAAATAGATTGTATAAATCTGTATTGAAAAGGATAAAACATTTTGAAAGTTTATAAAATGATAGTGAGTAGAGAAAATAATATATTTTATTATTGGTTTTCAGGTATGGATAATTTGACGGCTCTTCGGAGATCTCTGGGATCGAAGGGTAGGTTTTCTCAAAATAAATCTATCAAAGAAGTATTTTACGATACATAAAATCACTATTTTTTATGTATTACTCAAAGCGATAGAAGGAGTTTATAATCGCTAAAATATTTGTTTTGGAATTTAAACTTTCAGGAATATTTTTCTCATCTAACACGTAAAATGTATGTTTGTTGATTTCATTTGTATATTTTGTGCCTTTTCCCTCTAAATACACTAAAAAAATCAAAACGACAAAGAAGCACATAATACCTTACGTATAAAATAACATATAGAAAAATTGTACAAGAAAGTAAAGCAAAAATATGACTTTGATGAGACATTCGTATACTTATTATATTTGGAGTTTAACAGTTAAACATTACATTACTTTGTAATAACAACACTTGCAATCTGTTCATATTCAATGATAAGTTGAGGATTTGAGTAGCCAGATAAGTTGAGGATTGGAGTAGCCATATCAGTTGCCGTTTGTATTAGTCAGATAAGTTGAGCATTGGAGTAACCAGATAATTGAGGATGGAGTAGCCAGAAAAATTAAGGATTGGAATAGCCATATATGTTGATGATTGGAGTAGCCATATAATTTTAGAATTGAGTAGCCAGATAAGTTGAGGATAGGAGTAGTCAGATACGTTGAGGATTGGAGCAGCCTTATATATTACGATTTGGAGTAGCCATAAAATATTTTATTTTGCATCAAATAAATCATCTAGTATCTTACACGTAAAAATGCTTTGAATCCGATGCATCTGTTACTTTGTATCTAACACATGATTTAGTTTTGTCCAATACATCTAGTCCTTTGATCAATCTTAAGGTCCTATAAGTACAGACAACGTTAACGTTAAAGCAGAAGGAGTTATTTGGTCACCTATGAGTGTATTGCCAAGACACGTGAGTTCTTTTTAGTTATGTTTTGCTCCTCGGAATTGTGAAATTTAATTATTTATTTTTTGGGGTGTTTAAGTAATTTGACGCCTGTTCTAGTGTGTATATGTTTGTTTGTTTATAAAACGATTGAAAAACAAAGAGACATTTTAACTGATCTTAATTTCAATGATGGGGATATCATTTAACCCATTAACAGCCAATTTTATTTTGATCTAATGGAGATCATGGCAGCTAATGGGTTAAGTCTGAATTTTTAATTTTTACATTTTCCTGAGGGTTAAATTATTTTATTTTTTAAAATATAATTTTAATCTAGAATTATCTGAGCTACTGGAACAGGCGTGTTACAATGTTCAATATTGAGCATAAAACATTTAGTACAAAAATTAACATTATTAGTATTATTATTATTTGTTGTCTTAAATAACGTGGTACCCCAGCCTAGGGCTAGGCTCACCGCGCTGTACATAAAAATATTAAAAAGAGACATAATGGTGATATTAACATAAAATACATATATATAATAAAGAACAGATGTATAGAGACAAAAAAAAATCTAATGCATATTCACCTCATCCACACCAGAACTTTTACATGACAAGCCATGGACGGCGGCCAGCAGCAGCGTTTATCGGTCAGATGTGGGGAATCAGTCGGGATAGTAGAGTTTAAAGAGATATGTTTTGAGTGCAGTTTTGAAGGATGTGATAGTTGATATATTGCGGATGTGTAGTGGAAGAGAATTCCATTGTTTGGGGGCACAGTAAGAGAAAGATCTTTCACCGTATGTTTTTGTGCGAGTCTTGGGGAAAGAAAGAATACGCCCATCTGCGGAGGAGCGAAGCTGTCGAAGGGGTAAATAGACAGAGAGAAGTTCGGTTAGATAGGAAGGGCAGGAATTCGAGAAAAAGTTGTGGCAGAGAACAGAGAGTTTATAGTCAATCCGTGCTTGTACAGGTAGCCAATGAAGTCAATGAAGTAGTGGTGTGACTTATCACGTTTATTTGCCTTTAAAACTAGCCTAGCAGCTGAGTTTTTAACCTTTTGTAGTTTTTCTAAGAAGTGTTTTGGTGAACCTGAAAGAAGAGAGTTGCAATAGTCAAGACGAGAGAGAACAAGAGTATAGACTAGGGTTTTTGTTGCACTGGCTGTGAGGTAGTGGCGGATTGAGCTGATCTGACGGATGACCGTGTGTGCAGAGCGACAAATGTGGGATATATGATAGTCAAGAGACAAGTTGTGAGAGAGAAAATAACCAAGATTCCTAGTGGAGGATGTAAACTGTGTGTCTGAGTTACCTACTTGAAATGATGTGGGGAGAGCTGAGTTAGAGGATGATTTGCAATCGTGAATAAGAAGTGCTTCCGTTTTGTCATCGTTAAGTTTCAACTTGCTGAGTGTCATCCATGACTTGACATCAGCAATGCTCTCCTGCAAAGTCCGGACAGCTGAATCTACAAGAGAGGGATGGGTATGAATATATAGCTGCGTGTCATCCGCGAATGTCTGGCTCTCGACAGCATGCTCTCTAGCAATGGCTCCCCACAGCATGCCTCTCTAGCAAAAGGATCAGTGGCCTGGTATATATTGTGAATAGAACCGGGACTAAAACGGACCCCTGTGGCACTCCATACACCAAGTCAGCACTGCCGGAGAGACAGCCATCGACAGCATGCGTTCTATTGGAGAGGTAGGACCTAAACCAAGCCAAAACTGAACCAGAAATGCCAAAGTAATTTTCAAGGGATTTGTAAAGGGTTTCATGGTCGACAGTGTCAAAGGCCGCACTGAGGTCCAAGAGTATCAGGAGGGAGACATCACCGCTGTCCAATGTGAGCAAGAGGTCATTGGTTACTCTCAAGAGAGCAATCTCAGTGCTATGGAAAGGTCTATACCCTGATTGATTAGGACTGAGAAGATAGTTGTTTAAATAAGCAAAAAGTTGTTTTAGAACTATTTTTTCAATGACTTTAGATAAAAATGATAAGTTAGATACTGGTCTATAGTTTTTTAAATTGTTTTCATCCAGACCAGGCTTCTTAAGCAATGGTTTGATGACAGCTGACTTACACATAGAGGGAACAATGCCAGACGACAAGCTTTCATTAACTATGTGGGTTAACGTTGGGAGCAAATGATCTAACTACTCTACCAACAGAGGGGCGGGTATTGGGTCCAAAGAACATGACGTAGGCGTAGACTTCAGAATAGTACTTTTGACCTCTTGTTCTGAAACCGGTTTAAAAATTTCGAAATGTGAGCTAACACAAGAAAATGGAGGCAAATATTGGGGGAATATGTCAAGACAATCAATTTCAGCGCGGATCTCAGCAACTTTGCTTGTAAAGAAATTACAGAAAATATCTTATTGCTGGGGCAAGGGGTGCACAGAAGGAAGAGCAATTCCTTTGTTACTCCCTCTGAGGTTGCTACAAACATCGAACAACTGCCTGTTTGTTTTACCCATAATTATGTTTTGGCTAAAATACAAAGTCTTAGCACGAGAAACAATTTTGGTCACACGTTTCTTGGCAGCGTAATACATCTGCCTAAAAACAACAAGACCTGACCTCAGCCACTTCTTTTCCGCACTACGCCTCTCTTTCTTGGTACAGCGTAGTTTATCCCTTATGGTTGCATACCAGGGAGCTGACCGTGCTGACCTAACATTACGGCGGATGAGGGGGCATGCCGTTCAAGCACAGTGCGCAATGCACTGTGTAGTGTTTCCAAAGTAGGGCAGAGGGCAGGGGACACTTCCAAACTCAGATCATGCTTAAAGGCATCCCTATTTATAGCACACAAACTGCGGACCTCCCTGAACTGATGGAGGGGAGAGGATGCATTAACGTTAAGCTCACAAACAACACAGAAGTGATCTGAGGAAAGCTCTTGAGTGACTGAAGTAGAGGTAACTACAAAATCCTGAGGCCTATGTAGCACCCAATCAAATATATGTCCACGATTATGAGTCGGTTGGTCGACTGATTGCTTAAGACTAAATAAGTCCAAAAGATCCATCATCTTAGCAGTGGAGGGGTGCTGCGGCTGGTCGAAATAAATGTTCATATCGCCTACTACCATATAAGTGCCAGCCAATGTGTTGCAATACTCTTGTAGATCCGGGAACTCCCGATGAAACACAACATCAGTAAGTTTATTTTTCTTGCAAGGGCAGATGCGATAAATGCATATACAATGAACGATCTGCTGGGGCACCGACAAGGTAAGTTGAACCGCTTCAAACGATGTGTGAGCAAACGAAAACTCTGTGACAAAGGCTAGATAACGGGACAACGTGTCCTTATAGATGACAGCAAGGCCACCACCACGAGTTGCACGAGGAAATGATCGGGCAGAATAAACAGGCGGAGTAAGATCGGTACACTTTCCTTCATCGCCAGTCTGCCGAAACCAGGTCTCCTGGATAAAGAAAATGTCAATCCGCCTATTTGTGATAAATTCAGAGACTGCGATACGTTTCTCATAAGAGCCAAGCGACTGAGCGTTAAATGAGGCGATGCGAAGCTGTCTGTCGCTGGAAGGAGGAGAGGTGTTAATGCGAATGAGGTTGACTGGGTTAGAAAAGCGTATAGTAAGTCTTGAGAGGTGTTAATGCGAATGAGGTTGGCTGGGTTAGAAAAGCGTAGAGTAAGTCTTGAGGATGAAGGAGTGCCATGCTGTTTTATTTTTATGTTCCGTCTACCACCACGATGGGTACGCTTCCTGGTCAGGCCTCGACCGATGGAAAGTTCCTTCAGTCTACACACGAGGTCTGTGATCAAGTGCTTACACTGGGCCTTCATTGACAATAGACGATCGCATGTGTATATCAGCACATTTCGATGACCTCCGTGGGGTCGGGGTGTGTCATCAACCGCATCGTCAGCTGGCATGATCGTCCGTTTAACAAGATAGCGGCAATTTTCACAAAGCTTCACCACGAATAAAAGCCAAAATTATAAGTCTGAAGTTTGGAGGGACAAAAAACGTAACTCGATCTGGATGATGCAGCGATCCATGGCGGATATTACAATATAAATATATTGAAAATCAAGCAAACACACATTAACATTACTATATGGTCAAGAGCTCGAGCCTATACATGCCTGCAAGGCGTAGTCCCGTTCTCAAGACAGAACGTGGTGTCCCGAAATGAATTTTTTATTATTATTACAGAACACTTTCCTTTTTATTAACAATTTCGGTACACAAAAGTATCTAAGGCAGCCATCTTGATGCTCGCCGGAATAAAAAAACATACCGCAAAAAGAACATTATTTTGTATGTTTTACAGTAGGCAGTTGTGTCTTAGCGCGTGTGACTGTGAGCGAGAGTTGAAAATATTATGAGTAATTTTTCAAAAATTGTATTTTGAAGTTAAACTCTCGAAAGCCATACTGGAATGAGTTTATCCATACCTACTTAGCCAAGATGGGATATACAGTTACAATTCACGAAGGACACATGCCAGGTTAGTAAGATTTTTTTTAAAACTATAATTTATAATGTTCTCTGTTATTAATGGTTCTTAGAAAATGCCGCTAAATTTTGAAATTTTATTAGAATCACACATTTGTGTGTTGGATTAGAAACAATTGAATGCACGGAATGTACTTCGAAGCATTGTTAACAAAGAGATAACAAATGTTCTTTTTAAAATGCTGTACATGAAGGCTGGGAGTAGGTGGAAGCAATTATATATCTGCAAAAAAAAAAATAATACACGTGCCTTTTTAAAACCCTTATGTCCATGACATCACCAATATTCAAGGCTTATCTCCCCCACCCCCTACAACACATCCCATCTCACTCACCTCTTTTGTTCTTAAAAGTGTTGTTAAGAAAAAAAAATGAGTGGTCGGAGTCCGATAAAAATACCAATCCACATTAAAAGTTTGCAATATCCTTTTTCAGCCTGCTTCTAAGGGAAGATGAAGAAATCTTCAAATTCGGATGACCGGCCGCTATTTTTTCCTAATAGTAGATTTCCGTAGATGCTCGATAACTCCATCAAAATAACAAACTGCATCTGCTCCGTGGTACAATACTTTAGATAACGAAGACGCAAGTCATTTCGTTCCTACAATTTTTTATGAAGACTAAAGTGCGATTTAAAAAAAAATATTTTCTTAATTAATTTTTTGGAGTACGTATGGAGAACCTTTCTCAAATGAACAGTAGATTGAGGAATGATTCTCCATCATCTCAAATCAATTTTCTGAGTAACGAGTGTCTCTTTAGGACTATTTTGTCAGGGGCGAGACGCATTTCATATTATTTGAGGTGGGGGGGGCAGTGCCAATCTACAGAGGTGTAGCTAAGGGAAACATAGGAGGACCTGATTTTCAAAACGCGGTATTCGAAAGAAACGAGATAACCATTCATTCTTGTGGATAAAACCAGATCCGTTTAGGACATGTTAAAGTTTATTTACAAAACACATTTTAGTACTATTTTATTATATGTCTAAAAATGAATCTTGTCCCTGGGCATCATACCATCTAGCTACGCCACTCCAGTGACGTAGAAAGGAGTTTGGGCTTATAGGTGGTCTGCCCTGGTGTCATTTTTTTCTTAATATTTAGGAGAGTCATTTTCGGATAAGTACATAGTCGTTTTTTTTTTGTGGTACGAAAGGCAGCGTTACAAAAGCCTTAGCTCGCCTAGCGTGGCACTAAAACTAGGCAGGCCACAAGAAAGTGTAAACATTGGCACCAAAATTAGCGGTCAGGGACAGCAGCAGTTACATTTTTATCTGGAATTAGGTGCCAATGGCTTTTCCCTAACCATAAAATGTGTGATTATTTAAAAAAATCAAGATTGGATACACAGGGATTCAATGTTTTTATTTATTTGTTGCTTTTTTATTTTTGTTTTTTTGATAAAGGGGAAATAATTTTTCAAGCGTTGGTGGCGGCATTATGGTGCCCAGTGACATACATAAGCTAAATTCATTCCAGTTCTGGTGCGCCCCAAAATAAACATTTAGCACAACATTAGATTCAAACCCATAATGTCACATTGATCGACTTCAAAGAGGGCGGTAGGAGAAATTGAGGATGCCGAAGAGTCTCGAACAAAATCGGTTGAAGAATTCCACTTAATTTTTAACGAAAATAAATTCCAAAGGCAGAGATGCATTTTGGTCTACATTTGAATTCAGTGTTTCTTTCAGACACTTTGTCTGTGAACATTTCAGAATTTTGGTTGACAAGCACCAAAAATAGCAAAATATATAAGGGACATTTCTAACTCTTCTCCAAGTCCAACATTGACTTATTTCATTCCAGTAAGGGGCCGTTAAGGGTATGAAGTTTGCCCCAGCTTAGTCTCGCCCTAAAATCTTTAAAGTCCCGGAAAATTTTGATAAAAATTTAAAAATCAAGAATGCATTTTAGTACATACTGGAAAGCAACGGGAGGGATGGTAGTTAGGATTTTAGGTGTCAGATTGCCCCAGAGCCATCGTGTAAGCCATGCAACGCCTACAGCTCTGCTTAACCAGGTTGTTTTATGCAAATATATTACTGAATAGTAATGTAGTTTTATAAATTTTTTGTTAAAGTTTTTTGGGGATAAAATAATTAATAAATAAATGAATTTAAAACAAAAAGAACACAACAATTCCTTCCAAGAAAGGGTTCAAGCACAAAGTAAAACAAATAAAAACCAAAGTTTTCGTAGAAATCCTTTATATGCATTTTATTTGTTTGAATTTATGTAAGTGTACGTGGTGTATCATTTATTACGAAGTAGTTATGTAAATGGGTAAAACACGTTTCATATTTCCTTCATTTTCCCATTTCAACAGAAAAAAATCGTATACTGCAAACCCAAATAAGTTACAGATACAAAGCACGCAGCAGCAACTACACAAGTAATCTCCACAACAAAAACAAACACATATGGAACAAAACTTATTTCATTCATCTTCCCCTCGAGAAAATAGGAAAAACTGATATATAGGGGTTTGTTTTGGGGTTGCGCCTGAAAAGCTGACAGGTGTGTTGTCATGAACAGTGAGTCTATGTGCCAAGTTTCAGTTTTATAGCATGTGAATAAATGGGTCAATTAGCCGTCTGGAGATTCCACCTTAAAATTATGAACAAAATTTAAATTAACGGAAACACCCCTAATATTTAAAAAAAAATAATAAAACAACGTTTTTCATATAAATCCTTTTTAAAAAGTAATATTGAGCTATGGGGGCTGAAAATTTGACAAAACATTCATGCAAGTTACGAACCTTAAAATAATCCCAAATAGTCCACATTCCCCTCCCCCCCCCCCCCCCCATTTTTAATGGCATAATTATGTTAAGAAGTTTTGAGATGTTTACAAGAGACATCATATATTTATTTATCTGTGATTTAACATGAGGGAAATTGTATAAAAATGAAGTATTCGTTTCCCAATATTCATTTGATTGAAATGATTATTAAAAATTTCCAAGCTCTATAACTTTCCTCAGATTAATTATAAATTGCCTCTTCGATATACTTTAAAACATTGATTTTACCAAATCATTAGAATGTTTTTAAAATGTACGAGTTTGTATAATTTTGTTAAAACTAATACTAAAAAAATGGCATTGGCATGATAATCAAAATGTTTATTTTAAAAAACTCCTATATATACATATATTTATTTATTTATTTATATATATATATATAATCCTTCTACTGGGTTCTTATTTAAACAATTCTTTTTTTTTTAATGCGTTAAAACAGCTGGGGGAAGATTATTTTTCATTCTGATATTACAAAGAGAAAAGTCGTTGGGATTGAATACATATAGGATATTTTTTTATTCTGTTACTCTCTTGTTCCAAGATCTTTGTTACACAAGTTGCACATTTAAAGAAAACATAGACACCTTCGATTTAATCATAATTGATGAAATATCCAAATGTTTGTATGCACCCGTTAAATGAAAATAATTATTTTTAAAAAAAAAACAATATTTTTTTAAGTTTTCATTTTATCTAACTCAATTAAAATGATGCTAATAAGATATTTTTTTTTTTTAAAACAGGAGACCATCGTTCATTTGGTAATTAACACTTAGTCTATCCCTGCATTAAAAGTATTATAAAATATCATTTTAAAACAGGTTGCATAGGTTTGATATTTAGTAGCAGCTCTATTAAAATTATAGTTCTGTATATTGTTGTAAATGTAGTTTAATTGTGTTTATAAAATCATTAAACTGGTGAAGTTAAAAAAATAATCAAACAAAAATACCAATATGTGCGAACAACAATTACTAAGATTTCGGCTCATAATCAGGAGTGGTTAATTTGGCATCCAGGGGGCAACATGGCTCACAGAGCGACGCATATTATGGGGACCACTGGGCTGGCCTAACTGTCGGCGGAATAAACAGGCGTCACAATCATCCATTAAATTATTTGATTTCTTTGGTGTTTTCATGAGGATGGGGGCTAAAAGCTCTTGAAAGTACGAGACTAATTTCTATTGCTTGCAAAGCCCTGGTATTTCAATTAAAAGTTAATTTTCAGAGAACGCATCATAAAAAATGTGTCCGTACTTGGCATTTAAAAAATCGGGTAGCCTTATATTAGCTCGACGGCTGGCTGACGCAATTTCCTATTGTAAAATTTCAATCTTTCTAACCGGCAACCCCGCACAAATTATTTTACGTTTCATTTGAGTTGACATGTTTGAAGAGATAATTCGTTGGATGTAGCTGCTGGCGAAGTATTAAAGATGGTTTTCAAAACCTTGAGATCACTTGCACATTTTGGAATCAAGGCGAAACAGAAGATCGTGAACTTGCTGGCATTGCCTTGAAAGCTGTCCAAATACATTCAACGGACACACCTATTTCGTCCATGGGCATTATTGAGACAGAAGACAATACATTGGCTGCCAACTACATCTGATGAGCTGAGCAATATAACATTTTCCTCACTTAGGGCTCTCCAACCGCCCTGGCTTCCCCCGCGACATGTAGTGACGGAAATTTGGTTAACAGTTGCAATAGTGGCTCCAGGACCTGGCCGCAATGTCGGCAGGTAATGTCCCTGTTGTGATCTAGTCTCCAGAAGTATTTGGCAATGGGGCAGTGCTCTGTGCGCATCTGCGTTGCTAGACTCTGCTGTCTACGGCCTAACCCCCACCACGGTTCTTGTCTGCTTAGAGTGGGCTAGTTGGTTAAGACGCCTCTGGCGGTCTCGTTGTCTGCCAATTGCCTGTACCATTCCATTCTGAAATGATCTTCAAGTCAGTCTTTATTTACACAGCCCCGGTTTTCGACAGATTTTTCGCTTTCTCATTGCCAATGACGTTGACGTGACCTGGTATACATTGCACTGGTATTATTATTATTATTATTATTATTATTTTATGTTGTCTTATATAGCGCGGTACCCCAGCCTAGGGGTTACCTTGCCGCCTAGTTCAAAAGACTTGCACACGTCATCAATGATGGCGTTAACTAGGTGAGTGGTACCTGGTCTCTTACCGCCTCTTTTAACGTGTGATACACGCTCTCTAGGGCCCAGTGAATAGCCAAAATTTGATGCTGCAGTCCCACAAGGTCCTGAGAGTTCCTGATTTGGTGGTCCCCCTGCTGGGTACAGTATGAGCGCATCGTACCCAGCAGCTATTTCTCTCAAATTGGCAGAGCCGTCCGTGAACACTTTCACTGGTGTATTCGAAAACAAAGCCATGGTCTCTAGGGCAGCCGCTTTCTAGACAAGATCAGGGCTTTGTTTTGTTACTGGTGCATCAGTCAAGGCCAAATGTATGGAGGAACGTGAGGGTTGCACATTCGGATGATAGGATGGGATAAGGGCAGTCTTTCTCTATTGCGGTGTAGGTCGACTGTCCTTTAAAGCTCATCTAATTGATTCATAAACGAGGATCTTTTTAGTCACCTACCCGCTAACAAGATCTGGAACGATGGTTCCTTTTCGTTCTACCATCTATACCTCTTGACAGTACTTAAAATGAACTATTCCCTTCTAATGTATAATGGTTATACATTGGCCAATACATCTACAGCAGCTGTGGGTGTGGTTCTGAATGAGCCACAGATAAATGAATCTCAAGCCCTGATTATGGATTCGGCCCAACTTTTACAATTAGGTTTTGCCTTTGAAGGACTGGACTGGCATGCTGTAATCCATTACCGACCTTACACTGCTTAGGAGTAGAGCTCTCAGCGTAGCTGCTCCCGCACCCCAACATGTGCAAGCCAATTGTGTCACCAGATTGAGTTTGGCGGTAGCCTGGGAGTAGAGGTCTTATACAAAATTATGCATTGTATCTTTTGATCCAATTTGACCCCCAGGTAAACGGGTTGCTTGTCCCATAGGAGCACTACCTCGCCCATCTTGAGCTCTATCGCCTGTTTGTGAGTGGTCATATGCCACCGCCGCATGAATCTGTTGAAGGAGGAAAGGTCCTGCTGTAGTAGCTGTTGCAGGTGGTGGAAATCTTTAACGGTGCTTCAGATAACAAAATCTTCTGCATACATCGCATCTTTCGTAGCTAGATTTTGTGACAAGTCATTGATATAGGCTAGGAAGAGAGGGCAATTGAGGGCTGACCCTTGTGGTAGCCCTTCTTCAAAGGTTAGCTCCCTGGAGGTTTCGCTGCCGAATTTTGTACGAAAACCGGCAACCAACGTGTACATGTTGGCAGTTACTCTCAACTTATGCAACTTTAAAAATACGCCGGGCCTCCAGAACCGGTCATAGGCCGGTCGGATGTCAAAGAAAACAGCAACTGCAAGAGACATTTCTCAAACCCATCTGTTATGGACTGGAGAAGACGGAACACTTGATCTGTCGGCTGCTGTCCTTTGCGGATAACCGCCTGGTTTATACCGAGGCATTTAGTACTCTCCAGGTACCAGTAAAACCTCTGATTGACAATTCTCTCGGCTACCTCCCCTAGATACGATTTTCGGCACATCGGACAGTAGCCGGTCGGTTTATCGAGTTTCTTCCCTTCTTTGGGAATAGGGACGATAGTAGTGCTAAGGCAAGCTCTGGCTAGGATTCTTCTGTTTATGATTGACAATAGCTCTCTCCTAGCTATTCGGCCACGTTTTTTTATCATTTCGTTGCAGATCTTGTCCGGCCCTGGCGCCTTGGCGGCGTTGCACTTGTCGATTGCGGTTTGCAGCTCAGTCATAGTGTATTGTGCGGTAACAATTGCAGCTTGGTGTTCCCACTGTTGTGCCACTTCTCCAGGCTTCCAGAGACGGTTATGATTATGGCTATCTCTGGACTCATGTTTGCAAAGCTTGTTCAAAACTTTGGCATCTTTGGCATCTGTGGTGGCCGTGCCTGTGGTCCATTGCAATGGTCGCAGATTACGGAACTTCCCATGCAGGATAATGAGGCCATCAATTGCAATTTTTCCATCTTTCAGGTTGAGATTTCCGCATGTACCAAGCCATTTTTCCTTCTTCGCCATTTCGATCTCTTTACGGACATCAGCTGTCAATCTGTTGTGATCTGCGCGAGATGCAACGGTTTTTTATTTTCCAGCTTTGGTCCGTGCTTACTTTCGTTTATGAATCATATCTGCCAAACTCATTCCAAAAGGGGCGGAACTTGCGGTTCCCGTGAGTTCTAAGGACTGTTTTCTTTGCCACTCTCAGAATACCACTCAAGAAATGGCTGTATTCAACATCCATGCTTTCGGAGGTATCGGGAATCCCTGCTCTTACTCAGCGTCAGAGTAACTTTTCCACCAACGTTTCTCCTCTCTACCAGCTCCGCTATGAGGGGGTTTCGAACAAGTGTTACTTTATACCCTCGGAACTTTACGCAAGTGTAGCGGTAAACTGAAAAGCCCGTGATGTGCAATGGGTGCTTCTTCAGTAGCGTTTCCTGTAACGCTTAGTAGTTTGGTTAGTTCAGGAACCTGCAAGGAGGAGGAGGTTCGACTGCCTCTCGATTAGATTAAGTTTATTTGTACCAGCCATAATGTTTGAGTAAGGTCAAGGTTTTCTTTTCTTCTCCCCGGTGAGAGTTCGACCCTCTCCTTCGCCGTGGGAGACGCGCTACGTAGAGGTAAAATTCTTGCGGACACCGCCGAAGCGTTGCATTGTTTCAATGTTATCCGTCCAAAGCTCACGGGTCCCATCCACCCGATGGTGTCCTTGACTCGGCTTTGGTGGGGATTGCCCTCCATAGATTGGCTCAGTTTAGACCACTCAGTCACCTAACACCCCATGACCTCTTCATGGTTAAATAAAAAGAAAATAATTTATAAATCTACATGTATCCAAAAGTTAACAAACTTAAATACTGTCGAAACGCTGGTATAAGTGATAGCCATGTATTATGATGTATAACTAGTAAATTGTTACATGCTAAGAAATTTTAGTTAACAAAAATTAGCAAATGAGTAATTTTCCCCAGCACAGCTGTTGGTTTCAATTAACAGCCACAATAACCACTCACCTACATGTGGTGTAAATGGAATAGCTTTTTTTGATTTCAGCGAACTTGCCACGGGACTATATCATTAGACACAAGCTACTTTCATATTCTATTTTTAACCTTTACATACTAATTGTGTTAAGGATGTGTTCGTGTTTTGGTGCTGAGAGTATTTGTGTAGCTTTTGCTATGCGCTTTGTATCGTGTGACGTACTTGGGTATGGGAAATGACGTTGCTGGTCGTTCGGGTTTGTTAGCAGTAATGGAGTTGCAGAGAGCAAAGCGTGTGCGAGGAGGCAAGCTGTTTCTTTTTCCAATAATGTCACACAGATTATTGAATTGTTGACTTATTGCCCCTGGACGTAAACTAGACATGTAAATACTCATCCCCTATTGCAGTTCGTAACAACTTGATATTTCATAGATATATTTATTTTAAACGAAAGTATGCAATTTTGAAAATGTGTATACTTTCTAAATCAATTTGTCAATGAGACATCTCATTTTTCGGAAATAGTAGTCCCCAAACTAAGCAGGTTTTTTTTTTCTTTTTTATTGTTGTTGCTTGGGTTGTAAATTGAAATTGCAAAAAATGTAACGCATTAAAATATATTTGGTTAGAGACAACATTTACAACTGTGATATAACCGGGTCTTGTTTTTTTCTTTTTAGAAAATATTTCGAAAGAAATTACAGGTAAATTTCTAAATATTTTTTTAAAATGTATTTCTGTTTGATTTCACAGGTGTGCGTAAGGTAGTCACAGTGCCACTGTATCTGGATAGATGTCCTGAGGTGATTTGTCAGGGGCGGCATTCTGTTGACATTGATATTAGTCAACAATTCCAAGATCGCTCAAGATGTGTTCCGCTCCAGTTAATATTGAAGAACGAATATCGTGGTTACGAGCCTGGTTTGATATACGGCCAGTACATAGGTCAGAAATGCTCGTCATTTTATTTTATTTACGACTTGAAGATTTCATTACATTTCAAAACATGTCTCAGTGCGCCTAGCTAGGGTTGGTGTCAACCGGTTCGATAAACTCATGGAGTCAAGCCCGACCCCCCCCCCCCCCCGCCCGCCCGACTTCCATGATGGATTATTTTCTTGTTAAAATAGGTCTACATTATAATAATGACAGAACAGAAACAAAGTAAGTGAAGATGAGGAGGTAAATTTATTTAAGAATTGCAACAGAACTCCTCTCTGTCTATTCACCCCTTCAACAGCTCCGCTCCTCCACAGACGGGCGTATTCTTTCTGTCCCCAAGACTCGCACAAAAACATGCGGTGAAAGATCTTTCTCTTTCTGTGCCCCCAAACAATGGAATTCTCTTCCACTACACATCCGCATTATATCAACCATCACAGCCTTCAAAAATTCACTCAAAACACATCTCTTTAAACTCTACTACCCCGACTGATTCCCCCCTCTGACCGATAAATGATGTTGCTGTGTGCCGTCCATGGCTTGCCATTTAAATAGTTATGGAATGGTTGGAGGGCATATACATTTGTTTGTTTCATTTAATTAATGTATGTTAATTTTTTAAGTTCATGATTATGTTTGTTAAATTGTATGTACAGCGTGTTGAGTCCAGCCCTAGGTTGGAGTAACACGCTATAGAAAACTTCTAATAATAATATAATAATAACAACGTTAAATAATTATTATTTTACATTAATTTTACTGCTTTAAAAAGTTTCCTTTCCTAGTTTTCAAAGCTGCAAACCTGTCAATCACTTGATCAAAATCAATTTCCTTCACCGTATCACTTTCAAATGATCGTAGAGCCAGATCAAAAAGCCTTGACTGGTCCCTGGTGGATAGTAAATCGTTCTTGAAAAGCCTTAGTTTTGAAAAGATCAACTCACGTGAAGCCATAGACACACAGATCGTAATAAACAATGGACGGCTTAGCGAGAGTATTGCAATAGATTATAGGAAGTCAAAATAAGCTTTGAATTTTATACATCATCTACTGACCAGTCCATGACTTTGTGAATTTAAATTGCCGCTGCCATTAAGTGTCTTCTAAGCTTTTGTAATTCTTTTCAAAATTCATATTCTCATAACTCATCACAGAAATATTTTTATTTTGGAACGGACTCCAGAACTCTTATTTATTTGCTGGTAGTAGACTATTGGGTTGAGCATCCCCAAAAACATATATAACTGCCTTCTGCGCTGATGATCTGATCTGGAGTTCAGAATGATAGCAATTGATACCTTCTGCATCTCGCTACTGTTTTCTTCTCACAGAGAGAGAGTGAGGCATCTTGTTTTCCTGACATTTTCTTCTTAAACTTCTCTCTGCCGAAATTCCAAGAAACACTTCTCTTACTTCAACTGTCCCATTGTGGACTTTCACATATTTGATCATTTCAGACATCTGGTCAGTGTGTCGTAGATCAGGTGTCCTGTCGAACATAATTCCAAAATAGCTCGAAGCCTTTAATTCAATGATATTAATCTTCTTCACATGATTTGCAAGGACACTTGAAGGGCTGATTTTCAAAATGCTGTATATCCATTTCGGGGTTTTGAGATTATTCAACTTTTACAAAAAATTAATAACGCGTTTAGAGAATTATATGATTTTTAGACAAGACTAAAATAGGAATGTAGTGTGTTTAGTGTATAAAATTTACCATGTCCTAAACACCTGGTTTGCTTTACAAAAAGGTAAGGTTTTTTTCATTTTTTAAAAAAATGGTGAATACCCCGTTTTGAAAATAAGCTCTTCATTTGTAAATTTATTTTGTGTCTCTGGTGAAAGGTAAGATGTGGATACTCTTATTTTAGGGGTACTCCTGTTTAGTTTTATTTGGTGCTCTTTTAGCACTGGGTCATATTTAGATAGCATTTCAACCATTCTAAGAAAGTTTCCTCTATTCAATGAAGATTCATCTTCATTGAGGCCACGAAATACCAGATTTTTCTTTTCAAGAAACAATGTCATGTGATATCTGGCAACCTGTGCCGGATATCCCTCCACTTTGTCTTCTCCCTGTACATGACAGCAATGCATTCAGCACCAACTGCTTTATGTAGCGTAAGTCCTGCTTCTAATGTTTTCAAAGCAACCATAGGTTATCTTCCGATGTCTCATGATTTTGTAGCTTTGGGCTCAGTTTCCACCAATTAACAAACCCAGTAACATTTGTATCTTGTTCCTGTAACATTAACAGAAAATATTCTGCAACAAAAACACTGCGATTTCTGACTGTCGAGTGAATAAACCATTCACAACCGCAGTATTTATTCGCCACTTGGCATCATCCTGTAGAACAATTGTTTGGTTAGTAGGCGCATACCTCCTTTAGATTTCGCATCTTGCCTTGTCACTACGCTGAATGGTCCGTCCTTGTTCTGAAATTAAACGAGATCCTCCTTAATTTAATAATTTTAGACTGAAAATGATCTGGAACTGGTACATTTCAAAGAGAAGCATCTGATAAAATATTCCAGTTTTTCTAAAAAAAATCATCACATGTATTTACAGCAACATGGATGGAATCAACATTATGAGCAGACATTTCCGTTTCCAAACATCCACGCCTTTTACGTGTATTTCCATGTCAATCGCTGTCATTTTCTGCACTATTTGCTGTTCTGTGGAATGCATGTTGCTGGTATGAGTGGAATCAGTACCAATGGTAGGATTAGAAACGTCTTTTGATGAGTCTTGGTCATCATTTGGTTTCATGATATATCGAAGCATGGATCCTGGTAGTGATTTTTTTTTTTTCTTTTTTTTTCTTTTTTTTTTTCTTTATTTAGATTTCTGCAAACCCTGTGGCTTGAAAGAATAATCTTGAACAATACAATTGCTTTAATTGCGTTGCATTCAATTCTTAGGACTGTTCAAACAGTCAGAGCACTATCCAAAATATAGCAAAAGAAGGTGGGAAGTAAAACCCAGCAGTCGAATTATGACAAACGTGCTGAAAAGTTAAAGGGGCGATAATAAAGACGAATCTTTGAAAATATTTATTTTTGATTACTTTTGGGTTTCGATATAGTTGATTTTAAAAACTTTTTATATTAATTTGAATAAATTTTGACTAATTATAAAAAAGTATCAGAAAATTGTGTAAAATGTGTAAAAAGTCAGCATTATGTTTATAATTTTTACCGATTCGATTCATGTACTTAGAATCGCCAGATCACATCGGAAATGGAAAGCTGTATTTATCAGAATTTAGATACATATAGCTTCACAGCTTCCTGTCACTTACGACATTTACCGAGCATTTCAGTCGGCATTGAAGCATGATCGAACGGCGTTTTTCTGAACTAATTATAGGGTCACTTTACATCTGACGCATCCACCTTGAACGTTAATTAAAGCCTGCATTTGAATTAGTTTCAAGTATGGACAATTTACGTGTGATCGGTTATCCTTTTATGAAATTCGATTAGACCGAGCAGTGTGTGCTCTGTAAATATGCAATTTTACAATTTGGTGTCACCCCCTGAGATGGTTCTGAATAAAGATTTTTTTTTTAATGTGTCAACTCCTCTAAGTTCTTCTGGATTGAGTAATTCATCAAATTCCCACAACAGGTTGTTATAGGTCGTACTATTCCTAATATTACTGAATAACTCAAGTCCTTTTTCCTAATAACTATAACTTTAATAACCAAATATGAATACAGGCTGGAACTTCAACAGACACATCAATATATTATTATAAAGTGCAGCTCGCTCTCAGACATAAAAGAAACACATCTTACTTCCGCAACGTTCCACTCAATACTGCAGCATGACTAAAACTTACGTCACAATACAGTCTAGACAATACGTCACAATTAGCATAAAAATAGGTAATTCAGTCAAGCGCGGGAAGAGCGTTCATTAACTAATAAAAAACCTAACACACACCGCGCCTAATAAACATGAAATTTTTACTCGCAACAAAAACTAACGAACTCCCATACTCGACAACCCCCACACCCTTAGCTACGCCACTGAGATTACTCAATCTCTCTCTTTCTCTGGAAAATCAAGAAATGTTTCTGACAAACAATTTGTTAAATCTATTTGGATGACCAAATTTATTATTATTATCTCTTATATATATTACGCTTCTGGTATAACTAGTAGACGGCTTCCTAATTTACTGCTTCCATTTCCTGTTCCTTTATTTTCAGCGAATTTGGGATTGAGAGTATACTATAAATAATTCTATATTTTTGAAAGAAAGTATGGTTCAATAATGAGTTCAATAGCGCGCAAAATGTAATTCCCGATAACTACACTAAATGATATTTTTTTTGTAATGTGACGCAACTGGGTTTGACGCGTAATATGTTCCTTTCGGAAAAGGATATCGTCTCAATTTAAGTATGGTGTAAAAAATATTCGGTTTAAAAGTGGTTGGGACATCAGAATATTTAATATAGTTCATGTGCGTGAAATAAAAAGTGTGCAGTGACGTATCATGGGGGTTGGGGTGGAAGAGGTGTAGCTTAAGTTCATGTTTTGTGAAGTAGCTTTAGCAGATGGGAAGTCTACGCATTGCTGCCGCCAATGTTTGGCGGTCTGTATCTAGTGTTTTCATCATTGTTCCATTAAAAAAACCAATCCTCACCTTTGTTTCTAAACTGCAAATTATTAATATTCGAGATAATCTTTTCTTTAATAATTTTAGACAACTTTGAGTTCGACGTCCAAGTGAGTGGGGACGTTCTACTTGAGGACCAGGATTACGCTAGAGGCCAAGAATCTGTTCATGGTGAAGATTACAGTGAGATTGATGGACGTAACCAAAACAGACGAGTGAAGGGACAATGTGTAATATATTTCCCAATGCACTGCTCACTAAACTATTACGGGTAATCTTGGAGCAATGCACTGCTCACTAAACTATTAAGGGTAATCTTGGAGCAATGCACGTTTTAAATAGTTAGTATCATTATTATTTTCATAATTATCCTTTTGCAACTAGGCCTGTGTGACAGATCCTTAACACTGCTTAAAACACTGTCTGAGCAATGAACTAATTAAAAAGGTATATTTTTCCCTAACTAAAGATCTATTTTGAAGACATCTGAACAAATAAAGTTAGAAATATGAATAATTGTTCAAGCAGTTGCGCACTGTTTTTAGAAGAATTAGAGGACGTCGAAGGTTTTAGAAAAACTACAAAGAACACATACGAAGTTGCTTTAAAAAGTGGAAATTTGTCATAAAAATGTATCAGTGTGATCTATAAAATAAACTTCCTTTAATACATAGGATTCTAAAGAGAAATAATTTAGATATAAAAAGGTTTATATTTGAGTTTTTTTATTACTGTCTTCTCAAAGAAAAGTTGGGATTTTCAGAGTTTTATTTTGGAATTTGTATTTATTTCTAATTTTTTTTTTAAAACGAAACAATTTATTATCTTCTGGTTTGAAGTATTTCTGTAACTTTTGTAATGTTTTATGTTTAACGTGTCTTTTTGCAATTAAGTGTAATTGAAATATTTGCTTATGAACCGCTTTTTTTTTTGTTTCTTTTAAAAAGTGCTGAGTTTTTGTGTTGTTGTTTTTTTTAGGGGGGTGGAGTTGGTTGTGCTTTGAATGTGGGGGTGATTTTCTTATGACAATCCCAACATTAGTAAAACTTTAAGGAGGACTTTATCAATTAGTGCGATGAAAATTTTCTCCAGCTGAATGTCTCAACAGCAAAGGAAAGGATTATCGAAATTCCGAGGGGTGGGGGGGGGACAGAATGGGGTGGGG
Source organism: Omphiscola glabra (assembly GCA_964017045.1). Classification (NCBI taxonomy): domain Eukaryota; kingdom Metazoa; phylum Mollusca; class Gastropoda; family Lymnaeidae; genus Omphiscola; species Omphiscola glabra. The sequence goes on along the minus strand of OZ024802.1, from coordinate 36,543,251 downwards.
GCACAAGATTACAAATCTCAACAAAAATAATCAAAGTGTAGAGAAACTAGAGGCATATAAGTACTTAGGTGTCACCATTAATAATAAGCTAACATGGCATGAGCACGGCCGAATGCTGTATAAGAAAATCAACCAAAGACTGCTCTAACTTAAGAAACTGTACAATTTCGTCGTAAACAAACAAGTCGTTAACTTATTCTACAGTGCAACAATTGGCAGCCTACTTAATTTTAGTATTGCCTGCTTGTGTGGAAATTCATCGTCTGATATTAAACACCGAATAAACAGACTAATCCAGAAAGCTAGGAACATGGCACAAACTAAACATCCTTCACTTGAAGAACTATTTGAAGAAAGATGATATTGTAAAACAAAACACATTTTGGATGATACATCTCACCCTCTTCATCACAGATACATAGGATCAGCCCGTTCGGGACGAATTCTTTCCGTCTGGGCGAGGACTGAAAGATATCAAAAATTATTTTGTTCCAGATTCTGTACGAATTTACGAGCGTGCTCCCCTAGAAGACACAAAATCTAAATGAGAACTCATTAAGTCCCTATTGTGACTAAGGGAGTTTACTAGCCGGAGAATTATGCCCCTTAAATAAAATTCACTGAATGGTTGGGTTTTTTTTTACACCCGTTAAAGAGTTTAGTGTAGATGTGCTGGGTTTAAATTGTTTTGGTTAAAAAATGTGGGTTTTATTAAAACATGTATTTATTTATGTGCTGAAAATGTATATGTACAAAGTATTGAAAATAAAATCCATTTTTTTGTATCAATAAAAGCATAAAAGAGATTGAGTACATTTAAGGCTGCTATGATTTCAATTAGCATGAAGACTGTGTTAGTATATAGCTTTATGGCTATACTTTCAATTATTTGTATCTTATTTTTGGATAAATTTTTATTCAGGGCTTCTTTCAGGTATATCTCCGGTGGGTACTGCCCTCTCCTCGGGAAATGTCAAGTGCCCCTCGCCCCCCCCCCCCCCCGGAGCAAAATGTGTCCAAAAATATAACGATTATATATTTAAAAAAATTAAAAAGTACTAAATTGTATTTTTTAAACAGTTATAAAACGATTGGAATCGTATGCCTTTAACCGATTACAGTTAGTGGAATCTTTGAAATATCGCCACACTCAATATATTTGATGATCGGTATATTTAAGGCTAATCTTGTTTTAAAGGCGTATAGTATACGATTTTAAATATCGCACTGGCCGCTCAAGATTATATGCCGATATCTTACTTCCAGTAGTTCGCATTTTTCGGTATTTTGATTTATTTATCTTTTGCTACTTCACAAGTTTAAAGATTTCAATAACACTGTATTTAATTTATTAATTACATCAATGTAAGGGTCTGAAATTGTAATAATAGTTCTTGCTAAGTTTCAATCATGCGCCATCTATTTTCAAATTATATTTCATCATAAAAGTAGGGATAGGTGATAATTATAAATTGTTTGTTTGCATTAGTCTTTAAAAAATAAATACATTTAATCGATTCCGTGTGTGTTGAGTTATGGAAAATTTAAAAAAAAAATAATTAAATTAAGAATTTACCGGGGGAATACAAGAAGTGAATATTTCATATACTATTACATATCAAAAGCGTTAGTGTTTTCTCTAAATACACTACTTTTGTAACAATGTTTCCTGCATAACAAGAGGTTAAAAATACGTAGCCTATATTTATTATTCCCCCACCTATTTCTACGATTTAATATATATATATATATTTCTAGATGGGAATCTATCAGAAAGCTAAAAAAATCGTAAAAGGAAATATTTTTGTGAACTAGCATTGTCTTTGTCAATTCACTAAACAAATATTTTTTTTACTAGTTTTATAAAAGAATCTTATTCCTAATGTGTTCAATTTAAAAAAAAAAACTTCAGTGGATTTGGAAAAGAAAATGTTTTAACGTACATCTAAGTGGCAGTTATAATTGATCGGAAAATGTTCTAGTATTTTGAAATTACAAATAAACATTTCATTCAAATGAAAATTGGGAAATATATACTTTATTCGAATACGATTTCCGTTAGATGAAATCACACATTAGTGAATATGCAATGTTTTTTGTAGACAACTCATGTCTTTTTTAGATAGTTATGCCGTTTATATACGATTTATAAAGATGACCAGTTTTTAAAACCAATAAAATTGTTTACACCTTTCTAATTAAAAGTGTTTTTTTTAAAATCTTTTTGACTCTGGGAAAATTTGGAAATATTCAGAAAATGTAGTCTGTCTATTATAAGTAATTTTTGTTGTTCAAATGCGGTCAGCATATAAAATAATGTTTGCAGTGCTTTTTAGTGATGGATCCCCTTTTTTAATTTGTGTATATGTGTGTGTGTGTGTGTTTTGAAAATGTATTTATTAATTAAGTAGCTTTCCCCCAAATGATGTAAATAAAATAAATTCCACATTACTATTTTTAGTAGCACAAAATTTTTGCATAACACAAGTAGGTCAAGCACTGTCCCGTTTTGCCACCCCTCCCCTTTTTTTCACCCTGCATTGAAAGATGATAATTAAGAAAATATCATCATCGCATCTTTAAACCCTTAAAATATTCGAGGCACCTTGCATCGTACGTCTTGCTGGGCGGACAGGATTGTTCTCAAGGCTAAGTGACACCTACATTTTTTAACTAAGATCTCCTCCGCTGCTTTCCAGTAAAGTGTAGAATGTTACAAAACTAAAGTCAGATATGTGATAAAATGCATTCTTGTATTTTTAATTTATCAAAGCTTTTCTGTAAAGATTTAATAGGCAATATTAAGCTACGGGAAAAGCGTAACCCTCAAGGGTGACACAGCTAGATTGAATATAGTTTACGTCACACTGGTGCGGAATTTCTGATGTCTTTGATCATTTTTAATGCTCATTTTTTGGCATTCCCCATCCGAAATCCAACCTCAACATTGTCTAAAAGAACAACAAATTCAAGTATGCGCCAAAATGCACCCTGCATTTTGAGTTGTCCCCGACTGTCTTTAGCCCCCTTAAATTTCTGCACCCCCTTCGCTCACGCTGATCAATGGTACATTGTGGGGTTGATTATATGCTTATGCCAAATGATTACCCTGGGTCACGCAACAAAAGTAGTGAATTCAGTTTATGTAAGGCACTGGGCACCTTAAAGCTTCTCGCAAAACCTAAAAAATGCCCTTACCCGTTAAAAAAGTATAACAGAAACATTGTATACAAGTATACCCAAAAATACACCTCTTAATTTTGAAATAATCAAACATTTTCTGAGGCCCTTCACCGTTCAAGATTCATTGGCTCTCTCAATTTCCGCTCTACTTCCCGATGAAAATGATCATCAATTTTGAAATCGATAGATACACTGCCGCCCTCCCTTTCACGATACAAACTCTGCAGTTGTCCGAAAATGCCACACCTGATTATAAAGAAAAAGTGACACCTCGGTGGACCACCCCATCCGCCCTATTTCAAAGCCACTAGCAGTGGCCGTATCTACAGTTTTTGGCGTCAAGGGACGCCCCACCCCCACCATCTCAACTCTGAAACGAATTATTTTCAACCGTTAAATATCATCAAAGCCAATTTTGCCCCACCCCGCTATTCTGGCGCCCCGGGACATATGCCCCATTTGCCACCCCTTAGCTATGCCTCTGGCCACTGGCTATTTGCAAAGCCCTCCTCCCCCTAAAATTTGAAATGTCCCTCCCCCCCATGCCCCGGGGAAAATGTCTGAAAGCTGAAAGATTTAATGGCTATATTTCGGGCAAATAAATGGCATGATACGGAGAAAATATACTTATAAAATACTTCTTTTTAAAAACACAATTGTTCCATGAACTCAATGTTCTTTGCAAATCGCAAAGACATGCATGCAGCGGTATGGCTCATTTCATTCCACTTGTCAAGATCTCGATCGATGTGCGCTGTTATGTACCGTATTACGTGTAGATAATTTAATCTCTTATTTGATTGTATGGCTCGTGGCAAATGGTACATAACAAAGGACGATGCCATTAATTAAAAACAGTAATAAAGAACGACACCCAAACTAGTGCTGATTACAAAAGATAATCTTTTAATCTAACTAAAACAATACAAAATCAAAAGGAATAAAAACTAAGGCTATCCACTTACAGTACCGCAATGGGGGGGGGGGGGGTCTAAACATCATTTATGTCTATTTGAAACATGCCTTTCTCTTTTACGGTCAGCATAATATTTCTATTAAAAAGATAAATTACAAATCAATGACCTAGTGGCTCAGGAAAGACTGTGCGGAGGTCATTGCACTCCTTTCCTTACATTGAGTGGTAGCATTGTCGGCCAGCTGCAGAATTTGTTTTTTCTTGGAAAAAAGTGTTTGGTGTTTGGCAAATAGCTTGCGAAGCCCCGGTGACAATGACCTTAGCCACCCCACTGCAATGAACATATGGCGCCTTTGGTAAAACTCGTTATTTTTAAAATTTCTAGATTTAATAAAATTTAACTTTCAAAAACAATGATGACTTTGTTTATATATGTAAAAATAATAATAAAGGGAACAGATTTGTAAATCATAAAACTAGTTCATGAAAACTGTTGTTGTCTTTTCTTATTTTTTTTTTTTTCAACTTTCTATTTGATACCTATTTGTTGTTGATTCATGTTGTTGTCTTTTTTTAATGCGTGTTAATTGGTAGAGAGAGAGAGAGAGAGATAGAGAGAAAGAGAGAGATACTCTGGATACCGCGTGTTCGCCTTGAGACCTGGAAAGCGCTCTTTCGCTTTTGCTGGCCCAGATGTTTTGAACGGCCTTCCTGTCGCTCTCAGAAGCAGCCAGGCACTACAGTCTTTCAAAACTGAGTTGAAAACACATCCTTTCCGCACTCACCTGCTGGGGTGATGTAGTCTACCACCTTGTTTCCAGCTTGCTCATATTCCTAGATTTATATTGGCGTGTATTGTCCATTGGCTTGTATGTAGATTTTGCATTGTTACGTTTTGTATTTTTAAGGTGGAAAATTATAAATTTTCATATAGGCCTATGGTGGACTTTGTACCGCGCTTCGAGCCTTAATTAGTAATGAAGCGTGTTTTTTGTAAATGAACTTTATTATTATTATTATTTACAAATGCCATTGACGTAGCGTTGGTGAACTCCCACGCACTAGATTGACTTTCAATCGGTGCTATTCCCCTGTTGGATTTCAGAAGGTCTGTAGTCAGAGCGTATCTCGTTCCTTCTTCACCAATATCCGAACGAAAAAAAAAGGCTGGGAGGAAATCTTCTCGAAATCTTCCAGGAGTCGTGTTCCCTGTTGATGTCAGAACTTCTCGAACTGGTCACCACATTGAACGAACAGAAATGGGCAAACAGAGTAAGTGTGCAGTGTGTAAGACATAAAGCAAGAAAACAGTGCTGCAAATGTAATTGTTGGACTACATGTTGAGTGCAACAAATTTAATTGTTGGACTACATGTTGAGTGCAACAAATTTAATTGTTGGACTACATGTTGAGTGCAACAAATTTAATTGTTGGACTACATGTTGAGTGCAACAAATGTAATTGTTGGACTACATGTTGAGTGCAACAAATGTAATTGTTGGACTACATGTTGAGTGCAACAAATTTAATTGTTGGACTACATGTTGAGTACTTTCCAATATAGCCTTAAAAACTAGACTGTATCTGCGTTATCCCCATTTGGGAATGCCCCGGAAAATTTGATATTTTGGAAAAAAAATCCGTGTTAAATCTAATGATTTATACTAGGGGGCTTACTTACATACACAAAAAGTTACATTTTAAGCGCCCCCCCCCCCTTTCCCATGATGCATCGGTCCTTTTTCAACCCCCTCCTCCCTTTTTGCGTACGTACGATGAGCTATCCCCAGCGCCACCCCGTACACACACACAGCGAGGCGAATTGTGGATTATAAGAGGCCCTTTGGGACAGTAGCGTAGGAGATAGGGGCAGGGGCGGTGGTCCTGGGCAGGACTATATGAAACGGTGTCAATTTCTGGCAACTGCAGTGTGTTTTTCGATGACAGGGGGCGGAAAAAAATCTTGGCCGCCACCTTGGGATTAAGGGGAGGCAGGGCCGGCCTCAGGCCACTGCAACCTATGCGGCCGCAGTGGGCCCCGCACTTTCATAGGCCCCGCCCCGAATTTATTTTCTAATACAAAATCTTAATTTTCACTTATTATCCTTATTCTCTACCCAGACTGGGCCCCGCGCAATCCGTTTCGCGTAGGGCCCCGCAATTGTTAGGGTCGGCCCTGAGGGGAGGCACTATTCTTAGCTACGCCAAAGCTTTGGGATTCATGAAATGTGTTTGATTGTTGTTTTTTTTTTAATGAAATAGTTGTTTTGTTGAGGTATTTTTTGGGGTGGGGGGGTGGGGCTGTTGTTAAGTTAACCAGCTGGAACGGTACACAGTAGACAGCAATGATCTCCTATTGGTTGATTGCTATGTTGGCTTCCCTCATGCTCCTTTTGCAAACGTCCATAAGTCGCAGCCGTGGCCGTCTCACAAATATATATAGAAACAGCTATATGAAGACACCGTTTAAAAAAATATAACAAACATTCTTCAAAATACATTTTTACTCAGATTGCATTTTCAGCCGTTGACCCCACAAAAATCTATGAATATAGCGATAATAAACCCTTGGGATTGTCTTTGTTTTATTTTGGAGTGATATCCCTTTGAATTGACAACATTTTAACTTTCTTTGATAAGAGTACTTATTTTCTAAGAATCAAATTTATGAAAGGCTACCATCCATTGGGAAATTTCCAAGGATCTTGGGAATTCACGACCCCAGGAGAGATCTGGGTAATAATTATGAAAATCAAGGGAAACTTTGGGACATTTTAACTTTGAAAGAAAAGTGTGTGAAAATGTATCAAATAAGTAATGCAATAAAACTTTAAAATGTTATAGGCCTACGTGAAAAAAGGTTTTAATAATATTGTATTACTTTATTCCAATTTTTAAATCTGCGATGTTGTTTTTATTTTTTAATGTCTATAAATTAAGAAATATTCTAAAATGTAATTTAATATTGTGTTAAAAAGTAGCATATATAAGAAATTTTAAAAACAAATTCCATGCAATTGTTGTATTGACAGTTTTGACCATAAGGGATTCTCAGCAATAAATAGACTCATCATAATTATTAATGTGGAATTTGTGAAAAAAGCTAACAAAACTTGTGTTACTCGTTCAACCATTATCACTACAATCCGATGAGTGAAATGGTGGGGTGTGGGGATTCATCAAAACTGGCAAAACAGACGAAAAATGGTAGCAAAGTTTAAACTTGGAATGGCTAAAACAACGTGATTTTATGATTATCTACAGCAGGACAAAGACAATGAAGAGTGTAGCTTTTGAAAATATTGCAAATTTACGATGACAATTTTAAATAGGCCCCCATTAATGAAACTAGATAAAAACTTGATGAATATAACATAATAATAATAATACTTTTGAAATTCCAGAGTCTACACATCATAGAAAAAGCAAATGCCAATTTATAAAATTATTTTAACATTTTCACAGACTATGAACTATGAACAAATAACAAAGAGTGAGCTGTTTATTGGTGGATAGTTTTCTTAACACAACATGTATAATACATTTCAATCAATCTTATCATTGGGTTGAAGTTTTATTAGGGCATTGCCAGATAGTCTACTGATTGTTAATATCAGTTAGTTAAATTGGTTCAAAATTCTCAAAGGGAAAACATCTTTAATTAATATGTACATTTATTAAAGATAGAATCGCATTTTATGAAAATGTGCAAATAATAGAAATGTGCGGATATTTTTCCTAGATAAATTATGCGATTTTATTTTTATAGTGTTTTATTATAGTTAGAGCCTAATAACTCTATGGGATTTTAAAATAAATAATTTAAAAACAAAAAAAAGAATCGTTTATTTGATGTGAAATCTTGTAAAAATAGTCTGTTTAAATAACTTTCAGTTAATTAATATATTTTCATTTTTTATGCATTAAATCAAGCTTTTATGGTATTAATTTAAAAAATGTAACCCACTATATTGTGTGTATTTGTAAAAACTTGGGAAATCTTGGGACATTCTGACGGAATTTTGAAAAAGTGAGTGGCAGCCTTGTCATAATATAGTTATGCCATTGCTGAACTTGTGAACTGTTACAATTACTGCCTAACACTAATCTGTGAGTGTGTTTTGAGCATGACTATGTGATTGTAATTTAAGACTCTGAGTAGACTGTCAGTGTCCAGACCATTGTGCCTGCCTCGAGACGAGATCTCAAAACACTCTTTAGTCTCTTTTTAGTATTTTAATCTTAGTTTGTCAGCGGTGGGTTGCCAATCAAGAAGCACTGGAGTGTGACTGGAGACAGCAACAATTTCGATTATAGTTAGTTACATAATAAAATGTCAATGAATTTGTCACATATTTAAATTATTGGTAATCTCGGATAATTTGAAGATAGCTACCTGACGTTATTTGCATATTTTGTCCTTCGTTCCGATAGCCAATGCCGATAGGGTCAAAACCCTGGTCCTGGTTCCAAAATAGGACAAAACCCAGATTAGGGATAAGTTTAGGGTTCAGGTTAGGTTTAGGGATAGAATTAGGGTTCAGGTTAGGTTTAGGGGTACATTTTCATTTAGGATATAAGTTTGCGAGTCGCGGCAACCAAGATGGCAGCCACGGTACGATCTCTCCAAATTTACTGTAATCTCTTATTTGAACCTGCTAAGTTCCATGAAATTGTTGGGGAAAATATAAAAGTGTTTATTTGTTTCATAGTTAACTTTTTTTATAATCCTTTATGAATGGCTAATTCAGACTATTTGGTGCCATTAGGGATACATTTAGGGTTCAGGTTAGGGTTAGGGATACATTTAGGGTTCAGGTTAGGTTTAGGGATATATTTAGGGTTCAGGTTAGGTTTAATAACACTGAGTGAATTGTAAAATTTCACTGTCGTGGCAACCAAAATTAAAATGGCAGCCATGTGATATGTCATGGCACCAATTGTCTGCACGTACCATAAGTTATAAGTATAGTATATTGTTTCACAGGGATATATAAGGTAATCCCTTATTTCAACGCAAATTATTATTTCTAGAGAAAAAAATTTAAAATATAATATATTATAGTGCAGGATTATTGGGATCCTAAAGTAGTGACTTCGGTATCGCCAGGCAACACCAGAAATACGGGTATCGTAATTTCGTTATCAAAATGGCCACTCCACTTTTTAATTTGCCTAGGGTATCGTTGCTTCGCCTTTTAAATTAGATTTTTAGCAGAATTTTAAATTCTACATCTGCTTATTATTTAAAACTTAAACTAATGACTTTAAAACTCACGCTCGCAGTCTGCGCAAACCGAAAAATGAAGCAAAAACTGTTGTGGTCATTTTACATTTAGCTCGGGGAGGACTTTGTTATTTTGCATTTTACGTCACAGTTTTCTAATAATAAATTGTTTTGTCATCAGTGACGTGGAGCACATATTTTTACAAACACTGCCATATCATATTTGCATTATTAATGTTGTATCTTGAGACTGGCAAGGAATTTATTCTTTTGTATTGGTGTGTACTTATTACTTTTTAATTTAAAGTCGTAGACATAAGGGTTTACCGTAATATGGCTTGATAAATTTACAAAGAGGAATAACTTTGTTTCTTTAATAATAGAAATCTCAAAAAAAAAGTTATGCATTTTACAATTTCAATGAAAATGTCAGTTGTCAACAGTTATCCCACTTCACAAAAAAACTTGGATTGTCGAAAAGGGCTCTCATTATAATCAGTTAATAGGTACTTTGACAGAAATTTAAATTACTGCTCTATTGCCATAAATGATACATCATTTTAAAGGGCTAGCTATAAGCTTTGCAAAAATACCAATTTCATCTTTCTATCTTTTATAGAAATGAAGTTATAACATTTTTTGTGAATTTTGTAACCCCCTTATTTATCTTTGTATTTTACTGCAAAAACGTGTGATCAACTTTACAAATTTCTGACTTATTTGCCCAAAACTTTTTTATTTTGCAAGATAATGCTATCACTATCCGATTTTCAGGTGACATTCTCAATGCAATAGACAATACAATAAACATCAAAACGTTTACATAACAAACATCAAGACTTTGTATTTCTGATAATTTTATTTGAGTGTTTGAGTTTGTTAAGTAAAATGTTAACAGAATAATTGGAAAAAAATATAATTTATAAAGGAAAAACCAAAATAATCGCATGTTTATTTTATTTTTAATGAATTATATGCTTCAGTTAAATTTTAAATCAATTCTTATAATTACAAAAGGTAATTAGATGTCTTTTTTTTTTTTACAATAAAGTTGAATGCATAAGATTATAAATAAAAACTACTTATATTTTATATCACCAAAAAGACGTATATGAGCATACTAGCAATGGGGTATGTGATTAAATTTTAAAAGGTAATGGGGATGTTCTGCCTGTCATTTTGTATTTAAACTGCTCTTCAAATAAAAAGTTCAAACTGCTTGGTCGTGTTGATAAATCCACACACAGCCTTTTGTATACTTTGTCTTTGTCCAAACATGCCTTCTTGTCAATGGAAGGAGTTCTTTAATAGAACATTAAAATTTTCTCTTGTGTCTGAATGAAACCTAGAAATGACATCTACTCATATCCTGAATGTATACAATTTCTTATTCCTTTTAAAAATATTATTCAAGATTTTTGTTTAGTAAAATTAATTTCTTTTACTTTATGTTATTAGAAATATTAACATACATGTCCAGGTCCATGATGTAGGCTAGGCCTAATTTTAGTAATAATATTTGCTTAGACTTATACATTATACTTATAATATGAGTAATGTCTCTAATGATAGAATTACAATTATTATTATTACTATTATCAAACTATTAGTGTCGCAATAAATAAGAACTGATAAAATGTGTACGGCATAAACTCACAAAATTATAGGATCAACTCATTATATAAAAATAAATGTCCTTATTATGTTTCCACAGCATTCAATGAGTTTCCAAGAATGTTATGGAATTGAATAAGAATAATAATAAAAGATAATTTACAAAATTTCTATACTGTTCCAAAGTAATTTTCCTTTATAATTTACAAACATCTGAACAAATACATAAATGAAGTTAAATGCTTGATTACAGTATACGCTGCTATACGTTTTGTTGAATCTTAAACAAAATTGGTGAGCATACATGTTCATAATCCCACCAGTGAACAAGATCCCACTGGTTATGTGATCCCTCCAAGGAACAGGATCCATCCGGGAACTGTGATCCCACTTGGTCATGGGATCCCACCAACTGAAGGTATTAATAGAGGGAATGGATCCTACCAGGGAATGTAACTTCTACAAGGAATGGAACCCAACGGGATTGGAATCCTATCCAGAGAATGGGATCCTGTCGGTGAACAGGGTCCTATCAGGGATTGAGATGTTAACCTAAGTTATTATTAATATTATTTTAGAAATGGATTTTTTGTAGGTGGAAATTTAAATTCTTTTCTTAAGCGCCATGTTTTGTTTATTACAGGTCCCTTAACATTGATGTTAGCTAAAAGGCTGTAGAAGTTTCTTTTCCAATTGCATGCCTGGGTCGATGATGGTTATATTGGCTAGTTATGTAATAACATTTTTGCTGCCTTGAGGGCAATTTGTTTTCTCTGAATGAAATGCTACTATAATTTACAAGGTTTTCATCTTTGAGGAAGAGAATGTAGGTTTAAATCCTCATTTTACCGAGAGTATATGCAGGTCTCTCCACACGAATTAATTTCTTGAAAGAGTGACGAGTTGGCCCCAAAAAAGTTTAGAAATAGTGATTTATCCTGGTATTTTTCAATAGACCCTTGCTATGTTAGTTTCTTTTTTTTAAAACATTTTCTTTTCTTTTAAAAACAGGAAATTGTGAAATTAAAAAATGGAAATCGACCAGTATCTACAATTAGCTGCTCTGACGGAGGAATGGATGTTGTCTAATGCAGTTGAAGGTATTTTTATAGTCTCACATTAAATTTTTACTGAATAGCTATCATGTTTGAATCCCCACATGATGAACTACATTCCATTTTTCCTGTAGGAGTCTATGATTTTGAAAAGCTTCACCTCTCCACGTTCAATCTCAGGTGGTTAGATGTTCTTGTTGTGTCTGAACCGTCGATGCCAGTCGCCTGCTACAACGTGAGTTGTATTGGAAAAAATATCCCAGCTAAAAAAAAAGTAAAGGCTCCGTGCGTTTTTAAAAAAGGAGTGACCAGCAAAACTGTGGGCATCATTATTAAATTTTTGAAAACGATGCCCTTCCCAATGAATAGGATGTTTGTATTTTGTGTGTGTTTGGCTTGGGGAGCTAAGGAGGCATGAAACATGCTTGTGGTTTTTAAAAAAAAGATCAAACCTTATATCAAATATAATTACTGATTATAAGATAAGATTTTCTCCACCTTTTTTTTTTTTTTTTTTTCCTTTTAAAAGCTAACAGCTTTTAATTTGTTAATATTATGTTCTTCAGGTCAGCTGGAACGTGTCGGGGCATCAGATTCCTTCCCCATTGGGTATAGTGACAACACTAAACAGAGAACCAGAGTGCACAGTAAGATTACATTCTGGGATTTTAAAACATGGCAACACCGGTAGGTTATTATTTCAATTATCATCTTTTATGGTAAAAAAAATTATATTTCTCATAGTGTTATCTATAAGAAATGTTTATGTTGTGAACACTGATTTAGTCTGCAGAGCTTAAATTTGATAATTCTCTCTGACACTTATCCATGTGTGATTGTTTTCTTTCATCAAATTCCTTGCACATTCATACGTCATAATAACACCGAATTGAACACAAGTCCTCTTCCATTAGCAATGTAAACTTTAATCAAGAAAACACATCTATCAGGCTGTACATTTCATCAAACACATCTATAACTCAGCTCGCTATAAGTAGTGTAAGAAGGAGAAATAATGGTTAAGCATTCACTACAAGGTTCTCTCAATGACTGCTGAACTGAAAATACATGTATGCCAAAGACAGTGTAGACACTACGTCACAATTACAACAAATATACATCACTACCTGGAGGCTGAGAAATCGTTCATTAACTACTAACTATCAAAACACACAGCATAAAATAAAACACAATATTCGATGTGCGACAATTACTAGTGAATACCCATACCCGACACTCGCCAGGTTTGACATTAATCCTTTACATTACATATTTTCTTAGGAACATTGGCATATAGGTTGACAACTACTGTCTTAGCTTCTGGCTCCAGGGGGGGCTAATATTAGGAAAATCTGAATATAACGGATCCTGTTATTAACAGTTAATTTCTGAAAATTAGATACTTTGGCAAGAGTTTAGACTACTATTATTACTTATTCCAGGGATGTTCACCCTGCACATGCCCACAGATTTCATTGTAATAAATGTTTTACATGAAGTTGTTAGGTATGTTTGGAAATGTTAAGTTTTCAGTTAAAATTAAGTGAAGGTCACAGGATTAAATAATTTATTGATTGTTCCCAAACAGATTTTGACGCAAAAGTTAAGCTCTCTTTTGATGGTCTGCCCAGTCATATCCGCAAATATTTGAGCATGAGCTCTATAATAATTGATCTTGCGAGTGAAGTCCCAACTCAAAGCGATCCATATCCAACTCCATGTCAAAGTTATAAAGCATTCAGCTCAGATGAAATATCACAGAGCCTAGGCGCTACAGTTTCAGTAGCTAGTGGACGATACATTGGTGAGTCCTTCTTATAATTATACTTAAGATTGGGAATATTTGCTTTCCTGTATTTTTGTGTTGTTATAATTGGACTTTTTTTTTCCCCATAGTTTATTTCTCCCTCAGGGCTGCTCTAAATGGTGATGTCAAAATTATCGAATTGGACGGTAGTGTCCAGCAGCAAAGCATCATGGAACTCGTGGACAGTGTCAGTGATTCAGATGAAAGGATGATGATTGCAGTTTCTGATGCTGGCTGCCAATGGAGAGTAACCGGAGAATGTGAATTTAACTTTGAATGCTTCTTAACTAATGAATCTGTTCCTAAAAGCTCTTGTTAAACCACAAACTGTCCACGACGGGGGATAATCGACTGTTAAGACTGTTTTTGTGGCATTACGGCAGATTATTCCAATATTACAGTATGTTAACACATTAATATTACAAATGTGAATCACAAGTTTTACGTTTTTTAAAGGGGGTAAACTCTCGTCAACTAATTTTCATATTGGTAATCAAAGTAAAATGTTTGTGTGCTTACAGGGTTGTATTCATCTAGAATCAAGTCAAAATGTTCTTAGGTAATTTGTTATATCAGACTCTGATGATTTTTCCTTCAAAACAAAACCTGCATTTATTTGATTGATCTCTTAAAGATTATTAACGCTTATTATTGTAATGAAACTGTGGTGATAAAACTGCAGTTCAAGTACTTACGAAAATAATAGGAAATTTAAAAAAGACAGTGTTTATTTTCTTAAAGCCAAAATAAGTTTTGTAATTTAACTGTAAGAAAATCTGGAGTCTGAAAACACTGACATGATCAATTAAATATGACCCAAATTCAGTGTGGGTGTGGGTGGAATGCAGAAAAACTGCCGCGCAATGGTAACCACTTGATGTTAAAGCCTCTATTTCGGGCTGAGAACACACTCTTATAGCCCTCCTGGTGTTCAATTAACCACTTGATAAAAGTCTAGGTCACGTTCCCCTCATGTTAGCAGTACTCAAACTTTTCAGGCAGAAGGACACATTTTGGTTTTGGGCACGCCCACAGGTTGAGACCCACCACTAGTGACAATCCAACATTGACTTAATGGCTGTGTTACATCCCACAATGCTACAGCATCCTTAACCTTCCGGTGGGCGTGCTTTTTTTGCAACGAGACCCGGACATCGTATTCGAGTGATTTCCCTAATGAGGGACCTGGTTAAATAATTTTATTTCAGGTGCTCATTTCCTTGCATGTCAGTTGTTTCAAGCTGAAGTGTAGCTTGACTTATGGGAAATTAAGTTGAGACGGTAGCTGTCCATTCACCATCAGGAAGGACAATAAAAAAAAAAAAAATATTCCTGAAAGGCATGCAAATTCTCTAAAGTATGATGGTTAGCAGAGGCTAGGCTAATCAAGGTTAAGCTAGTAGAGGTTAGGTTAGTAGATGTTCCTAGTTCATCCAAGAGTCCATTTTAATTTGTCACTATGCATGAGGCATATTTTTTTTTTTTTTTTAAATTTCAGAAATCGTCTGTAGGTCACCCTGCCTATGGAGGTCACACGCATAATTATTATGTATTCTTCTTTTGGGCCCTTGATTCACTTTCAATTTGCTCTTGGTATTTTAGTGATAAAAATCAAAGTTCCTTGAAAAAAGAAGCTTTTTGAAAAATTTTGCTTGATGGATTGATGTGTCACATGATTGAGTTGAGAGGTGATGCTGCTAAGCCACATCAGGCACAGAGCTCCCTTGACTGATATGCGCTCAATATTTTTGTTCCTGTCCATGTCTTACGTGATCAGTTTTATTTTTTGTTTGCTGTACTGCTAAAAGGTATAATTCCTTGCATTCTGATTAACTGAAACTTTTAGAAATGCTTCTCTCTGCGGGTTTTTGAGCTTTTGCATAGAACCTTGGGCATTGTATATAGAACTTAAAATTTTTCCCTCAGAATAATTCTGAAAGGTGTCCATAAGTTATAAAAGTATGTTATTTAAGAAATCAAGGCAAAACATTCTTTGATTAGTATCTAGTTTTAGTAGTATTTGTAGCGGCTCTGTTAAGACGAATGTGAATTATAATGTTTTGCAATTTATTTAAAACATGACATTTGTATTTATTACATTCCTTCAGTTTGCTTTTTCAAATTTATACTTTTCTTTTTTTATATTTTATTTGTATTTAATATTTTGGTTGTTAATTTTTTTTAAACAATGGCTTTGAAATTTCAATTGTAAAACTCAAAAAAGATTGTATGATCGGAAATTATTTCTGAAAACTTTTTTGTTTTGATCTCAAAAAGGGGAAGAGTTTCCTTGCAGGTGTATCATGATGAAAGACACGTCCGACCAAGATAATTTTCTCAAGTTTACTTCAGAATACATGATATGACAAACATTTGACTGAATCATCAAATGATAATATCAAAATACAGAATGTTACATTTTTTAATTAATTAATTTAATGAATCAAATAATTTTTTTAAACACTTATGCAATCAACGGGTATTGTTAAGAGAGTTTTTGCTTGTTAAATTAATAAATTGTTATGATGTAATAGCAAACCAGATGAGTTTTTTAGGTTAAGTAAGCACTCTGGATTTTACTTTTCTGATTTAATTTTTTTCCCTTTTTTTCTCCAAATGAAAGAACAAATTTTTGTAAATAGTTCAATTAAATTAATATTTATCCTAACTTACCTATTAAAAACCATTATTGTAATATATCATTTTATTCCATATTTGGGATTCATACTTAGTAAATTTAAATGCTTTCAAATTTTGTTTCTGTACAACTTATGAAGTCATTAACGGAAAAACAATTTAATTTGTATTTTGTCTTTTGATCAAAGCTTAACTATATATCTTAGCACACGCAAATTACATTGTTTGTGTCTCATAAATCAAATTACCAAAATACGCTCGTGTACAAGTCTCAAAACTTTAGCCGTAAAATACATTTTAAAACGCAGAGTAGTCTTTTCCATGGGTCATTGCTAATTTCAATAGAATTTTATACATTGGTTGCGGGGCAGTGTCGAGTTATTGGTAGTGCTAGTGTACTTACCTGTAGCTTTTCCAGACATGTCCTTAATATGTAGTCTGCTTAGTACTAACTCATGTAGATTTAAAAACAAGCCTCTGGTGTAACACGTCAGTCATACCCTGGCCATACTTTAGTATACAGTGCAGCCATTGGCGCTAAGTTAAATCTGACAAAGTTATAACAATCATAGAATTTCATAGCCCCTAGTTCTACCCTCGACTTATCCATGAGTCACGGCAGATTTCACAATTGCTGGTCAAAAAACTGCCCTGGATTAAGAGACGAGTGTATACGGCACGATAAATCACAGTCCAACCCCACCAATATACTTTTTTTTTTTGCTTACCGGTACTTTATTTTATTCCGTAGGGTACCTGTACTTTGACTAAATGCTGACAAGGCAAACTTCCTAAAGTGTGCTGCCAACACACATTCTTTGTGTCATATAAGGCATTGGTGCCGCCATGCTGATTTAAAGAGATTCAAACCAAATTTGGAGGGAAACATAAATTTTTACAAAAATTAACATGACTTTTATTTCTTGAAATAGCTGAGGCTCCTTTAAATTTGTAAAATTCCCGACATGCATTTAATGATGAGTGGTGAGATACCGGTATATTACCCCTAAAAAAAGTATTTCACTGTTTTCATGAATTGAATTATTGAGATTTTCAGCTTATCAAACATTATTTCTACTTCTACAAATAACTTGAAATTTATGCAAAAAAGAAAATTAATGGCATCATGAAATAATTTTACCTTAAATTGAAATTGAAAGTTATTTTTATTTATGCTTTGTGATGATGTGCAAAACACATTTTTCAACCCACAAATATTGTGAACAAAAGAATTTTGTTTTCCTCATTGTAATCAAATTTGTTAACATCTTGAAACAGTTGCATTTTAAACTACACTTAACTGGAATGACCTGCAACACTGAAATTACCTGCAACACTAAAATTACCTGCAACACTGGTGGAATGACCTGCAACACTGAAATTACCTGAAAAAACTCTACTTTTTAAAACATTTGACGCTGCCAACACTGTATAAAATAATTTCAAATTAATGTAATTTTTAAAAACCTTGTTATACTTCTCACTTTTCTCATGTATTTTGTTATATATCAAACTGATTATTTTATCATGTTAATGAAGGACCAATTAATTGATTTGTTTATAATGAGTTTTGTGTGGCTTTAAATTTGTCATCATCCTGTCATTACATTTTAAGAGTCTTTTAAGATCTTTCTTTAAAATTCAAATGGCTTTTTCTGTCTCCATAGTTTTGATGTTGCTATTGTTCTCTCTATGTAGGTCACCTATCCAGCATTCTGACACACCCCTTTTTTGTCCCTTTTGAATTCACTGATATTTTTTACATTAATCCAATTTTTTTGTTTTGTAAAGATGCTTTACTGGTATATCAGGAAACAGTGTTTTTGTCAAAGTTTAGGTCAGTGTTGTTGTCAAGGATTTTGTCAAGGTTTAGCTCAAAGTTGTTGTCAATGATTTTGTCAAGGTTTAGGTCAATGTTGTTGTCAATGATTTTGTCAAGGTTTAGGTCAATGTTGTCAATGATTTTGTCAAGGTTTAGGTCAATGTTGTTGTCAATGATTTTGTCAAGGTTTAGCTCAATGTTGTTGTCAACAATTTTGTCAAGGTTTAGCTCAGTGTTGTTGTCAATGATTTTGTCAAGGCCAAGGTTTAGCTCAATGTTGTTGTGAACGATTTTGTCAAAGTTTTGCTTAATAAACCGTTCATATATTGTGTTAAGTCCTTTATTTTATTTTTTTCTACCTGCATTCATGGGAAACACTCACTATGGATCGTACAAGCTGGCGAGGCAGACGCACTGTTGGAGCATGATCCTCAGTGAATAAGTATACCGCTCACGTCCAAAGAAAGCTTACAGAATCTCCTGCTATCCATCTAGGACCCCAACAACATGTGTTTCCTACATGCGGGAAAACTTTCCAGGCACAAATAGAACTTGGAAGCTACCTTCATACTCACCATTTAAAACAGCAAGCGAAGGACAAAGAGCAACTTGAATATGTCATCCTTTCATCTTCTTTATGAACAATGGAGTAGCTTTTAGACACTTCTTCATTGAAGTTCTTCAAACGGCTTTTGAAGCCGATCCTGAATGGAAGCCTCGACTGCAGTTCTCGCGGGATAACCTTGACTCCTGGTTAACTTTGGCATTCTGTAATGTGCTTTTTGTTTACATTGGCTTTGTTTCGCGCGTCTTCTGCCCGACTCACTCATGCACGTCAATTCACCAGCTATTTGTTGATTTCTATGCTGGCTTCCCGCATGCTGCTTTTGCAAACTGGTTTAATAAATCACAACCGCGGCCATCCAATAAGAGTTGCCCCTTCTGCCGCAACTCTCAAAACAGCATGTTCCTTTGGAATACGGCCTTCCTCCAATCTCCTTACATGGCCCAACCAGCGAAGACGACTCTTGTTAAGAGTTGAGAACATGCTGCACATTTCGGCTTCATCCTAAACCCTTGTGTTAGTACTGCTATCGAATTCGCAATGTGCTTATGTGGTGGACGCTAGTGCGTAGGAAGGGGGCGATCAGCCCCGGGTGGCACTTTTTTTTTTAAATGGTGGGGCAGCATTTTCGGCAGAGTTTTTTTTCGTGGACTGGCATATGTTGTCATAATCAATATATTAGTTGGCATCCTTACGTCTTCGTGAGACGTTGGCGTAACCTCTGTGTTATTTGTGCTTTTTCGAGTGGCTTATGATGCCTATACTGTAGCGGCGGTCTTAGCTTCACTGTCTCACAGGACCTTGACTTGTGGCTTACTTTTGGTCTTTCTGCCACAAGGGCGTCATCTGCCTTTTGGAAGCCTGCTGGAACGTTCATAAACGATATTTTCCCACTCACCTATTTCGATAATGAATGGATTCCCTCGTCTCATCTTTCTTTTAAGCACGTCTGTAGCACATCCGCAGCCATCCCATAACATGTATTGTCCCCTCAGCAAAGTCTCCATAGACACGGGCCTTTCTCTATTCTTGTTAAATGCCCTAAGCAGCGAAGGATCGTATTAATAACAGCGGAGCAATAACAGTGGCATAAGAAGGGGGGGTTCCGCTCCCACTGCCCTTTTTTTCGTATTAGTTCAATAATTAGGCGGCATTTTCGGCCAACAATACTTTTGTTCATGTTGGGGCGCGAAAACTATTGTTCGCACTTACAAATTGTGTGGGGGGGGGGGGGGGTGAGTTTAATTAATTTTACGCACAGGTGTGTATAACAAGTTGGGGAGAGATATGGTCAAAGCCGCCATGTGACCTTTGGAAGTCCCCTGCCACCTTTCGGTTTTGTTCCACCCGCATTCAGTGCGACGGCTCTGGGTGTGATGGCATTATGTACGTACATTTATTGAGTGTGATGGCATTATGTATGTAGTTATTGAGTGTGACGGCATTATGTATGTACACTTATTGAGTGTGATGGCATTATGTATGTACACTTATTGAGTGTGGTGGCATTATGTACGTATAGTTATTGAGTGTGGTTGCATTATGTACATATAGTTATTGAGTGGGGTGGCATTATGTACATACAGTTATTGAGTGTGGTGGCATTATGTACTTATAGTTATTGAGTGTACTGGCATTATATACATACAGTTATTGAGTGTGGTGGCATTATGTACGTACAGTTATTGGTAGAGTTCAATACGCCCAGAGCGGGGGGGGGGGGCGATTTTTGCTAGCCACTCCACCGAGCCTATTCTCTATTTTAATGGCGTACTTGTTAAATTTAAAATAGGACACCTATGGGAAATCAAAACTCTGCAAGGGCGCAGTGAATCGAACAATTCTTAGGACGAAACAATAACACACAAGAATAATTGGCACGATCTATTGTAAACAAAACACTTTCCGGGAAATTCTCCCCTTACGGTTACAAATTTAAAAAAATACTTTCTCTAGCTTTTTTGTGCCCTCTAAATTTCACCAAGTCACAGATGTTTTTTACAAATTGTCATCATGAGCCAGGGCCGGTGAATCAAGTTAACTTCACTATGAGTATGAGCCATGCAAGTAAATCACATTAACTTCTCTATGTATGAGCCACGGCCGGTAAATGACATTAACTTCTCTATGTATAAGCCTCGGCCGGTAAATGACATTAACTTCTCTATGTATGAGCCACGGCCAGTAAATCACATTAACTTCTCTATGTATGAGCCACGGCTGGTAAATCACATTAACTTCTCTATGTATGAGCCACGGCCAGTAAATCACATTAACTTCACTATGTATGAGCCATGGCCGGTAAATCACAATAACTTCACTATCTATGAGCCAGGGCTGGTAAATCACATTAACTTCTCTATGTATGAGCCACGGCCAGTAAATCACATTAACTCCTCTATGCATGAGCCACGGCCGGTAAATCACATTAACTTCTCTATGTATGAGCCACGGCCGGTAAATCACATTAACTTCACTATGTATCAGCCACGGCCAGTAAATCACATTAACTTCACTATCTATGAGCCAGAGCCGGTAAATCACATTAGCTTCTCTATGTATGAGCCAGGGCCGGTAAATCACATTAACTTCACTATCTATGAGCCAGAGCCGGTAAATCACATTAACTTCTCTATGTATGAGCGACGGCCGGTAAATCACTTTAACTTCACTATCTATGAGCCAGGGCCGGTAAATCACATTAACTTCACTATCTATGAGCCAGAGCCGGTAAATCACATTAACTTCTCTATGTATGAGCCACGGCCGGTAAATCACTTTAACTTCACTATCTATGAGCCACAGCCGGTAAATCACATTAACTTCTCTATGTATGAGCCACGGCCGGTAAATCACGTTAAATTCACTATCTATGAGCCAGAGCCGGTAAATCACACTAACTTCTCTATGTATGAGCCACGGCCGGTAAATCACATTAACTTCACTATCTATGAGCCAGAGCCTGTAAATCACATGAACTTCTCTATGTATGAGCCACGGCCGGTAAATCACATTAACTTCACTATCTATGAGCCAATGCCGGTAAATCACATTAACTTCTCTATGTATGAGCCACGGCCGGTAAATCACATTAACTTCACTATCTATGAGCCAGAGCCGATAAATCACATTAACTTCTCTATGTATGAGCCACGGCCGGTAAATCACATTAACTTCACTATGTATGAGCCACGGCCAGTAAATCACATTAACTCCTCTATGTATGAGCCACGGCCGGTAAATCACATTAACTTCTCTATGTATGAGCCACGGCCGGTAAATCACATTAACTTCACTATGTATCAGCCACGGCCAGTAAATCACATTAACTTCACTATCTATGAGCCAGAGCCGGTAAATCACATTAGCTTCTCTATGTATGAGCCAGGGCCGGTAAATCACATTAACTTCACTATCTATGAGCCAGAGCCGGTAAATCACATTAACTTCTCTATGTATGAGCGACGGCCGGTAAATCACTTTAACTTCACTATCTATGAGCCAGGGCCGGTAAATCACATTAACTTCACTATCTATGAGCCAGAGCCGGTAAATCACATTAACTTCTCTATGTATGAGCCACGGCCGGTAAATCACTTTAACTTCACTATCTATGAGCCACAGCCGGTAAATCACATTAACTTCTCTATGAATGAGCCACGGCCGGTAAATCACGTTAAATTCACTATCTATGAGCCAGAGCCGGTAAATCACACTAACTTCTCTATGTATGAGCCACGGCCGGTAAATCACATTAACTTCACTATCTATGAGCCAGAGCCGGTAAATCACATGAACTTCTCTATGTATGAGCCACGGCCGGTAAATCACATTAACTTCACTATCTATGAGCCAGTGCCGGTAAATCACATTAACTTCTCTATGTATGAGCCACGGCCGGTAAATCACATTAACTTCACTATCTATGAGCCAGAGCCGATAAATCACATTAACTTCTCTATGTATGAGCCACGGCCGGTAAATCACATTAACTTCACTATCTATGAGCCACAGCCGGTAAATCACATTAACTTCTTTATGTATGAGCCACGGCCGGTAAATCACATTAACTTCACTATGTATCAGCCACGGCCAGTAAATCACATTAACTTCACTATCTATGAGCCAGAGCCGGTAAATCCCATTAACTTCTCTATGTATGAGCCAGGGCCGGTTAATCACATTAACTTCACTATCTATTAGCCAGAGCCGGTAAATCACATTAACTTCTCTATGTATGAGCCACGGCCGGTAAATCACATTAACTTCTCTATGTATGAGCCACGGCCGGTAAATCACTTTAACTTCACTATCTATGAGCCACAGCCGGTAAATCACATTAACTTCTCTATGTATGAGCCACGGCCGGTAAATCACTTTAACTTCACTATCTATGAGCCAGAGCCAGTAAATCACATTAACTTCTCTATGTATGAGCCACGGCCGGTAAATCACTTTAACTTCACTATCTATGAGCCACAGCCGGTAAATCACATTAACTTCTCTATGTATGAGCCACGGCCGGTAAATCACTTTAACTTCACTATCTATGAGCCAGAGCCAGTAAATCACATTAACTTCTCTATGTATGAGCCACGGCCGGTAAATCACATTAACTTCACTATCTATGAGCCAGAGCCGGTAAATCACATTAACTTCTCTATGTATGAGCCACGGCCGGTAAATCACATTAACTTCACTATCTATGAGCCAGTGCCGGTAAATCACATTAACTTCTCTATGTATGAGCCACGGCCGGTAAATCACATTAACTATACTATCTATGAGCCAGTGCCGGTAAATCACATTAACTTCTCTATGTATGAGCCATGGCCGGTAAATCACATTAACTTCACTATCTATGAGCCAGAGCCGGTAAATCACATTAACTTCTCTATGTATGAGCCACGGCCGGTAAATCACATTAACTTCACTATGTATTAGCCACGGCTGGTAAATCACATTAACTTCACTATCTATGAGCCAGAGCCGGTAAATCACATTAGCTTCTCTATGTATGAGCCAGGGCCGGTAAATCAAATTAACTTCACTATTTATGAGCCAGAGCCGGTAAATCACATTAACTTCTTTATGTATGAGCCACGGCCGTTAAATCATTTAACTTTACTATCTAGGAGCCAGAGCCGGTAAATCACATTAACTTCACTATCTATGAGCCAGAGCCGGTAAATCACATTAACTTCTCTATGTATGAGCCACGGCCGGTAAATCACATTAACTTCACTATCTATGAGCCAGAGCCGGTAAATCACATTAACTTCACTATGAGCCATGCCAGTAGGCCCTACATCACATTAACTTCACTATGAGCCAGGGCCGGTAAATCTAGCTAACTTCACAATGAACCAGGGCCGGTAAATCAAGTTCATTGACGGTCAGTAGGTAGGCTAATTGTATTTAAGAACTGTAATAATAATAACGATAAGCTATAGTTGTTTTAACATTAAATTTACTTTATTTATAATTTTCATTTCCTGGTCTTTAAAGATGCAAACCTGTCAATCCCTTCATTTACTTCATCAAAATCAATATGCTTCACCGTATAACTTTCAATTTATAGCCAGATCAGAAAACCTTGACTGTCCCATGGTGGATCGTAAATAGTTCTTGATAAGTCTCGGTTTTGAAAAACTCCTCTCACATGAAGACACTGATCATAAGAAACAATTGAAGGCTTAGCGAGAGTATTGGAAAAGATTCTAGGATATCCGATTCAGCTATGAATTTCAATACATCAAATTCTGGCAAGTCCGCGACTTTGTGAAATTCAATATTGGCTGCCTTTAGGTATTTTCTAAGGCAATATATTTCTTTTGAAAGTTCATGTCATAGGGTCATTTCTGAGGCATCAACCATCATTTATGAAGCACGCATTTGAAATGGTCACATGATAAGAAAATTTACGTGTCAATTGTTCCATTAGGTGTCACCCCTGAGATGGTGTCACCTGGTGCTATTTGTAACCCCCGCAGCCCCCTAACTACGCCACTGGGTAAACGCATAAATGAAGTCATCAGACGGCGCCTCGAAATCAGTGGGAAAATAACACTTATCACCGCAAGACCAAGGGGAAGACAACTATCATGTACGGTTCAGATACCTGCCTCCATCACAATCAACGACGCTGTCTTTTTGGGGTTAAATGATACTTACGGTTTTCAGATTTCTTTATTCTTATGTACGGACTCGATATCATACATATGCTGTAAACTCGTATTTTAGAGTATTCAATTATTTACTATGTAGCTCCCATTTATAAATATAAATTACCACTATAACATATTTCGTTATCAGTATGCAGTATGAGTATGCATTACACTTCACGTATTCTTACACTTACACACACTCTTACACTTAAAATTTAACTTAACATTAAGGATTCTCTTAAAAATGTAATTTAAAAAAAAAAAAAAAAGGTTATGCAATTTATTTATTTAGGGGCCATCCATAAATGACGTCACGCAAATTTTGCCGATTTTTTACCCCCCCTCCCCCCATCGTCACAAAAAGTTAGACCCCCCCCCTAAAATATAATGTCACAAATCTCTACACCCCCCCCCCCCCCCTATAAAAAGTCCCTGTGTCCACTATTGTCCTTTACAAACCCTTAAGAGAGTCACCTCCCGTGGATATCAAATTACAGCACCTGTGTCAAAAACACTTCACTAGAACAGTGGTTCTTATCCAGTGGTAAAAGTACCTCCCCAGCCCTGAGGTGTGGTAGACCAGAAAAGTGCATTCAGTGGCGTAGCTAGAGGGGTGCAGACCGCACGGGGGTGAAACCATCTCAGGGAATGACATCACATTGAAAAATTGCGTATTTACAAAGCACACACTGCTCGGTCTAACCAAAATCCACAAAAGGATTACAGATGACGCGTACATTTTCCACCCATGTAAATGTAACCAATCAAAATGTGTTTTTAATTAAAAGTTCAAATTTGATGCGTCAACAATTAGGTTACCTTATTATTAAGTCAGAAACATGTCATTTTGACCATGTTTCAATGCCGAATGGAGTGTTCGTTAACTTTTCTAAGTGACATTAAGCTATATTCATCTAAATTCTGAGAAATAAAACTATTCTTTGATAACAATGAGTGATTCTAAGTACATTTCACAGTTCTTAAATACATTTACCTCATGGCCTTCAATTAATTTTTTTTGTTCTTGTATTTGTAATACTGTGGACTAAGTTTAACAAGAAGAATTACATCGTAGAAAGGGGGTGTGTGGGGGGGGGGGTGACACTATGAGCTTACCGGACCGAGTGACACCAACCCTAGCTACGCCACTGATTGTAATTGCTGCAATTGCTAGCTGTTGCTGCTTTCTTTTCAATCAGTTTGTGTGCATTTTGATTACAGCAGTAAATGTTTTTCTTGTGAATTTTGTCGGCGCATTGCTTTTAAGGGTAATTTTTTCCATTGTCTATAAAGTTAATTAAAGAAATAAAACTAAGATAACTAAATTTTTGAATTATTTTAAATTTTATTACAATATAACTTATACATTGGGGTGTGTGTTTAAAACGGATTGGGCCTGCAGCCCTGTAAAAAATGTTAAGAATCCCTGCCCTAGAGCATTTACTAAGATACCACCACCTCTCCCCCCCCCCCCCCCGGTCATGGTCAACCATTTGTTATCCTTCCACCCCACTTCCTGTGGTTGCCAATACTATGACTCTAGTGTCCATCTTTAGCCATAAATTCTCACAGATGTCATTGCAACTACACCCTGAGTTTCCTCCTATTTGGAGTCTCTTGTAATTTGATCTGATGCCATTTTTTGGACTTCACATACCTGCAATGATTCTCTCAGTGGTAGCAGTTTAAAAATAAAATGATGGTTGTTGTATAAATAAATATGTTAAAAATGTCTGTAATTTAGCGTTATTAAGTGCATTTCTTTACTACAATATTCTACATTTCATGTGACGTCACATTGCTTGAGGGTCCCCCCCTCCCCCTCGTCACAAATCGTCACAAAAATCTGACCCCCCCTCCCCCCCTAGACGCGTGACGTCATTTATGGATGGCCCCTTATTAAGTCATATATTTGGCCTATAAAAAGGATCGGTAATCCCTTATTTTAACGCAAATTATTATTTCTGGAAAAATAAATTTTTAAATGATCATTGCTACAGTACAGGGTACCAGTGCCAGTACCAATTAAACGTTAATTAATTGATTTCTCAATAAATTTACAAGTAAGCATGCATGGCATTCTCAATCAAGTGTAAATCAATAGTTATTAGTTGATTTCTTCAACAATTTGTGCTGCAAAAAAAAAAAAGTTAGTTTTACAACAAAAAAAAAAAATCAAAATATTTAACATTTTCCTACCATTACTGATACTGGCTTTTGTATTCTTTTAACAAGGCCACATAATGCATGCATTTTATTTTTCTAACATTATATTTATAGCCTATATTTAATTTTTTTTTAAATTTCTTTATTATTTTTTTCATGAACAATTAAGTTAATACTGTGATTAAAATATTTACTAAGTTTAAATTTAAATATGTAGATAGATCAAATGATATCACATAAATTGATTAATTATTTAAATTACGATACAATTTTAAGATATAGCAAATTTAATGACATTTTAATCTGAATGTTCCAGTTTGACTAAAACAAGATCTGTAACAAAATCTGTGAGGGGCATTTCAAAATCAGAACTACTGATTTCCTCTTCATCTAGCTTCCAGTAGCTGACTGTAATGTAGCTTTCAAATGATCCTGACTATTTTCTGTCAAAGACTGTCACTAACCTTCCATGATAAGGTGAATCATTCCCTTTATCATCCCAGATATGCTCAAACAAATGACCACCTAACTGTTTGGTAATTTCTATTGCAGTTTAGGTGATAAACAGTTCAATGTACTGCATGATATCTGCAGAAACATTAGAAAAAGCAGCATCATCCTTCAATTTTTTTTCAATGGCACTTTTTACCAGTTTACTAATTGATTTGTGATGACTCTTATCACGTTGCGCAGCTACAAGGTGTTGTCAGTGAGCCATCTCTTTTTCTGTTTTTTAAGAGTTTTAGTGATCTCCTCCTTATCACTGCCGTCAAAATTCAAAAGGGCTGTTAGTTCCTTATTATTTTCAGCTTGAAATGGCTCTCCAAAAATATGATTTGGCATGTTGAGGATTTCATCAGGCTGTTTAGACAGTCTTTCTAAAGCATCATGACAGATTTGAATCACTGGTACAAGGTCAAGAGGAACTCTGTCGGAGTAAAACTTGGTCATCCAAGGCCCAGTGATGACTTTCCCAACCAGTCCACTTGGTCATCCAAGGCCCAGTGATGACTTTCCCAACCAGTCCACTTCATCATCCAAGGCCCAGTGATGACTTTCCCAACCAGTCCAAGTGCCCTCAACTGCCTCACAACTCTACAGTCATATAGGTCACATTTTGTTGCACTCCTGGGTGTTGAACACACTGAATAAGACTTGTCCAAATATGTTCGGAGGGCCTCAAGGTGCAAGACTATGATGCCTGCAGATTAAAATGCGGTTACCTACACAAATTTACCAAGGAAATACCATGTTCTTGCATAAAAGTATAAATCCACTAGGGTCACCAGTACGCTGTTTGAATATAAGTTTAGAAATAGACATAATGCATTTAACCGCACATCAATTCACTTGATGGATTTGAGAAGATGTTATTCCTTGGTCTTCATCTATTTCTAAGAGAGCTTTCCTTGCAGCATTTGCGAAACCATCAAGGGGGTGAACAATTCATTTCCAGAATATTGCTGTCAAACAGTTGCTCTAATAGTTGAACAACGCCTGACAGGTGCCCTATCTGTTAGTTTATTTTGAATTTTACTCATGAGACCCTGACAAAAAAAAAACCTGACTGGGCTAAATGGAGAATTGAAGTAATTCTCCAACAGCACAGACTGGAATATTAAACATCAGTGATTTGTACATTACCATTCGTGTGACAATATCCTGTCTAACCATCTTTTGTTTGTATTAAGTTTGCATTGTCAGTACCTTACAATAATGTGCATGGGAGGTTATCAATTACCTGGTTTATTTGTATAATTTCTTTATGTTGTCTGTTGATCTGAGCCTCTTGAGTCTTGATGAGCATTTTATGTTTTTTTTCTTTAAACCTTCTAAATATTTTTGAGATCTTTTAAGACGACTAATACCGGTAATAAATTTAAGCATACCTTGCTTTTTCTTTAAAAATTTAACTCTACCATTTTAATCTGAATTTGTCCTTACCGTAGCTCTATTTCGTTTTTTTAAATTTGAATACTACTCTTAAGTCCTTTTACTTTTTGAATTATTTATTTAACTTTTTATTGCCTTTTAATGGCTTCTTTTTTACTTTTTAGTTGTTTTTTCCTGAAAGTTTATATATTAGCTGTCAGCTACTGGGTAACTATGGGATAGACCTGGGCCACTGGGGATGGACCTGGGTCACGGATAGATGGACCTGGGCCACTGAAGGAAAACATTAAGCTACTGATAAGCAAAGCTCACTGTCCTCTCTCATTAACATGCGCAAAACAAAAACAGTTGGCTTTTATCAGTCTGATCAAGCCGGCCTGACGGAAGTTTGATAATTTTAATCATAATAATTAGCACACACAAAATTTTACCATAAAATTATTTCTGAGCTGGATTTTATTTTTCAGATGTGCAAATATTTGAAGTTCCGGTTTTGGTGTGATTTGATTCGCTGGACTACCATTACCTCCCTAGATGCTATCAATAGACACTTTTTAATCAAATCCAAGCCTGTTATCAGAGTTCTCAGACTATTCTGATAAGTCGGCTTATGTAGTCATATTTCATTTTATAATAAAATGACTTTTAGTTTAGAATTTGACATAATGAATTCGTTTTTGATTACTTCAAACATGTCATCCAGCAGCGATTGACATTTTCTTGAACAAGAGCGCCTCAATTATTAATTATAATTTGTGCAGGATGGACATCTACTACCCCCTGGAATTGGCATCTTTGATTGAGGAGTGGATGCTTCATAAAGGATTTCAAGGTAATTATTTTATCCTTGTTCTAATCAAAGTTAATTATCCTTAAAAAAATAGGTTGCCCTGCGCGTCTGCTTAACATCATCGAGCAGTTCCATGATAACATGCAGGGCACAATGTGCTATAACGGTGCCACCTCAGAAGCTTTTCCAGTAAGTAGTGGAGTAAAGCAAGGCTGCGTGCTAGCTCCTACTTTATTTGCAATTTTCTTCTCCATCTTACTCCAGCATGCCTTCAAGAACAACAGCGAGGGGATATACATCCACAGTAGAGCTGACGGTAGATTATTCAACATTGCGCGCCTTAGAGCTAAGACCAAAATAAGAAAGGTCATGCTACGCGAGCTCTTATTTGCAGATGACGCCGCTTTAGTATCTCACTCAGCAGACGGCCTGCAGAGCCTTGTGTCCAGCAAAGAGTTTAGCATGATCATCAGCTTAAAGAAAACCAACATTATGGCTCAGGACGCTGACTCTCCCCTCACTATCTCCATCGACGACTGCAAATTGGATGCTGTTGTCAGATTCACATATCTAGGGTCGAACATTTCGATCACCCTCTAAATGGAGGATGAGATAAGTGGTAGAATAGGGAAGGCCGCAACTGTCATGGCGAGATTGAAGAAAAGAGTCTGGTCCAATGCCAAACTCACAACAAGAACTAAGCTGCAGGTATATCAGGCCTGCGTACTGAGTACACTCCTCTATGGATGTGAGTCTTGGACCACATACACCAGGCACGAAAAAAGGCTCAATGGCTTCCACCTCAGATGCCTGCGCCGCATCCTTGACATCAAATGGCAGGAAAAAGTCCCCAACACTGATGTCCTGTCTCAAACAAATATGTGCAGCGTCCCTGCCATTTTAATCCAAAGACGCCTCCGCTGGCTTGGGCACGTCAAGCGAATGCAACCTGGTCGCATACCTAAGGACGTGCTGTACAGCGAGCTGGCGACAGGGAAAAGGTCTGTTGGACGGCCTCGTCTCAGATACATAGATATATGCAAAAGAGACATGAAGGCGGCCAACATCAACATCTCAAATTGGGAGGACCTGGCGGAGGATCGATCCACATGGCAGGGCATCGTGAAGGCAGGATCACTAGTGCCGAGGAGCTCTACAGGGCGGAAGCAGCTGTAAAGAGAGCGCAAAGAAAGGCAAGAAAAAAACTGCTCCACCGCATTCGTGTGTGGGACATGCAAAAGAGACTGCCACTCGAGGATCGGTCTCACTAGCCACACCAAGAGCTGCATTCAGAATAGATAATCTATCGTCTCTTGTAGACGGACAGATGCCATACAATAAAAGTTAATTAATATGTCCCCGAAACAATTCAGTCTCCACTGGAAAACCTAATTTCTGTTTTGTATTTATTTATATTTTAGGAATTTACAAGTATGATGACCTTCACCTCTCTTTGTTAAAAATCACCTGGACAGACATAATCTGTAAATCAGATCCATCAGTGAAAATCATGGAGAAAAAGGTAAGAGTAAAGAGTAAAGTGATCAATCTTATTAAGTGATTGTGCTGAAATTGAGGAGATTAGATATACCGTATACACTTGATCTAAAGCCCATTCGATGATAAACAGATGCCCCAGATTTTATATCATGAAAAGAATGAAAAATGTTTAACTCGCTCATAACCTGACCACTGAAAATAATATGCTAGTTTTAACAATCATCGTCATCGCCTGTCATCCTGTCTGGGGCATAGGCCACAAATAAAGGCTCTCCAGGCATCCCGGTCTTGGGCAATTCTTTCCAGCTGTCCCCAGTTGTGCCCATTCTTTTTGGTGTCTGCCTCCAGCTCCCTTCTCCAAGTCATTTTGGGTTTGACCTCTTTTTCTCTTGCCCTGGGGGATAACAATACAGTACTAAAAAAAACACAGACACATAAACTTATTACTAAAATCTAGCAAGAAGAAAAAATTCCAGCAGAATGTGAAATAGCGCACTAATAACCCCAATACACAAGAAAGGTTCCAAACTGCAATGCACAAACTACAGAGGAAATTCTCTATTAAATGTAACATACAAAATACTAACAAAACTAATGGCCAAGAGACTCTAACCGTACCCTGAACAAATACTAGCTTACTACTAAGGTGAAGAAATACTAGGCGACTACCAATTTTGATTCAGACAAAACAGATCTTCAACTAATCAGATTTTCACCATCAGATACCGCTTAGAATAATGTTACAAATATAATATCCCAGTGCACCAACTCTAATATCCCAGTGCACCAACTCTAATATCCCAGTGCACCAACTCTAATATCCCAGTGCACCAACTCTAATATTCCAGTGCACCAACTCTAATATCCCAGTGCACCAACTCTAATATCCCAGTGCACCAACTCTAATATCCCAGTGCACCAACTCTAATATCCCAGTGCACCAACTCTAATATCCCAGTGCACCAACTCTATGTGGACTATAAGATTACAAACCACCATTTATGAAAAGTAAAATCAGTTCAAATATCCACATCTTGTAGCCAGTTGTACCTCCCTGCTAAATATCCATACAAAGCAGACAGAAGAAGAATAGAATACGGTATATGGTGCACAAATATGAACATGGAAATGGGACAATGAAAATACCTCATCAAAGTTGGAAAATAAATTTTATCCACAAATTTCAATTTCAAATTTTTATAAATTAAAAATATAAAATTAAAAAATGGAGATGATTAAATTACGTCTGGCTCAGAAATCTATTTTTAGATGTTTGGTTTTTGAACCAGCAATATGATTATTTCATTAAAAATGAATTTAAGGGAAGAGATGCACACAAACACCTTACTGGTGAGGTGCTGTAATACTTAAGTTATTTGTAATTATTGTTTAATTTTAATCTCAAGCCATTGTCATTGGTAGTCTACATGGTTTCAAATATTCAGTGATGACAGTTTCAAATATTTAGTGATGAAAATGACAATATCAACATATTCAGTGATGAAAATGACAATATCAACATATTCAGTGATGATAATATCAACATATTCATTCGTTAAATTATGTTGCTGCTAAATTAATGAACATTTTTTTAAAATATTGTTCAGGAAACCTGTGTTTTAGCCAGGATGAAAAGTCCTCTGTTGGTAGGTGAACCTGAGATTAAAGTTCAACTTTATTCAGGTTTAATCAGATATGGGAACACAGGTGAGTGGATATTTTTACTGTAGAGCCGGTGTTTAAAGTTGATACTATTACCTGGAATAGGTGTGGGGTAATGTCCTGATATTTACAAAGGCATTAAAGGCATTAAAGGCATTAAATTACCTCCAACAAATTACCTCATTTTCTAATTAATTTTTATGTCTTGTTTTGCCCATAGTGGAACAAACATCCATATTTTTTGTTATTTATATATTTTAAATGTCCATATATCCTATAATATAAAGAAAGACTGCGTTCAAGCCATGTGAAGTTAATAAATAGCGGAACAAGACATGTTTAGACCAGAAAAGGAAAGACAGGAAAATTAAAAGGGTGTTTCAGATGGGTAGATGCCTTCTTCGACAGACAGTTCAAATCAATAAATATCAAAACTTAGGAGTTATTATTATTATTAGTTGTCTTATATAGCGCGGTACCCCAACCTAGGGCTGGGCTCACCGCGCTGTACATAAAATATTAGCAAAAGAGACATACTCGTGACAATAACATAAAATACATTTATGTAATAAAGAACAGCTGTATAGAGACAAAACAAAATCCAATGCATATTCACCCCACCCACCCCAGAACTTTTACATGACATGCCATGGACGGCGGCCAGCAGCATCGTTTATCGGTCAGATGTGGGGGATCAGTCAGGGTAATAGAGTTTAAAGAGATGTGTTTTGAGTGCTGTTTTGAAGGCCTGTGTGGTTGGTATATTGCGGATGTGAAGTGGCAGAGAATTCCATTGTTTGGGGGCACAGAAAGAGAAAGATCGTTCACCATATCTTTTAATGCATGTCTTGGGAACGGACAGAGCATGCATGTCTGCGGAGGGGCAAAGCTGTCGAAGGGGTGAATAGACAGAAAAAAGTTTGGTTAGATAGGAAGGGCAGGAATCCGAGAAAAAAATGTGACAGAGAACAGACAGCTTGTAATCAATGCGTGCCTGTATAATGAGCCAATGAAGTGAGTGGAGTAGTGGAGTGACAAGATCACATAGAAAAACTACAAAAGGTTCAAAATTAAGCTGCTAGGCTAGTTCTAAAGGCAAAAAAACATGATCATGTCACTCCATGCACATTTTTGTTGACCTACTTTGATTTTTAATAAAATAAAATAATTAATTTGTTTTCAAAAACAGATTTTAACCAAAAAGTTAATCTTCCATTTGACGGCCTGCCTGATCATATCCTGAATTATCTGAGCATAAAGTCCCTGGACATTGACCTTGGGAGTGAAGTGGCTCAAACTGAGCCCAGCCCCTACCTATTTAATCCAAAACCATCTGAAGAAGGCGCAGCAGTTGCTGGCCCAGTATGGAGGGGGCGCTATGTTGGTGAGTCATTTCTTCCTGTTGCACGTATAAAACAGACATACAGATTAAACAAATCATATTATTCCTGCAATATAATGTGGCACAGTCACATCAGCTGACAATCTTAATGGCTATTCTAAATTTTTAATGGCTATTATAAATTTTTAATGGCTATTCTAAAATGTTCATGGCTATTCTAAAATGTTCACGGCTATTCTAAAATTTCAATGGCTAATCTAACATTTCAATGGCTAATCTAACATTTCAATGGCTATTCTATATTTTATTCTTTTATTTACCATGCTTTATTCAATTAAAGTAATGGTTAATTATTCTGGATATATCCATATATTTCGATTTGAGATATGTTTTTGTCTGTTTTGTGTTTAAGGTATATTTTCACTGAGGGCTGATTTGAGTGGCAATGTCAAATTTGTTAAAGATGATGGGACAGTCCAGGCGGAAGACTTTAGAGAAATTGTGCGTTTCCTAAGACTTTCAAACAAAACCAACAACATAAGAGTAAAACCTGAAAGCTGTGAATGGGAAGTGACAGGAATGTGTGAGTTTAGCATGTACAGCTAACTGTTCATCTAGGGATGCATATAGCTGTTGTTTATCAATCTCATAATATGTTTAAGGACCGTTCAATTTCATACCATTGTCTACCGTAACTAAAACATGTAATAAATATTTATTTCATTGTTACTTCATGCAAATGTATTTTTTTTAAAAACTGGAATCAATTAATATTTAAATTGACAAAGGTAAAAAGTTTACCCAACTTTTCAATCCTCTAGTAGAGTTTCAATATAAGATAATGTTTGTTTAAACCTGACCTATTGCCCAAATGACTTGATTATATTGATGGACATATTATATCAACCCCAATGGACAACAAGAAGTATTTTAAAATTGAAATTTTGTTTATAAAAACCTGTGTTTCTGGTTCAAAGATTTGCATTGGAACGCAGTAAAAAGTAAAGTCCCAAAATATGTCTCAACATGCATGTAGCAGGGGATCTTTAACATGCATGTATCAGGTGTTCTTTAAGCTAGGCATCTAAGGCATTATAAAAGAAAACAATAATTCCTTACCTGTAGGAAATATCTTATTGCTTTACTTAAATTAGATTCGTACTTTGCTTGTGTTTCACAAAGGATTCTCACATGGATGTCACCCAGGCAATTGGTATCATTCACGAGGCCTCAAAATTTACACTAGAATTACATTTATTCATAAACCATTAACCGACATCAATCCATTTTTGTTGAGACCAGGGGACCTCAAAAATCTAGCAACCCCATTTCTTCCGCTGACCTCTGCATGTGTTGGCCTGACTAATATAAACTTAAAATGTTTTGGTTTTTTTTTCCGCAAGGGCTGAATAAATGTATGTTTTTCAATCACAACAGATAATTTGTGAAGCACGTTAAAAAAAGCAAACTGCACTAACTGCTTTACTTGCCTGTTATTTTGAAGTGTTTTAATATCTTAAGCAACCTCACTCGTTATTGTGATACCGTAAAATAACTCGAGAATGTGTCGTGGAGTAGAGCAGAAATATTATGCCTCAGATCACTTTAGCTTGTGATAAGTGATATGCTTCAGACCTCTTTAGAAACCAAAGTGATAAGTGATATTATGTATCAGATACCTTTAGATAGTGATATGTGATATTTTGCTTCAGATAACTTTAGTTAGTGATGCATGTATGCTCTTGAGCATTCAATTTTTTTGTTAAAGTGTTCTTATTGTTGTGAAGTTATTTGTTATCTCTTATACTAAGCTGTATTGAAACTCTGAATTACATTGATATTTACTGACCAAAAAAAAAACTACCTCAAGAGGAGAATAACAAAATGAATAAAACTCTGAAATGTAAATGATGACCAATTAACTCATTATTGTTACTTAATTAATTCATTGATGGCTGTAGAGAAAGAGGGGGGAGAGAAAAGAGAGAGGGGGAGAGAGAGAGAGAGAGCAAAAAGAGAGAGATAAATTTGACGATAGATAAATACTTGTGTTTAAATTGTTATAATTGTAAAATGTTGTCTTTGTTAAAATATGTATTTATTTATGTGCTGAAAATGATGAATTTGTACAATTTAATTTTTAAAAAAATTCCATTTATTTGGATCAATAAAAGAATCGAATCTTTTCTTATCTCAAAGAACTATGTTATTATCATAGTTTGTACTTATCATCAGTCCTGACACATTGTATCTTAAAATAGAATGATATTGTCATAGTTTGCACTTATCCTCAGTCTTATTTTAAAACAAAATGTGCTTTGTATTAGAAAAGAAATTTAAGTTTTTTTTTTTTAAATTGATGGAGATGCTGGACAGTGAACTAAATAATGAACAAGCTATCAGGAAGCTTGAAATATAAAGACAGGATTATAAATTATAAAAGAAGGTTTCGTCCAAGAGCCTTCCTCAGCAGACAGGATAAATGAAGAAATAACGAGAAATGGAAAGTATTTTAAAAAACTTAAATGAACCGACATAGAAGGATAAGGGCTTGGGTGAAAAAAAAAGGGGGGGGGGGGGTTTAAGAAGAGAGACAACTCCGGCCAAATGTTTGCGCATTCAATTCATTAATTAATAAGCCATGCTGAATAAGTCTGCATTCTTATTTCAATTGGCCGGCATTAACAGTTTCATTAACTCTAATGTATTTTTTTTACGGACATCCTCTTATGGACCACCCCTTGGCAGCCATTAAACTGCCTCAAGAGTTGAGCCAACCGCAATGACGGTGAAATTTTTAAAATTTACTTTAAAAAGCTTAATATTATTAACAAAGGGCTATACTACCATGACATTGATATGTGCTCATCATCTGTCTTTTCACAACAAAAAGTCTTCTTTTTATCCCTTTCAAAAACAAGTTCTTTTTTCCTCTCACATTTTTGACACCTGAAGTGGACCTAATTATACAGGTATGCCCCATCATTAAAGGCAGGAAGAGACAAAAAGTAGAGGGTCGTTGTTCACTGAAACCTAAGCCTAACCCCCCCCCCCCCCCCCCCAAATTGTGTGCTCTTTTATCCCTTGTAAATTGTCATACAAATTATACCAATGACTTTTATTGTTTCCATCTCTAGGAACACAATAACAAGTTTCAACCACTCTGCTGAGTGATACTTTTATATGATTTACTAGTTTAAAGATTATATAATATTTTAAATATTCACCAGGGACTCTATCAGTGCACCGGTACGATTAAGGATTATTATTTTGTTCTACCTTAATACTAATAAACGATGTACCGAAACCCCTAATGGATTGATGAAATTACTTACATTTACATTATATGTAGATATTGGTAAAAAAAATTTGCAGTCTATAGAAATAACATAAGTGATTAAGCACTGAGTTCCAAAAAGTTGGAAAATTCTGCAACAAACATGACGTATGATTTTTAAATAGATCTATGTTTTGGCATCTATGGTGAATTAAATACTTGTTAAGAAATAAGTGAATAAAATAATTTATGACTAAATTACATTATCTTTAAAGATAAAAAATGTGAAAATCTGATTTTCCAAACTCATTTAGAGGAAATAATTGTAGAATGTTTGC
Source organism: Omphiscola glabra (assembly GCA_964017045.1). Classification (NCBI taxonomy): domain Eukaryota; kingdom Metazoa; phylum Mollusca; class Gastropoda; family Lymnaeidae; genus Omphiscola; species Omphiscola glabra. Next base: position 36,505,290 of record OZ024802.1, on the reverse strand, counting down.
CTTGTCAAATGTTTGTGGATTTTTAGAAGTAAAGTTGAAGGTTATAGTTATACAGTTAAATGTTTTAAAAAAAAATTTTTTTTCCAAATAGCTAAAAATTAAATGTGATTAATAAAATAAGAAAACTAATATTATTGGTTTTCTACTTACTTAATGTACCGGTATGTATGTTGAGGGTTTTCTTCTTCATGTAAGAATGTTGAAAAATATTTCTTTGAGCATAATCAAAAACTTTATCATAAATCCTTTTAATTTTAAAGCAAATAATTTTATGATGTCATTAATTTTCTTTGTTCATAAATTTCAAGTTATTTGTGGAAAAGCTGAATATCTCAATTATTCAATTTTTCTGAAAACAGCAAAATAATATTTTATGGTTAATATATCTCACCTTTCATATTTAAATTAATGCATGCCAGAATATTTGCAACTTTAAAGAAGCCCGAGCTATTTTTAGCAATGTAATTCATGTCAGTTTTGTAGAAATTTAGATTTCCCTCTACTTAGGACTTATTTTGTATGTCTTTAAATCAGCATGGTGTCACTAATGTCTTATATAGCACAAAGTATGTGTGTTGGAGGTCCATTTGAGGGACTTTGTCTTGGTAGCATTTAGTCAAAGTACGGGTGCCCTACTAAATCTAATACATACATCACTGCTTAACGAAAGCAAACACAATCTATCAGTATTAGGGGTTGACTTAAGCTTAACTTGATATATAAGACACAAAAAAAGTTCAGTTGTGTTCCTCAAAGTAGTATGGTTAGCTTAACCGTTAAGCTTTAATTTAAAAAAAAAAATACAAAGTAATTTTTTTTTTAGGCTAATGCCTTTATCGGTAGGTCTAACACAAAAAAAAAATATTGTAAAACCTTTAAATTTAATTACTATGAATTAAAATTATTGAGTAAAATGAAATACTACAATAAGGTTTTTTTTCTTCACAAAAGACATTTGTTACTAAATTAAATAAGAAAAATGAAATCCAGATCGCTAAACCTAAAAAAAAAAAAAAATGAAATAAGTGGAAATAGGAAAGCATTTTGACTTTCCTGGAAAAAATGGTGTTTGAAATGTAAAAGCATGTTTTACGAATGATACTCAATGGAAGTTGGAAGGGTTCTTAGTTGTTTTTTTAATGTTTTAAACACTTTAGTTACAGTACTACATGCCTTAAAATAATATATTTAGTCTAGGGATGACCGTCTCAGAACTGCCATGCTCTGCGACCAGTTCAGTAGCAGTAAAACACCTGCAGTAGTTTTCTTTAGAGCAGTGTTTCCCCCAAAGTCGCGGTCTGCAGACCTGCATGGTCGGCTTGCATTACATTGTTGGTGGGCACGGCGTGAGACATAACTGGACCAGCATGACAAAAAATATACTGACCAAGTTGAAATATATAAAAGTTTTCTTTATATATTTGGTCACGAAAAATGATTGTTAATTGCCAACATCCTTTTACACAATGAACGAAAACGAAACAAAACTATAAGAATAATAATTATATTTTTTGCCTTCATTTAAAATTTTAATATTTTCAAGTTTTACAGAGAAATTATAGAGTGCAAGTACTGTCAATGGATTGTTTAAGACAAGGCCTCTTTCAACTGGTCATTTTTTAAATACATTTTAAAGAAATGGCATAATTATGTAAAGAAGATATTAGAAAAAAGCATACGTATGATTTATCTGAGGGAAGTTGAAGCAGTATAAATTTCATAAAAAATTATTATACAGAAATTTTCTGGAAAATATATATATTATATATATTAGGTTATATATATTAGTTTTACTACTTACAACAGATATTAGTACCTGGTATAAGGCTGTCAGGATTTCCAGACAAATGTTAGAAAATGTGTGCTTCAGTAAACCGGGGTACGCACAAATTCTGCTATTCTTTAAACTTCCCTTATATATTTGAGATTCGTAAGATTAAGATCTAACATTTACATACACCCCTACATGTTAGACAGTAAGATAATAAATCATATATACAAATAAGATAATGCATCAGTATATATACAAGTAAGATAATGCACCAGTATTATTAGATATACTGATATTAATATGACAAAATTAACTAAATTAACAAAGCCAAGAAAATAATACAATTGTCAAAAAAGTAACGTGCAAAGGCACAGTGTAACGATTTGAAGAAAACAGCCAAAATCTGTACTCTGAAAGCATTTTCTGCACACTAAATGGTCTGGCCCATAAGGGAAAACATGCTACTGATGAGCAGTGCGTTGTCATCTCTCATTTAGGTGTGTAGGATAAAAACGGTTGACATGTATTATGTATCAATCTGATCATATGTGCCCACTGGAAGGTTAAAGTTGAGTATCACAATTTTTTTTTATAGTCATAATACATTCTCAATTAGTTTTTGTGCATCAAGGAAGAATTCAGCTTAAAAAAAGTCTGTTCCCCCCCCCCCCCCAACCCGGGTTCCATTGTCTAATGATAGTAAGTAAAATATATCAGGACCACAAAATTGTGTTTTCTGTTTTTTTTAAAATCCCTTCCATTCCACTTGGTCAAAAATGTCACTCCACAATGTATAGAAAAAACTGCCACTTGGGACGACTAAATGGCTAGACTGGGGTAGATCGTACTCGGGTGGTCAAGTCAAGCTCTTCACTTGTTATTTTTAAATGTATACCTTTCTGCAATTGATGCCTTTTTTTTTTTTTTTGTGAAGCGCAGTGAGCCTAGCCCTAGGCTGGGGTACCACTTAATTAAAACCACCTAGAAGTAATAATAATAATAATAACAATTGAAGCACCATGTATTCTTTGAACACTTCTTTCAACTTTAATTTGAATAAATTATACATCGATCTCTATTATTTTTTCAACATCTAAACCTGTTAGTCTAGTATGAGCCTGGAAAGCACTATAATAACAAAATATAAATGCCCCCCCCCCCTTTTTTTTTATTTTATCTTTCCCAATAGTGTCAACTAACTTATAGAGTTCAAGGGTTTTGAGAAACAGTGGGAAATATACCCATTCCTCAAAATAGATTAAATAGACACAAACAATCTGTGTCGACATAACAATATATTTTGTAAATTTTATTAATACTTATTTGTATGTCTTGTACTGATGAAGGCAAGTGCCGAAACGTTAAATTATTTGTAATGTAAAATTATTATTAAAGCTTAATATATATTGTTATATCGACACAGATTGTTTGTGTCTATTGAATCTATTTTAAAGCTTTCTCGCAGTCCAACACTTTTATAATTCCTCAATATAGCTGGCAAATGAAAAAGAGAGGATGTCAGGAGATCTAGTTTTTCCTAATTTTCCAGAGATATAGGTCAAGGGCGAGAATAAAAAGGTTGGCACATATTTATGAGGGTAAATTGACTTTAAATATTTCTTGAAGATACAAATTAAGAGTGAAAGAAAAAGAATGTGAACATTTTTATGTAGAAGAAAAACACAATCATTTTATGCACAGGAAAATGTATTCTTAAAAGTAGAGCCATATTTTTTTTCCCTATACAGTTCAGGAGCGTGATCAAATATAGGTTAACTCTTTTTTCAAAATACAGGTACAGTATGAAAATATATTTTTGTTTTCATTTTGCGAAAATAAAGTTCACGGAAAGGTGGGTCTAGATTTCTATGAGATTAATCACATTTCTTTTTTTAAAAAAACAAGGATGTTACAGATGTGATAATTAGGTAAGATATTCTTCAATTCATAAGAATTTTGTGTTTCACGATTTTCCGATAATGTAAGAGAGAAGCTTCGGTTCTTCTTTTAATGGAATTACCGATATATCAAATTCTTTTAATGGAATTACCGATATATCAAATTCTTTTTAATGGAATTACCGATATATCAAATTCTTTTAATGGAATTACCTATATATCAAATTCTTTTAATGGAATTACCGATATATCAAATTCTTTTAATGGAATTACCGATATATCAAATTCTTTTAATGGAATTACTGATATATCAAATTCTTTTAATGGAATTACCGATATATCAAATTCTTTTAATGGAATTACTGATATATCAAATTCGTTTAATGGAATTACCGATATATCAAATTCTTTTAATCTTACATACATTTAAATTTAAAATGGTATTTAAATTTGCTTTGCTTAGTTAAAAGATAAGAATTCTTTTTTTTTTTTCTATATGTTGTAACTTCAGGGTCCTGAAAATGGGTAAGGTAGGCTTACATTGTATTGCAAATAAATATTTCTCAAAACAAAATGATGTAAGAAGCGTAAACATCAATACATCGATACTTATTTCTAAAACAAGGAAAGTCTGATTACCTGATTCCTAAATATACATTTCAAGGGCCTGGAATATTTTTGTAATTATATTTCAGCTATATACATAAAAATTTGATTGTTAGATTTTATGACTTTGCAATTAATAGTTATAAAGTATCGCAAAATGTAAATTTCAATTTTTGTGTGTGTGTGTGCAATATGGATGGCCTCAAATAAGTATGGCCCTTAAACATATAATGAGTTTGGCAAATAAAACCAATTAGCATTTATATAGTTAGCTGTACAGGTTAAATTCACATTTTCCTGTTACCATCCATTCGCAGCCTTTAGATGTTAATAAAATGCAATTGGTTTCCTTTGAAGATTCAAGGAAGCGCACAATTTCCTTCAAGTTTTCTTGTTGGACCGACCCGTGATCTTCATTAACTTTGACATCACCACTCAAATATGCTATCAAGTAGAATACACCTTTAAAAAAAAAAGAGATAACAGCCTTTATTTCAACGAAGTGGCTATTGGTACCCGGGTACCGGAAGTGAGAGGTTGGGATTAAAAAAACAATTTAAAATATTATTGATGGGTTTGTTAGACCAACTGAGGTATCAGATGAAAGATAATTGAATGGACTATACGTTTGTAAACTTAATTCTTCATTTTAACTAAAATAAACTACTACAAATGACATCCGAATAGCATTAGTCATTTGTAGTAGTTTATTTTAGTAAAATTAAAGATTTAAGTTTACAAACGTATAGTACATTCAAATATCTTTCATTTGATACCTCATTTGGTCTTAAAAACTTAACAATAATATTTTAAATCGTTTTTTAATCCCAACCTCTCAATTCTGGTACCCGGGTACCAATAGGTGCAGCTTTATTTCATATCTAAATAGATGGAAAAACGACAGATTAATTTTTCATTAGTTAGAGTCAGACAGAACGATACATGTTATCAAGAATTTAAAAATAAGAATAGCCATGAACATTAGCACTATTGTCACTCAGACATATACACTGAAAACACACTGTCATTCTTATTGCAAAACTAATATAAATTTTTCAGACGCTGCATACCTGGGTTTTTTTAAAGTGTAACGGGAAGAAATAACTCACCAACGTAACGCCCCCTCCATACTGGGCCAGCATCTCCAGAATCATGTTGAACTGGTTTAGGATTAAGTAGGTAAGGACTGGGGTCAGTTTCAGTTACTTCCCTCCCAAGGTCAAGGTCCAGGGACTTTATGCTCAAGTAATTCAGGATATAATCGGGCAGGTCCTCAAATGAAAGCTTAACTTTTAGTTTAAAATCTGTAACAATTATTTTATTAATTCAACGGTGATTAATAAAGAAGGTTGATCAAATTATTGCACACCTATTTTATACCGACCAAGACTAATCTGTAGACTTTAACGTTTAAAAGAATTCACCCTTCAACAAAAATCATATAGGTAATTAAAAGAAATTAGTTGTAGCTATTTATATAGACGGTAAAATATTACTACAATGTATATAGACAGTAAAATATTACTGACAATTTATATAGATGGTGAAATATTAACAACAATTTATATGGACAGTAAAATATTAACGACAATTTATATAAACGGTAAAATATAACTGACAATTTATATAGACAGTAAAATATTACTGACAATTTACATAGACGGTAAAATATTACTGAAAATTTACATAGACGGTAAAATATTACTGAAAATTTATATGGACGGTAAAATATTACTGACAATTTATATGGACAGTAAAATATTACTGACAATTTATATAAACTGTAAAATATTAGAGACACTTTAATGCTAGTATATTTTGTGGATTAAATTCAAGGACATACCCTCCACCCCACATTAGGGGAACAGTGGCTCTAACTGAAATGAAAGATTAAAGTAAAAATATCCACTCACCTGTGTTCCCATATTTTAACAATCCTGAGCAAACTTGAACTTTACACTCAGGCTCACCGACCAACAGAGGACTCTGTTTCCTGGCTAAGATGACGGTTTGCTGAATTAAAAAAAAAAAAAATCTAATTTCTTTTCATTGCAACATGATTTAAAGCGAGAGGTCTTAAAACTTCTAAACTGTTGCATCACCCTTTGATTCCAAAATATTTTCGGCACCCAACAGGATAAAAAAATACTAATAAAAAAGCAAATAAACCAGATTTTCTGCTGTGTCTTCCTGAACCCCTGGTTACTGCCCCTTTAGAGTGAATTTGTTTGACAAAAGTTGAGTATAAATTCTCATTCCAACCTCACTTTACAACAAAAAAACAAACCAATCTCATTTAATAGTACAATCAAGTCATCCATGTATTTATGCAAGTTATGCCATCATAGAGGTCATCTTAGAGGACATGTGTTAGGTCAAACATTTTTAGATTGATTGCAACTGTCCTGAACTCATAATATTCTTTGCCTGAATTATGATCTTTCCAAAACTTTATATCTGCACCAGGAACACAAACATATCACAGTGTGAAATAACCACAAGCTCGTACCCAGCTTTGATCTTATAAAAAGACATTTTTGTCATCACATTTCCTTGCCGATATTTGCGTCTTTTCTCAGACTTTTTGGCACGATCCATTTAGTAATAAGTATTATTTTTTTGGACACAGTCTTACCTTGAACGCCATGATATCCCTTGATGGATCTGACTTACAAAGTACGTCATTCCAGGTGAGTTTCCACATAGAGAGTTTCAGTTTAACATAATCGTAAGTACCTTAAAAAAAAGTTATTTCATTTGATTGTCAAAGGGTGATGGAACAGTTATAGTTAATATTAACAAATAATCACTAAGCTTTGATTAGCGCAAGCTTAACATTTATTACCTTTAATTTTTTTACGGCGCATCCATTTTTCAATCAAGTACGCCAATTCTAGGGGACGTCTGGCCTTCGTCCTAGTACTCGTATCTGCTAAAAAAAAATTATAAATTAATAAAACATTTAAGCAAATTTTCAAAGTCTAAAATTGTTTTCATAAAGTTTTAGTTCTTGGATTTTTTATTTTTTTTTTGACAGTGACCAAGCAAATATACATACACATTCTAATCATAAGATGTGTTACCTTTATTTTTTTTCCGTCGCATCCAGTCCACTATCAAGTAGGCCAATTTGAGGGGATGTTTGGTCTCCATCCTGGCATCTGCTCAAGATAATAAATTAATAAAACATGAAATCAAATCTTCAAAGTCTAAAATTGTTTTGATCCAGTTTTAGTTCTTGGATTTTTTTTTTTGTTGACAATGACCAATCAAATATAAAAAGACATTCCCAGCTTCACACGTGTGTTATAGCACTGGCTTGAAATCTTTTCAAAGTATCAGTTACAGTAATATTTAACCACTGCCTACTAGACAGTGATAGGATGTAGTCTCACTAAAAAAAACAACTACCAATAGACACTTGGTAATTGCACGCTACTGGTCCCTCTATCGCTCACCCTAACCCGAACCCTAAATCTATCATAAACAAAGGGAAGTGACTCCCAATAAGGGGACCACAGAAGCACATTAGCCAAACACTTCCTAAGGGATAAGGAGGGATATCATTAATATCATGTGTTTTAATTTTACAGCAAATAGCCTACTTATTTTTAACAAGCCCCTCTTTAAAAATATTTATCATTTAAAATGTATTGCATCAATAAGCTATTTTAAAAATCTGTCAAGTATAACACCGTACAAGTCCAAGCTTCAACTTTACTTTTACTTTTGTCAGTTTGATTTTTAGACATGATCATGATGATCTGATTAGTTTAGGCTGAACGAGCCTACTTTTTTTTTTCTTCTTTTGGTCATGACGCGGAGTTCGAAAATTGACCAAAGACTTCACGCAAACATTAAACAAAAACTCATTTAGAATTAAAAGGTGACATTAAATCTTTAAACTACAAACCAAATGCCAAATGTTAGAAGATTTTGTTGCGTCGGTAGCCAAGCAGCAAAGAAATTAAAAGCAGGAAGTACACGGGGCTGCCACTCACTTTTTTAAAAATTTCCCAAGATTTTTTCAAAATATTTCCCAAGATTTCCCAAGATCATATAAATATAAAAGAGTTTTCTTTAAAAGGGGTTTTCTATGTAGTATTTAATGGAATAATAGCTTGAATTAATGTCCCTGAAACACGGGGTACAGTAATTGACTGCAATTTATTTAAAAAGATATTCTCTTTTAAAATCTTTATCACATAAAAGAAAAAAAACAATTTGATTTTGAAAAAAAAATATATTAATTTATAATCCAAAATATCAATACCCACTGGAGTTAGGCTACTAAATATTACCTCCAAATTTTCTGGTAAAAATATCATCTAAAATACACGTGTAATAGAAGTCACTTCGAAACAAAGCTCACAGGGCTAATCAACACAGAAGTCTCTTTACAACTATTACAAGGGCAAAAGGTTCATCATCAAAACGTGTCTTTTCTTATTATAAGTCTGTAGATTAGTGATGGGGTTTGCAAAGCATTAAAGCAGAATTTAATAATAATAATTGTAGTTAAAATGGATTGATATTATATCAAGACAATAAGTATATTTAAATTGTAAATTTACATTACAATTATAATTTTTTTTTCCAAACAAAATACTGTTTAAATGAACTTTTCAGCTATAATCCTACAATGTACCGGTATATAATTTTAATATCTTAATTACCTGTGTGCAAATGCACACATATTTTTTTTCAAATTGATGAAAATTAGACTGGATTTTTTACAGATGCATCGTATTATAGTTTTAACACATTGTAGTAGTAACTGGAATTCATCATATTTTACTATCGATTCTTCATTGAACACTATCGTTCCCTCTTTGGCTTGTACTGTTTTTCGTATGGTTACTAATGTTTAATAGCCTAATGATAAAGTTTCCGAGCCCACTGTCTCCACCCCCTCACAAATTCTATAATATTAATAGTCTATATTGATTTCCTTTGCGATGTTAAGATTTATTATCAGTTTATTTATTGTTGAGACTGATCTATGCATATGGTGTGCACAATCAATTTGATAAACTTTCAACACTGAATTTCATTTTTAGTATTCGATGTATTAAAAAAAAAAAAAAAAAAAAGGAGAGAAAATTGAATTTCTTTTATTATTAACTTTTTAATACTTCACAAAATTAACTTTAATTTCAGAAGATTCCTTATTTATTTATGAATGGTTTTAAAAATTAAAACCAGAAAAGAGTCAAAACAATATTTTTTGTCCTTGTTAATTTAAAAACTATTTTGCTTTATTTTCACTTTGATTTTTATCAAATATGTTGTTTGCGTTTTTCAAAATATCTAACAAAATTTCCCCTTGTTAATATTTCCCAAGATTTAGCCTGATTTTCAAAATTATTCCCCAGATCCAATAGGGGGGGTCGTGCATTCCCAAGATCTTGGGAAATTTCCCAAGGTGTGGTAGCCCTGGAAGTACCTATTTAATAGCCTATTTAGGAAGAGAGTTGTCTGCCCCTACGCGGTGATTTGTGTCATTTTTGGGCTCCTTTTGTTGTATCCCTCTATGCACCTTTTGGGGACATCTAAAAATGACGTGACGCACATTTTGCCATGTTTGACCCCCCCCCCCCCGCCTCCCAATGGTCACAGACCGCCACACAAAGAAAGACCCCCCCCCTTTTTTTTTTCTTCCAATATAACTGTAGAAACCTCTGCACCCCCCACCCCAAAAAATATATATGCTCACTACTCATACTGAACCGTTCTTTCCAAAACTGGTCAATTATTTGTAATAAGTCGTTTTAAATCACCTACTTATTTATATTAATTGAGAGTAAGGGAAATATTTACAGAATCCATCACTATTTATTAATTGATTCATCTGAGATAAGGGAGGGCGGTGTTGGTTGTCTAGTGGGTTGGTTGTCTCGTAGGATTGCTGTCTAATGCATGCCTGCGCAACTCAAAATGTAAGCCTGGCCGTAATACTTTATGAAAAATTTGTGCGGACTAAAAGAAAATAGGACAGAACTTGTGCGGGCCAAAAGAAAATAAGACCGGGGGGGGGGGGGTGGTGAATTAAGAAAACGATAAGAAGAAGAATATTTCGCGGGCCGCAAAGTGGGTGCTGGCGGGCCACATTCGGCCCGCGGGCCGTATGTTGTGCAAGCCTGGTTTACTGAGTGAAAACTTTTAAATTAGTTTATATTTCTTGTATTTTCATTTTTCCCGTCTGTTGAGCAAGGCTCTTAGCCGAAGCGTTCTTCTTGTATCGTCAATGGGGATCGCTAATGGAGATCTCGACTCTCGAAAATACCGGGATACCGGTCTACAACGGATGGTTGAAAATACCGGGATTGGATTTATGAAACCCGGCATTTTCGAAATGTTCGTTATTTCATTTTTAAAAAAAATATATATATATTTCCCTTTTCTTAGTTTGCATGTCGTTGTTAAAACATCAATAATTAATGTGAAGTGCGAGCCCCTCCCACCACGTGTCTCAAGGTAATGACAACTGAAGCTTTCATGTTACAGTTGAAAAACGTGTCTCAAGGTAATGACAACTGAAGTTTTCATGTTACAGTTGAAAAACGTGTCTCAAGGTAATGACGACTGAAGTTTTCATGTTACAGTTGAAAAACGTGTCTCAAGGTAATGACGACTGAAGTTTTCATGTTACAGTTGAAAAACGTGTCTCAAGGTAATGACGACTGAAGCTTTCATGTTACAGTTGAAAAACGTGTCTCAAGGTAATGACGACTGAAGCTTTCATGTTACAGTTGAAAAACGTGTCTCAAGGTAATGACGACTGAAGCTTTCATGTTACAGTTGAAAAACGTGTCTCAAGGTAATGACGACTGAAGCTTTCATGTTACAGTTGAAAAACGTGTCTCAAGGTAATGACGACTGAAGCTTTCATGTTACAGTTGAAAAACGTGTCTCAAGGTAATGACGACTGAAGTTTTCATGTTACAGTTGAAAAACGTGTCTCAAGGTAATGACGACTGAAGTTTTCATGTTACAGTTGAAAAACGTGTCTCAAGGTAATGACGACTGAAGTTTTCATGTTACAGTTGAAAAACGTGTCTCAAGGTAATGACGACTGAAGCTTTCATGTTACAGTTGAAAAACGTGTCTCAAGGTAATGACGACTGAAGTTTTCATGTTACAGTTGAAAAACGTGTCTCAAGGTAATGACGACTGAAGTTTTCATGTTACAGTTGAAAAACGTGTCTCAAGGTAATGACGACTGAAGTTTTCATGTTACAGTTGAAAAACGTGTCTCAAGGTAATGACGACTGAAGCTTTCATGTTACAGTTGAAAAACGTGTCTCAAGGTAATGACGACTGAAGTTTTCATGTTACAGTTGAAAAACGTGTCTCAAGGTAATGACGACTGAAGTTTTCATGTTACAGTTGAAAAACGTGTCTCAAGGTAATGACGACTGAAGTTTTCATGTTACAGTTGAAAAACGTGTCTCAAGGTAATGACGACTGAAGCTTTCATGTTACAGTTGAAAAACGTGTCTCAAGGTAATGACGACTGAAGCTTTCATGTTACAGTTGAAAAACGTGTCTCAAGGTAATGACGACTGAAGTTTTCATGTTACAGTTGAAAAACGTGTCTCAAGGTAATGACGACTGAAGCTTTCATGTTACAGTTGAAAAACGTGTCTCAAGGTAATGACAACTGAAGTTTTCATGTTACAGTTGAAAAACGTGTCTCAAGGTAATGACGACTGAAGTTTTCATGTTACAGTTGAAAAACGTGTCTCAAGGTAATGACGACTGAAGCTTTCATGTTACAGTTGAAAAACGTGTCTCAAGGTAATGACGACTGAAGTTTTCATGTTACAGTTGAAAAACGTGTCTCAAGGTAATGACGACTGAAGTTTTCATGTTACAGTTGAAAAACGTGTCTCAAGGTAATGACGACTGAAGTTTTCATGTTACAGTTGAAAAACGTGTCTCAAGGTAATGACGACTGAAGTTTTCATGTTACAGTTGAAAAACGTGTCTCAAGGTAATGACGACTGAAGTTTTCATGTTACAGTTGAAAAACGTGTCTCAAGGTAATGACGACTGAAGCTTTCATGTTACAGTTGAAAAACGTGTCTCAAGGTAATGACGACTGAAGTTTTCATGTTACAGTTGAAAAACGTGTCTCAAGGTAATGACGACTGAAGTTTTCATGTTACAGTTGAAAAACGTGTCTCAAGGTAATGACGACTGAAGTTTTCATGTTACAGTTGAAAAACGTGTCTCAAGGTAATGACGACTGAAGCTTTCATGTTACAGTTGAAAAACGTGTCTCAAGGTAATGACGACTGAAGTTTTCATGTTACAGTTGAAAAACGTGTCTCAAGGTAATGACGACTGAAGTTTTCATGTTACAGTTGAAAAACGTGTCTCAAGGTAATGACGACTGAAGCTTTCATGTTACAGTTGAAAAACGTGTCTCAAGGTAATGACAACTGAAGTTTTCATGTTACAGTTGAAAAACGTGTCTCAAGGTAATGACGACTGAAGTTTTCATGTTACAGTTGAAAAACGTGTCTCAAGGTAATGACGACTGAAGTTTTCATGTTACAGTTGAAAAACGTGTCTCAAGGTAATGACGACTGAAGTTTTCATGTTACAGTTGAAAAACGTGTCTCAAGGTAATGACGACTGAAGTTTTCATGTTACAGTTGAAAAACGTGTCTCAAGGTAATGACGACTGAAGCTTTCATGTTACAGTTGAAAAACGTGTCTCAAGGTAATGACGACTGAAGTTTTCATGTTACAGTTGAAAAACGTGTCTCAAGGTAATGACGACTGAAGTTTTCATGTTACAGTTGAAAAACGTGTCTCAAGGTAATGACGACTGAAGTTTTCATGTTACAGTTGAAAAACGTGTCTCAAGGTAATGACGACTGAAGCTTTCATGTTACAGTTGAAAAACGTGTCTCAAGGTAATGACAACTGAAGTTTTCATGTTACAGTTGAAAAACGTGTCTCAAGGTAATGACAACTGAAGTTTTCATGTTACAGTTGAAAAACGTGTCTCAAGGTAATGACGACTGAAGCTTTCATGTTAAAGTTGAGATCAATCAAATTAATTAACTTGTTTTTAAATATTTAACCGAGAAGGTGAGAAAAATTGCAAACATTTTCAGAAAGTCGCCCATCACAAGTACGATTCTTCAGAAATATGTAAAAGAAGAAATTGGTCGTGAGCTTAATTTGATTTTAGATTGCAGCACAAGGTGGAATAGTTTAGCAGACATGTTAGGAGGATGGTAAGACCCAAAAAAAATCCTATTAAGAAAGCGCTTATTTGTTTACAAATCGATCTTGACATGTCTCTAGTTGAATTTGAAAGACTGTTCAATCACAGAAATACTGAAAGCAACGGTAAAAGAACTTGCAAAAGAAATGCAGACTTAATGACATCTGATGCGACTTTGATTTTTATGTTTAAAAAATTAGATATCATGCGTCATGAAATAGTTGCACGTGAACGTGTTGCCTCTCTGAAGCGTTGGTTTAGAGAGCGCATATTGTTGGTAGCTTCAAGGCCAGATTACGACCAGATGCGAAAACATATCGTGGACATTCATAAGCTGGGTCAAACAGCGGATTCCTTGTTGGAAATGTCTATGGACAATAAGATTGGACATCTTGGATCTGAGCATGACGAACTTGAAGATACACTGCCGCTTACGAGAGAATCAGATCAAATGATGGAGATATTGATACCCTTATAAAAAAATAGATATGGCATTTTTTGAGAATGTCGGTTCAAGATGAAAATATCTAGAAATTGCGTAGGATAGCATAAGGTCTATTCGTCATACAAGTGTGGAATATGAGCGGATGTTGTCGTCATCCGGTTAATTTTGTAACCATTTGCGGTCAAAATTAAGTGATCGGACTTTACACACAGTGTCATTTTTACGATCTTATTGTTTAAATTTGGCACAAGATGAAAACAACATTAATTATTTTAATATTTGATCAATAAAACTATTTAATAAATTCAAAGGTAAAAATCACATTTTTCTTCGTTTTATTAATTTCTGAAGTTAAAGATTTGTGTTATTGTTAAAAGGGTAATAAAAATCAAAATGTTATTTCTTTTCTGAATGTTTTTTATATCATTGATAAATCGTCACATACAATCTCGAATCTCGGTGTAAAATTATCTAAATATTGAAAATATCGGGAATTCGGTATTTGTTAAACTTCAATATCGAAAAATCGGTTTTGGTAAAAGGGATTGATATTGCGAGCCTTAATCACCATGTCTTTTTATTCAGGCTTCCACATACCTGGCTCTGCTATTTCCTTCACACAGCTAGAACACAGTCCTTCATTTATTATCCTTAATTACACGCGACAAGGTCTGTCTGCACGCTTGATTTCAAACGGTAAGATAAGTGGCAAAATGTTGTTGACTTGTGAATAAGTTGTGAGGTTAGGAGATCTCGTCAGGTCTCGGGGGGGCCGGACAGACTGTCCCAAAATAGAGGTGGCCTATATCCTATGGGGTACCTGAAGATCTCGCAAATTAAAAGCACTGATGATACACTTTTTTTTTTTTTTTTTTTACAAATGGGGGTTGTACATTTTAATGAGGACAGCCATCAACCAAATCTCGATTGTTTTATTAACGTGTACTCTGGTATAAAGATTCTTCATTTGTTTAAAAAAAAAGAAAGAGAAATTATAGGTTTTCAAAATTTAACAAAATCTGTCCATGTTCTAGTTATAAAAATCAAGTTTAATATATTTTCTTTGAAAATACATAGATATTTTACCCAATTTCCGAATATATAGTTCAGAAAAAATTATTATGAGGATAAAAATATCTCAAAATAATAAGTATAAGATGTACAGACAGGAAAATTGGCATGTAGATTTTTCTTTAGATTAATTTTCCAACCGTCCTACTCAGGGACGATCACAATTTTTTGGTAATTTTATGAGAATAAATTATCTCAAAACCCATTTAAAATATATGAAAATTAATATTATGGATTTCTCCTGCAAGAAAAAAAGTTTGATATATTTTTACGAGAGCAGGCTACCAATCTATCTCTCTCTCAAATGAAGACGTCCTATCTCGTGTTTTTGAGGATCATGTTGTAACGATAAAAGTGATTGGTTAATGAGAAGTTAATAAGAAGAATACAACTTAATACATCCAAATAAATGTAATATCTGCATCAAGAATAATGATGATGTTATTATAAATATATATAAGTGACATACCACTCACTCACTGACCATGAGACCTCCAGATCAACAGATGCTATAGAGTTGAAGTTTTCCATTGAGTTTTTTAAAAAATATCTATACTCTATTTTAAAATTATTTTTAAATTCAGCTTTCAGGTGCCAAAAATGAGGAAAGTCCGAAGCAAAATATACACTCACGGAAGAACATCTAACACGGCCTTTAAACTTCCAGTCAACTTAAATCACTCTGAGACTACTTTGTAAAACATTTCAAAACAGCGTAATTACTGTTAACAACTCAGGTACTTAAGGAGTGCAAGCTGATTGCTTGGGATAAGTGTAGCATGGCTCACAAAAAATGTATAGTTTGGGATGAGTGCATGATGGCTCACAACAATTGTCCATTTTGGTATAAGTGCACCATGGCTCACCACAAATTGATAGTTTGGGATGAGTGCATGATGGTTCACAACAATTGTTTGTTTGGTGAAAGTGCACCATGGCTCACAACGATGTAATAGAAGCATTTGACATAATTATTCACGATATCCGGAGAACTAAATGTCTTATGGATGGAATTAATAGGCCACCGGAAGGTGGCTTTAGACATAAATTACCCGTCTATCCTCGGAAACACTTGCTGATGAGGTCATCAACTGTCTTAAGTCATCCCAGGTCGGGTCTAAATTCCATGTCTGATCTTTGCCGGGCAACATGAGGGTCCATCTCAATGACGATTTAAAGGCAGGAGAGTTCTCAAACTTTTTTCTCAAAATGGGAGATGGGAATTAAAAGGATAATGATGGCAAGGTTAACAATCTGGGCAATCTATGTGACTAGATAAGCACTCCAGGTAATCTTTTTGACAAGGTCAACACCCCGAATAATCTATGTGACAAGGTCAACACTCCGGGTAATCTCTGTAAAAGGAAATCAAGTCATTTACCTGTTTGCATATAACAATATGCCTTGTGTGGTTGGTATATACAAGGGTTTCAGGACTATATTCTTACAACCATGGCTGGACGAGGTCAATTTAAAAAAAACAAAACAAACAGTAGTCCTATTTATTCTATTAAGTCATTACGCCATGAGCTATTCATTGTTTCTAGTTATCGATTAAGTGGTATGGAACTTTATTATTTTTAATCAAGGAAAAAAATAATCAATGATTTTGGCAATGGCTTATAACACTATTTATGTGTACGGAACACTAACAAAAGAAATGAAGCGCCGCAGCTTCCACCGGAAGACGGAAAAGAGGAATTGTTTTTGAATTTGAAGGGTTTAGTTTGAGGCTATCGGCTGCATTGAGGTAATAATCACCAATACAACCGAAGAAATGATATTACAAAATAATTCTATGGATGTAGACGTGCCGCATTTACGTGTATGCTAAATGAGCTACAGCTTAGGACCTAAAAAATCTGCCTGCAAATGTAGTGTATATTTTTCTTTGATCAGCTGATGTAATTTTAAACGATAGTTGGCCTCTGGATTTTGTATAGTTTAGGGCCTTAGGACTTTGTATAGTTTAGGGCCTAAGCACGTCTACGCCAGTGGCGTAGCGAGCTTAACTCGCGCCCGGGGCACAATACCTTTTAGCATCCCCCCCCTATTCGAAAACCATACAATATTATATTTAAAATATACATATTTGGCGCCCTTTTGTGAGTAGCGCACGGGGCATGATGCCCCCTTGCCCCTCCCATCGCTACGCCACTGGTCTACGCCCACGCCTGGGGTATAGCATAAAATCAATCTAGTTTCATGAATATAAGAGTCTTTTTTACATTCTTGTAAAGGGATTCGTTTTTTTAAAGTTTAAATTTCATCAAGCGTTTCATCATCATCACGTCCCTTAGCCCTTGGACCGTTTTGGCGCCACAGATGACATGAGAGCTATCCTTCTCCATTCCTCTCTGTTTTCTGCACTTCGCACAGCATCGCATTGTTTTAACCCCGTCCACTCTTTGATGTTATCTCCCCATCTTTTACTCTGTCTTCCTCCACAAACATTTGTGTTATATATTGAACCAGGAAATTAGTCCTTGCAGTATTTTTATTTTTAAATCCAAAAATGTTTTGTTCGCAATACTTAATGCATTTAATGAAAACCAATAGTAACACAACAATTTTTTTCTTCTCCAAAATTAATAAGAATCAGACATTCGGCTTACAGATTATTCTTTGCCAGAACAATTCAAAGTCTTAAACTCGAGGCATTCTGATCGTTAACCAAGAAGCTTCATACATACACCACCAATCAAAGAGGATACAAATTAAAATAAAGATTTATTCGACATTTCATTGTTTATTGTAAATTGTAAAGGCAAATAAAAAAATTAATAAAAAGCAGTGAGGATTAAATATTTTAAATGCTGGATAAAGCTTCCTACATACAACACTAATAAAATATGATACAATTTTTTTTTTTTTTTTACTTTAAAAATATCAAGAGTTCAAAGTTTATTGTAGAGGCAAAAAAGGATTTAGTGAAGAGTAAACAATTTAAATGTTTGCATAAAAAAATTTAAACTTAATACAATGAAATTTAAACTGATGATAGATTTGGACAATTCTTCCGCAGGCGACTTTAAGTTCATGAACATATTTGATATGATTGACTATGAAAATAACCTTTCAGCTTGCCTGGTATTAATGTTAGTTTTCATAAAATGTTAACGACATTTAATTTAAACAGCACATTTGTTAGGGTATTTCAGCAGTGTCCGAAGAATACATAATTATTCATTGAAATGGAAGAACTAAATTAGAATTACAGCTCGTAAGGAGGAAGATCGCTCTTACAGCATTGGTTCTGGAAGTATTATGATTTCTCATCATCCCCAAAATATACGTTCTTTTTTAGAATTTTATTTAACTTACTAGACCTTAACTCTCAGTTTATTTAAAACAAAAGATATCAACAGAATTGAAAAAAACAAACAAAATCCATCAGCCACCTAAAGTGACAATGATTAACTTTAAGTAACAATGCATATTATTACTACTGGTACGATGATTGAGCATTGATGGGTTTTGTCGTGCACCAAGGTGCATCAAGGCGCATCAAGGTGCACCAAGGCGCATCAAGGCGCACCAAGGCGCACCAAGGCGCATCAAGGTGCACCAATGCGCATCAAGGTGCACCAAGGCGCATCAAGGTGCACCAAGGCGCATCAAAGTGCACCAAGGCGCATCAAGGCGCACCAAGGCGCACCAAGGCGCTTCAAGGTGCACCATTGTGCATCAAGGTGCACCAAGGCGCATCAAGGTGCACCAAGGCGCATCAAGGCGCACCAAGGCGCTTCAAGGTGCACCATTGTGCATCAAGGTGCATCAAGGTGCACCAAGGCGCATCAAGGTGCACCAAGGCGCATCAAAGCGCCGCCCCATTACATTGTAAAATGTATTTACTACTCAAAGTTGATGTCGTGTCAGGATAGTCTGAAAACACAGAATGCCCCAGGTTTGTACGGTCACAAAATTAATGGGGCCCTGTCATACAGGCATTAATTTATTTATTTGGGCGTCCTGATATTTGACTTGTCTGCTAATAATCAGAATTGCATTTGTAAAGATCTATATTTATTAAATTAATATAATTAATAGATTATAATCTCGTTGTTCGTACTTATCATTGATCTAGATCACTAGGAGTCACGACTCGGATTCATCTTTAGGACTCAGAACTAGGACTTATCATTAGCACTCAAACTAGGACTCATCATTAGCACTCAGAACTAGGACTCAAGTGTGTGTTTTGATAACTTGTAGTACAGAAATTAAGTTTCCCTATTGCTTTAAATACGTTACTCAGTAACTTACTGATATGGCATCGAACCGCATCGTTTCCCTCAGGTTTGTCAAGTACCGGTAAAAAAATTAAAAGAAAGTTAAAACTAAATGTGTCTATGCATTTGAAAAGCAAGCAGTTTCATAATAAATTTAAAAGATGCGTCAATAACTGAACATGCCCCCCCCCCCTTTTTTTCTTCCACCCCAAGAAAAAAAATAAAATAAAATAAAAATAAACCGTAATATAGTAAAACATCTTTTTCAAAACTTCATACTTGATGAGCTTTAATTCCTTTGTCTTTGAAGTTCAATCGATTATCAGTCAGAGATGGAATGTACATGTTCCTTTCACATCCCATTCTTCGCAGCGTTTACCCCTGAACAACTCACTTGCATCGACTTCGTCAACGGAAGGCCTGCCTTTATCATAACTGGTGAATTTCACCGTTCCTTTCATACGTACCCTGCATTTGAATTTAGCTAATGAGGGAAAAAAACATGTTTTTGGTGTTAAAAAAGAATGAATTTATAGAGTGGAGTGTTGATAGGTACTAGAATTTATTTTTTTTTTAAAATTAATACAAAATGAATTTTTATGAGTTTAAATTAATGAGACTTTTTCCCCAACATTGGCGACCATTTTATGGGAATAGGTCACATATAATGAGTCATCAATTATTTCCCCTGATAAACGTATGGTACATTTGTTTGAGTAGATGATATACCCCGCATCACATAACACCTACTCCATCCCTCCAACTTATATCAACATCACGTGACCACTCACATCAGTTGACCAACCAATATTTACACAATAAAGTTTAGACTTTCATAAAAACAACTAACTCCGTCCAGTCAGACAATATGCACTAATTGTAATCGGTTAACGACACCAGGTAATATTCTTTTTAAAATTCTTTAAAAAATGACAATTTGGTATTTTTTAAACAAAAAATATTTTTTTTTATTGTTGTACATATTTTTTGCTCCGGGGAGGGGGGCACTTGACTTTCCCTGGGGAGGGTAATGCCCCGCGCCCCCCCCCCCCGAGATATAGCTGAAAGAAACGCTATGTGTAAGAATTAAGACCACTGTAATAATAAGAATAGTAATTTATCGCTGTTAAAAGCGAGTATGCATAATTACTGTAGATTGTGACTAATTCGCAATGTGTGAAATAAATTTATCGTATTTATCAAAATCCTTCTTGATTAACAGAGACTATAATAAAATAAATTGTAATGACTATATTTATAATTTAAATAATGTGTGTGTGTGTGTGCGTGGGCAAATCTGTGCATTTATATAATACGTATATTAATATTGTAATAATATAAATGTATTAATGATGCAAATTCAAATGTGTATGCAGACATGTTTACCCATTCGCTTTCGCCGTAATAACTAGTTTTTAAAGCCTAATACTACGGCCCAACGATGATCCTAAAAAAAATACTACGGTCTCCTTTCTTCTTTCTTCTTTTTTTTTTTAAATAAAAAATATAATAATTGGGGTGTTAAAAAACACCAGGCACCAATATGACAATAATTCCGACAAAATATTGCGTTATATTTTTTTTGCGTAAGTACTAAATGAATGGCTCCTAAGTAAAGCGAACACTTATTTTTTTTTAGTTTTTAATTATTTTAATTTAATTTTTCTAACCCTTAGTTGTTAGATAACCATTTTTAAATAGACGAAAAGTATGTTTATGTCAATTTATGTGTCCGATAACTAAAAATAAAAAGTCTTAGGGAGGGTTACAGTAAGCCTAATGATAATATAAATATTTATTCGAATAAAAGTAATAATACGAGCTTATGGTATGAGCCTTTGTTCTATCTTATGAAATATAAGAACAAAATATGTTAAACTTTAGAGATTTTCTTTTTTGTTGCCGGAAGTATTTATTTTACTGTGATCTGATACTTGTTATACTTCTTTTTGTCCTGTTTTCTAATGAGGTCTCTAAGCCGAAACGTCAAAATCGTTTGTCCTGCCTATGAACTCAAGTTTAGCGTACCTTGTTCTAATATTTCATTTACACAAATTGAATCCTGACCATCAATTAATTTTTATCTTATGCTTTGATCAAAGCAGAGGAATTTAATTTAGAAATTTATCACTTTACAGTAATGCTCTCAATTAAGTGTCCAAATATGAAAAACCCTGATTACAGAGATTTTATAGACATTAAAGTGTTTACTCTAACTCTAACTGCTCATTTTCCTAACAAGAAAAAGACATTGACTCCACATATGAAAAGATGTTCTCCACTTGTGGTATCTAAATACATGTTCTAGAATCTAACAGAGAAAAGACCGATTTAACCTTTTCAGGATTTCGAAAAGCACATTAAAAAAAACGTACACTTTTTAAAACTAAAGTGATGAAAAATTTGTGAAATTGCAAGGAAATGTAATAAATATATGTTTATACAGCTTAATTGGATAACGCTGTTCTTGTGTTTTGTGTTTCAATATTGTTTTTAGTTTGACAAACTATTCATACTTCTCTTTAAATTACCCCCGCCCCCTTTTTTTTTCCGGAAAAAAAATCTGTTGTGTTGCAATAGTCATGAAATTAAGGTCAGATATGCTTATCAGTCAAGCAATTCTGTGCAGTTAGTGCCTTTTGTGCTTGTCTAAGACCTTTTCTCACCCTTAAGAAACAAATCGAAGGACCATAACCTGTATATTTATTTTGTGTTAACTTATATAAGCAGTTGAGTGGATTTCCTGACACATCTTGTACGTGGATTAATACCCCCCCCCCCTTTTTTTTTTAAATCCACTGACTCACTGCTCTTTGGAGATTGAAACTACGTTTTTGACACCTAAAAACTACTCTGACACTAGCCCAGGTGTAAATAGAATTGTGTATGTGGGTGCATTTTATCTTAAATACAACGAGAACATTTTTAACGACATTCTAAATTTTAACACTTTCGATAAAAATATAGGTTGGTATGGGCGTTAACGGAATGGTATTTAGCCTAACTTAGGGGTAAAATATCGTTGATGACTTATGTGTATACTAAGGGGTCGTTCGCAAGATATGTCACGCAAAATATGATCTTTTCAGACCCCCCTCCGTCTTGTCACAAAGTGTCACAAATTATGTACACCTCTCCCACACCTTAGTGTCAAGTCACACACTAATCTAGTTTATTGAAAAATCTTCCAAATTTCTAAATATAATAACAAAATAATTGTTCAGAAAGTATGTTTCTTTCTTTCCTAAGACATAAGTAGCCACTGTTGCAAATCCTGCTGGTTGTCAAATACATGTACAATATTTTGTTCGCAGTTGTTATCGACATCGTCTCGATGTTACAAATTCTTTAAAAATACTGCAGTTAACTAAGCGGGAACAATATTAGCGTATTTAAAATAGCAATTCTATTCGTAAGATTTAGCAAAGAGACTAGCTCAAAACATGAAGAAAAATACATTTGATTAAATGTGTAGCTAAGATGAAAACAAATCAATGATGTTTGTCACTGAAATTGTATGCTTATTTTAACGCCACGGGGTCTTACTTTGGTATGAATCATTAACAATTCCTTAATCATCAACAGTGCTTTAAACATTAACAGTTACTTAATCACTAGCTGTTCCTTAATCATTGAAAATATAAAATTATATATGTTTTTCTTACCTTCGCATTTTTGTCCACGATATCTAGGATTTCGGCTTAAGACGTCTGTTGCGTGGTGTTCCTTTTCGTCAATGAAGATCTCTATCTGTTTACATTCCTGATTTTTTTTCACCCAAGGCAACCCTTTTAGCGGAAGGGACAATTTGCAAGGAAGGCCTTTTGAATGAAACAATGTTATAAATATATAACAATACAAAATGAATGTAATATAATGCCAAAACCTTGCTGACAAAAACTTGTTTTTTTCAGTTGTCAAATAAAGCTATGTATTTTAGATTTTGTAAAAGAAACAGTGGTTCTGGTTCTGTTCTGGTTCGGTACGTTGCTGCATCCATATACTGGCATATGTGCAACGGTTGGGGAAGCGATGTTGCCAATCTAACGGCCCCTAGCAGATGCCAGGGCGGCCTTGAAGCTTTCGATCGTTGTCGTGTTCACGGCGGTATTGTCCAGGTTGTTCCAAGCAATTATGGTGCGTGGAAAGAATGACTGCTTATGTTGCACTGTGCTACTCCGAGGCACAGTGAAGCATTTGTTATTGTTTCGGGTGTAATTTCTCATGGGGTTGTCAGAGGTTAAGTGACTGTTTGGCTGTAATTAATCGGCCTGGCTTCTGTGGGGTAAGATAATTGTTTGCTGGGATGGCCGGAATAGGTTATATATTTTTGTTTGTATAATTCTTTAATCTGATACAGAGGCCAAGTTTATTAAATCCGAGTAGCTGTACCATGGCCATTTTATATAAGAATGTTAGGCGGATCTTTTCTCGTCTGTCCTTGAGAGTGGGGATGTCAAATCTGTTTAAAAGGCCAGTGACGTAGCCAGGCGTGGTGGTTTTATAGTCACGTGCTATGAAGCGCATTGCGTTACGTTGGATTCGCTCCAATTTGTCCACGTCTTGCTTGAGGTATGGGTCCCATATGACTGCACCATATTCTAGTATCGGACGAACGAGTGCTAGATAGGCATTTCGTTTGCAGGATGTTGGGTAGTGGCGCAGATTTCTTCTAATAAAACCTAGTGTGGAGTTGGCTTTTTTTGAAATTTTGTTTATATGGGGGTGACCATTTTAGGTTATTTGAGAAGAGAATTGGAAATGGTTTAAGCGCCCTACCAAGTAGGTTGTTACAGTACATGTCTGTACATCGTAGTCCTAATCATGTTAGATAATATCTTGGAATATCAGTTAAATTTTAAAACAAACAGCCACAATTAACTTGAATTAAATGTTAAATCCTTCTTTGGTCCTTACGTTATGACCGGTTTCTACTTCTATTATTTTTATACCTTACACCATAGTACAGCTACTCGGATTTAATAAACTTGGCCTCTGTATCAGATTAAAGAATTATACAAACAAAAATATATAACCTATTCCCAACAAATGACTCAAAAAAGTTGCTGGGCAGGTTTAAAAACCTATTCAGAAATGATTGTAAGTTGAGGATGTGTACAGGGTTTCCTTCAGCTATATCTCCGGGGGGGGGGGGGGAAAGTACCCCGCGGTGAAAGTCAAGTGCCCCCGGAGCAAAAATATGTACAACATTAAAAAAAAAAAAAAATAATAATTTTTTTCGTATATTAAGGCACTGCCAAACCCTCCCCCCCCCCCAAACCAGAGCACACTGTGTACAACAATATAACAATTGCATATTTAAACAAAAAATAAAATGACAATTGCATAGTAATTGGTGCCTTTAACCGATTACATTTAGTGGAATCTATGAAATATCGCTAGGCTCGATATATTTGATGATCCGTATATTTAAGGTTAATGAAGTTATAGTATTCGGTTATAAAAAATTGCACTGACTGCTCCTGTCTTACTTCTTGTTGTAATAATAGCTACTCAAGTATTAAACACGTGCAAACTGTTCTCAAATTGTAGTTCATCGTAAAAATGTGACTAAACAATTAGGCAACATGCTTTTTTTTTAAATTTAGAATTTAGAAGGCGCAAAGAAATAGTGCACGTTTCATAAATTATTATTAAATCAAAAGTGTTTTTGTGATTAATTAAATGTGCTACCTTTGTTACCTTTGCTACCTTTGTTACCTTTGATACCTTTGTTACCTTTGCTACAGTTGCTACCTTTGTTACCTTTGCTACCTTTGTTCCCTTTGTTACAAAGTTTCCTGAATAACAGATTTGTTTTTTTTAAACAATGCTTAGCATATATTTATTATTATTAATTTCCCAACTGCTTTTCTCTTTCTAGTGTCAGAATAACAAAGTGCCTCATCCACTGACATGCACTCGTTTTTTTTAAAAAAAAAATTATTAATTTTATTTTAAAAGAAAATCCAGTAGAAAGCTAAGATTATTTTTGTGAACTAGCATTTCGATTATCGGCATGATTTTTTTACATGTTTAAAAAAACGTTCTTATTCATAATTTATAAATTAAAAATAGATTGTGTGGATTTAAATAAAACATATTTTAAAGCATAGCGAAGAGGCAATTTAAGAAATTTATACTAGTTTGAAATGCCAAATAACAATTTCAATCTACTGAATATTGGGAAATGTATACTTTATTTGCATACGAATTTCCCTTAGATAAAATCACACATTAATAAACATAATGTCTTTTGCAAACAACTTCTTAATATAATTATACCGTTCATAAGCAAATTTATAAAAATGTTTTTCCCTGTTCAAAAGTTATAATAGAAACATTGACTTCAAGTATACTCAAATTACTTCCGTTGATTTTGAAATAATCAAAAATTTTCGGGGAAGCAAGTTACCTAAACCCCTCCACCGATCAAAATTCTTCGTCGCCATCGATTTCTACCCTACTTCTCGATGAACATTATCGATAGATACACTGCCCAGTGGCGTAGCTACCATTAAGGCTGCCATGAGCGTCCAAATATTTTTGCCGTTCTCCCTTTCACGATTCAAACTCTGCAGTTGTCCGAAAATGCCACACCAGCATATAAAGAAAAAGTGACGTCTGGGTGGACCACTCCATCCGCCCTATTTCGAAGCCACTACTAGGGGCATATCTACAGTGTGTGTCATCAGGGGACAAGGTTCATTTTTACGCCCCCTTCCAACTGTTTAAACGATGTGCCATTGTGCTAGCCGGGGTCATAAGAGAGTCACCTCGGTCCCTCAACAGAATAAGTGTGTTAGTTAGATGATTGCCCATTATTGTTCACTGAAAAGGCCGTGATGTCGTTATTTAAACTCCGGGACCGTACAAAATAAAGAGATGACTTGGTAATGTCTGCTTGTAACAGATTCCCCCAACACCCAAACTTTAAAAAAAAATATGTAATACATCGTATGTAACTCGTAATATCGAAAGTATGGACAACTCTAGAAATGCGTAAACAATATATGTTCACATGCACAGACAAATTATTTCTCGCTCCATTTACTCTTTGCAATGAGATGTGACACATTTTTTTTTTAAGACTATGGGAGCAAAACTAGCCCCATAATCACAAAGGACAAATATATATATATATACACTACCATTCGAGTGTGTCTAGTACATTGTGTCGCTGATTTAGAACCGAGTGGTTTAAAGAACCGTCTTTTCAATTCCAACCAATTCTGACTCCTTTATATTTAAAAAAAAAGAAATTCAAACATTGAAGGGTCATTCGTTGTATTTATTATTGTCAGTCATAGTACTTCATGTTCAATCATGAAAGTATTTATACGAATAACTTTATTTTGAAGGTTTGCTTAATTATTTTCTATCAATTAATACTATTTATTATGAGATGCTGGAACTCTACAAAAAATATGGGAGGGAGCTAAACTCCATACCGTGTATTTAAAATTTTATACTGACCCAGTTAATTTGGGAGGGGAGAGCAGGAACAGAGTTGAAGAAAACAATGCTTTCAGATATTTTCTTTTGAGTACGTGGTGTTACAGGAAAGCAACAAGCTGCAACGTGGCCTATGTGGCAGATAAAATAATTAATGCAATTGAGACAACATAAAATTATCATTTAGTCTTTCTCGGCGCAAGACAAGTAAGTCAGGTAAAAGATCACAAGAGTTTTTAAAAGATAAGGCCGGATAAGATTCTTTTATTGATA